>CM055266.1:57338950-57938950 GCA_029237695.1 Conchocele bisecta | reverse complement strand
TAGTATGACAACAGGTGGGTGGGTGGGGGAATATTTTATGTCATAGATCCGAGTCTACCATGTGTGGTTTTCTTCAGGAGTTTTTGACAGAGAAACTCTCCACAATGGAGTCGAGTCTGCAGGCCCAGACGGCTGACCATACCCACTCCGTGGATGACCTCTATAGGCAAATACAGGAGGTCAAAGGTGAACTGCACATGTCGCAGGAGAAATGTAGCAAGATGGATACGTCACTGGAAGACAAGGCGGAGAGACTGATCACCAGTACACAGCGGGTACAGGAGCTGGAGGGAAACCTAACAGCCAAGGTATCCGGTAGCTTACTGCCTGTTTCACGAAACCTGCCCAAATTTGATTTATATATCCACAATGCAAAAACAATTTCTTTTGATTAATATTAAATTATAACAAAATTTTAGAATAAGCCTTCGTTTTGTTTCGTGAAATTTGGTCCAATATTGAATTTATTGCAAGAAAACAATTTCACAATGTTAAAGCCCCATAGACATCTTCACTCTGTGAAGATGTCTATGGGGCTTTAACATGGGGAAATATTTTTTATTTTAGAAATAGTGGACCGATTTTCAAAATTTAACTTTTGTTTTCTTAGATCATTTCCGAGCTATATAGCCAGGTTTCGGAGTCTTTCATTTTTCGACTGCTCCTCCAGGTTCTCCCATCTCTTTTCCCCCATGTTAAATTCCCATAAAGAAAACATTTTTCATACTGGGATTCTCACCTGTGGCCAAGTGCTCCAGTGTTTAAGGATGCCTGGCAACAGATCGGGTCACTGTCTTTCAGTACTGAAAAGTTTTATTTTTAGTGCTGAGCGTATTGTACTTACCCACCATGCATTATCATGTGACTGTGTACATGTACATGTATATTCCATTGCTGCTGAACGGAGGTAAAACCTCTATCAATCACCCTTTCACTTTCAATTATACCACAGCAATAACATTTCTCACAATGACGTTGATAAATAGTTGCATTGGATAAATGGGGCTGATGGCTGTTAAATCTAGCTCCTGATCTTCTAGTGCACTCCTGAAACCGGATTTGTACATCTTTTTTGAAGAGTGACGGTTGTTTGTCTAACTGAATTGCGAATAGTGTAGACCCTGATCAGACTACATGGATACACGGGCTGGTCTGGATCTACACTGGTCACAGATGTTACGAGTCCCATTTCTCTAGTCCGAATGACATATGTGTTGAATTCCGAGATTGTAGCTGTTATTTGTGTGAGAAGATGCATGTGTCATCCTCACAACTTATGTAAGTCTCGTAGGGAAAGCTTTATAGTCTAGTGCTAAAGCAGTGCACTTCAGTACCAGACTTTATGTGCACAATTCTCGCCCTAAGCAGGAAAAAATATTTTCAGACCTTTTCCATCCGACTTTCGTATCAGATTTGAAACTGTGGGATCGTCTCTCTGTGACCTTAGCTATTGCTGGGAATTTAAACAGTTGTTCGTACTTCAATTGGCTATGTTGTGTTACTTGGAAGGTTAACCCTTTCACTGTGGTTCGTATTTGCCAAGTTGTGTTGCTGGGATGTTAAACCCTTTCACGGTTGTTCAAGCAACCATGAAAAGGTTTAACTTCCCAACAACAAAACATGGCAAATATGAACAACCGTGAAATTGTATTTGCCATGTTGTGTTTCTGGGACGTTAAACCCTTTCACGGTTGTTCAAACAACTATGAAAGGTTTTAGCTTCCCAACAACACAACATGGCAAATGTGATACAACCGTGAAGGGTTTCATGTCCCAGAAACATGCGGTTGTTCGTATTTGACACGTTGTGTGTACCTGATTACAGACCGAGCTGTTGTTGGCATCCGAGGCAGCGAAGGCGAGCCAGAGAGCAGACCTTGAGGACCACATAAAGACTGGCCAGATGAACCTGCACGACAGCAAGGTGGAGCTGGCCAAGGTCAGGCAGCAGTTGGAGCAGGTAGGCCACTCGTGATATGGACCATCATCTCATAAAACCAGTGACTGGCAGTGGGAGCATGCAAGGGTGGTTTAACGATGGGGTTTCATCCTTACTGGTACATTTTTATGTGCTCAATTTGAAAAAGGGGATGTATTATGGTGTACCGCTGTCCATCTGTCTTTTCAACATAAATCAGATGGATGGATGAACATACAGACGTATGGACAGGCGTCCGATTTGAAAATAATTTTTTCGGGTTACCTATTATCTCTGCACTTTTTACATCCCATAAACTCAATATTACTGGATGAATTACTTTAATATTCTCACACTTGATACCTGTGGACATAGGCGATACCCTCATGCAAACAATAACATGACCTTCACCTTTCTGACTGTCACAATGTCAGTGAAACACTTAGCCTTGTTTTATGTCGAATTAACATGACCTTCACCTTTCTAACCTTTACAACGTTTCTCTAACACTGAGCTACTTGTTACGTTGCAATGTTTATAAATGTGTTTCCTTCATCCCATAACTTAAATATTACCAGATGGATTTCATTAATATTTTCACACTTGATATAGGTGGCCATATGCGACACACTCATGTAACCATTAATATGACCTTGAACTTTCTGACTGGCACAAGGTCGCTGAAACACTTGAAGTTTGTCAGAGTTCCTCCACTATGCTATAACTTCCACATAACTTCAATTAGTTGATACATATGGAAATATGCGACACACACATGGGATCATTAACAGGACATTGACCTCTTTGACCTTCACATAATCGCTGAAACACATATTGTTACATGAAAATGGTTGTGACAGCTTTTCTTTTTCATGACCAAGTATGCCAGGGACATACCCATGTTTTGCAAACATAAACTCATATTTTCAGTCACAGGGTGAACTATCGAACCGTAAGAAGAAGTTATCAGAGCAGGAGACCAGTCTAAAGGAGCAGGTCGACAGATACAATGAGTTGGTTCGCGAACAGACTGTACTCGATAGTCAGCTGAAAGAAAAGGTAGGGATTCAGCAAACAACATACAACCAGCTTGACAGTATGTTCGGTTTTAAATTAATCCATGTATGTGCCAACATGCACTCTATAAGTGTGTGGCATAATCTGATTTGCTGATGGTTATAGTGTATGTCAGCCTGTACGCACATGTAGGGGTGTAGGGTCGGTGGTGGGTTGTTTTAGTGATTGACAGATTGACATTAAGTCTGCTAAGGGAATTACTTTCAAAATCGTAACAATATAAAATATCATGCATGTGCACTGCTATATATAAATGCAGTTTTTGCAAGTGGAAATGATTTTAAAGTGAAATCAAACCATATTTTTTATGTGAAAAATAGAAAACGAAAAATAAATAGCACAACAGCATTTAATGTACTGGTGGCGTTAAACACATATAAATATAAAGTTTGACAATGTCCAGTCGTGGGTAAACGTTTACCGTTATTGTTACATTTCCGTCAGAAATATCATGCAATTTGAGCATATATGCAGTACTTTCGGTACTTTGATAACCCGTTCCATTCAAACAGCTGATTTACACATACATATTCCGGGGCCGCAGTACACGTCGCATGATGCAGCCGCAATAATTTCAAAATTTCAGTGCGACTGTTGTAAACTGGTTTGCTGATGTAATGTGCCGTTCTAGTAACATCATGAGACACATGCATTATGTAGGTTTTGGCTTGGTCCCAGAATGAGCATTGTCTATAGCCATGGTCAAACAGCACGCGCTGTGCGTTTGAACACAGCTGTCAGCGGTGTCAAAGAACGGCAGTCATGTAACAATCTGTAACTACACAGGTGAAGCAGCTGGAGGAGCTACGGGTGGAACACAGACAGACGTGGGATGAGTTGTCTCAGTCACAGAGGCTCGCGGAGGACACCCACCTCTCACTGGTCGATGCTCAGCAGCAACACACCACGGTGAGTGGACGCATGACGCACACGGCGATTGGGTTGCCAAAGCAGATCTATGCTTTTTTATGCCCCCGTCACCGAATGGTGAGCAGGGGATATAGTGCTACCGGCATCTGTACGTCCCATTCGTACGTACATCCCGAAACCTTAACGCGTGGGTAAATGTCTTATATTTTCTTTTTCCTTACACAGATCTTCTTGATATTTCACACATGCATTTCTCTAATGGTCCTCTACCACCCTGTGATAAATCCACGATCGTCCCGCCCCAGCTAAGCCCAGGGTCAAGGTCACATACTTGGTGTATTCAAAACCTTAACGCTCGGGTAAATGTCTTATAATTTATGTTTCCTTACACGGATCTGCTTGATATTTCACACACACTTGCTCTAATGGTCATCTACTGCCCTGTGAAAAATGCACGATCCGCCCCCGCTAAGCCCAAGATCAAGGTGACGTACTTGGTGCGTTCGTAACTCGGGTAAGTGTTTTATAATGTCTGTTTCCTTGCATGGATCTGCTTACACCCATTGCTCTGATGGTCTGATTTCATGCTGTGACACATCCATGCTTCTCTGGCCCTCTGTGTTTTCAAATGTGCCTCGTTTTCTTTGGCTGCCAGCGGGGGCATTTGTGTGCTGACAGGCCACATTTCTACTTGTTTATTCCATCATGTAGTGAATATGGGACATAGGGATGCAAAAGCCGTCCGTCTGTCATATTTTCCATTCTGCTAGAACTTGTTTATAATATGACCGATTGGCTTAAAACTTCATATGCATATTTATTATCATCCATATTTTCATTCTCGGCACTACCCATGCTCCCCCATGCTCAAGGTCAAATAACTTTGAAATGACATGTTTAAACCAACAAAAACATAATTTTCTAATTAAAAACAATGAAAACAATGTCGAAATGATGCGCTAAAAGAAACGACAGAAGTTTAAACAGTTAAAAGCCGGGTATTTAAATGAAAATATTGTTTCACATACAAAAAACAACAACACCGATAATAATTTCTGGTCCTATCATTCTATAAAACAATTTTTTTCCAATCATTTTCATTTGCTTTGTTTGGAAACCTTCAACAAATCTTCACTGTAAGGTTTTTGTACACATTTCTATCAGTTTCTCACCTGAATACCTGACAACATATTGATAAATACTGCATATCATGATGAAATAATTTAGTCCAATGCCTCCACAAGGAGGTAAAGCAATGTGGTGGTACAGCAATGTCGTATCAAATTCCAGTCTCAATTTTTTTTTAAATTTCAGTATATAGTTGCATTTGACACTGATGACGTGGTTTCTTATGAGCCAACTCATGTGGATATACCAACAAGCTTTCAATCTGGCCCTACTTATTTCCTACTACTTGTTGATTGAGCAGTTGCCGATTTCACCAAAATTGCAAAGTATACTTATCTTGCTAAGTACACTTTGAGGGAGAAATTTTCAATTAAAGGATACATTTATTAATTTTTATTATATTGAATTTATTACATTATCACAGCCATGATAATGTAATAAATTCAGTATAATAATTCTGCATACTTTTAATCATCAAATATATGCAGTCGTTAGTTCTATATGACAATGCATTTCGGGAAAAATAAATGATTACTCCCTCACAGTATACTTTGCTAGATAAGTATGCTTTGCAATTGTGGTGAAATAGGCTACTTGTGAAGGCTTGTACAAACTACAAATGTTGAATTTGCAAGAGTTAATGACTCAGTCAACATTTTGATTTGGCAGCTAAAGGACAGCAGTACATCAGAGGCAAAGAAACAGAAAGAGATGATCAACGAGTTAACAGAACAAGGGCAGTCACTCCGTCAACAACTTACTTCCATGGTGGGTATCCATGTAACTGTCTTCACCAACGGATTACACACGTATATTGTATGGGTCTGTCACATGATCCGTATAATAATTCACCATTAACCCTTTTACCCCTAAGTAACTGGAATGGATTTCGATATGATATGTTAATTTTCAACCAATCCAACCATCACAAAATGATTTTCAGACCAGTCGATTTAATTTATGAAAACGGTATTTTTTGTTCTCAAAAATATGAAAATTACTTTCAAAAAGAGCAGATCCTGATGAGACGGCTCGTGACTTGAGACGGCTCGTCATGAGCCGTCTCACCTGGATCTACACTTTTTGCCAATACCACTATACAGGTCTATGGTGCTGAAAGGGTTGAACACAATTTGCTTCTTGCCCGAATAGCGAGAAGAGCAAGAGGAAATACAAGTCGTACAGTGTAACTATATAAGTAAATACATGTTACATGTCGAGTTCCGCCCAGATGTAAATCATTATGAAAACAGTAATTGCCCTGTAGCCGATTTAACCAAAATTGCTAAGTATTATCTAGCTAAGTATACTTTCAGGGAGTAATCATTTATTTTTCACGAAATGCATTTTCATATAAAACTACCGACTGCATATATTTGATGATTAAACATATGCAGAATTATTATACTGAATATAAATAAATTCAGAATAATAAAAATTAATAAATTTATCCTTAAATTGAAAATTTCTCCCTCAAAGTGCACTTTATAGCAAGATAAGTATACTTTGCAATTTTGGTGAAATTGTCTACCGTTTATGCCAATGCATCGGTGGATCTGGGACATCACTGGTCGTAGATGTAAAGATTCCAATGGTAAGACCACAGCTCACATGTATATATATCCATTATTATTGTGCTTTTAGTATTTGACAATAATAATTGCCAGCTTTCAAAGCGCATGTACAATATAAATGCATAATTGTTTTGTATATTTTGCAGTCATTATATTTATTTTTAAAAAGCATCCTGAAATTTAAAACACAATAACATCATAAGTAATAGTTCACATATTGAATGTTTAAGAATTTGTTTATTACAAATTCAATAGATGAAATATAACTTACTAATTGTTTGACCAGTCCTGTCGCGAAGCTCCGCCCACCTGAACGTGATTTTGAATCGCTATACTAGTATGTGACAATGCGACACCGATGTGAGCGCATGTATGGTTGTAACCTGGTTTGCATCTCGTGAAGGCGTAATATGAGTTATAAATATAACGCTGTACATATTGCAACATGTTATGATTAATTTAATAGATATTGGCGAAAATAATAATATATGAGATAAAAGATATTTTTTGTGTAGACCACCTAGGGGCTGTTTCACTAAATTTCTTATGACTTAAATGTTCGTAAGCGCAAATTTAGAATTGTTTGGAAATTTCAATTGATGAATTTACATTTATTGAGCTTAGGCTGCATATGCAGCCTATGCTCAATAAATGTAAATCCAATAATTGTTAACGAGAAAACTGTGTTAATGTGAAATTTACAGACTATCATAATTTTGCACTTACGGACATTTTAGTCGTACGAAGTTTAGTGAAACGGGCCCCCGCTGTATTTTGCACAGAGTGAAGAACACTCATCCCTGAATATAAGACACAGAGACGTGACCTTGACCCTGGAGCAGACAGAGAAGCAGCTGTCTGACCTGCAGACATCGTTACAGGACCAGCAGGCTAGCCTAGAAAAGGTACATACATTTTTAGCCAGGTTTTATTTAGAGAAAAGCATCTCCGCTATTGGATCAATAAATTTCTTAGTCATTTTCAATGTGAAGGTTTTGTCTTTAAGTCCATATCTCACTGACTGTCATGGGTACTGCCATAAAATTTGGACAACAGCACCTGCTAATGGTGTACATCATACAACTTAAGTATGGCATATGAGCAGCATTCCACCTTGACCTACTTTTTATACGTATTATGTATTCATCTTGTACGGGGGGTGGCGGGCGGGCGGGTGGGCAGGGGCGGGGGGGGGGGGCCGTGGGGGGTAGGGGGCGGGTGCATCGGCGGGCGATCACAGCTTGTCCACGCAATAAGGTCTACTTGACGGATTTTAACCAAATTCGATATACATGTTTATCACGGCAAGATGAAGAAGCCTATTTATTTTCAAAAATTTCCAATTACTTATCTCCCCTTGGCGGCCATTTTTATTTTTCGCACTCTGTATCCTTGTCCACAAGTTCTACTTCATCGATCGTAACCAAATTCAGTATATATGTTTATCACGGCAAGATGAAGAAGCCTATTCATTTTCAAACATTTCCAATTACTTATCTCCCCTTGGCGGCCCTTTTTATTTTTCTCACTCTATCCTTGTTCACGCAATAACTCAAGTTCTACTTCACCGATCGTAAACAAATTTGGTGTTTATCATGACAAGACGAAGAAGCCTATTGATTATGAAAAATCTCTAATGACTTATCTCCCCTTGGCGGCCATTTTTATTTTTCACACTATGTATCCTTGTTCACGCAATAACAATACGAAGAAGTCTATTTATTTTGACAGATCGTGACCAAATTCAATATACATGTTTATCAGGGCAAGAACCCTATTAATTGTCTGAGTTATCTCCCCTTGTTAACTGGCCTTGCCTCAACGGGCGTATTTTGTGACCTTCGGCACTTTTGTTCCACATTTAATTATTTAGTTATAGTACATGTTAATTTTTTTGTGTTTAAATCTTTACGAAAACCCAGCATAGGTGGCTTTGCCTTGTTTTTAGCTCACCTGAGCGAAGCTCATGTGAGCTATTGTTACCGCAATGTGTCCGTCGTCTGTCGTCGTCGTCGTCGTCGTCCGTGAACATTTTCAAACGTCTTCTCCTCGGTAACCATTGGGCCTATGGTCACCAAACTTCATTTTCATGGTCCTTAGGTAGGGGGATTACAAAATTGTTAAAATGACGTCATTACGTAATCCAAGATGGCCGCCGTCTAAAAATAGCACAAATTCTTAAAAAATCTTCTTCTCAAGAACCGCCAACCGGATTTCGACAAAACTTGGTAGGAATGATCGATGTACATTGCTCTTTCAAAGTTGTTAAAATGGTGACCCTGCGGTTAAAAATGGGCGTGGCCCGTGGGGTCAAATTTGGTGTCAAATTTTATTTTTGACTGAATATGGTCATTTCATATATCAAATTGAAGGTATCAATGAGGCGATCACTCTGGTGCATTTTTTGTCGAAATCGGATTGTTATGTCATCCAAGATGGCCGCCGAAAGGTCAAAAGGTCGTTCTTTTATTAGAGATTTCAAAATTCTTCTTCACATTAACCGCTTGGCCCATGGTAGCCAAACTTAAAAGTTATGGTCCATGGGTGAAGCCTTTTCAGATTGGTTAAAATGGAGGTCATCGCTAATCCAAGATAGCCGCCGTCTAAAAATAGCATAAATTCTTAAAAAATCTTCTTCTCATGAACCGCTTGCCGGATTTCGACGAAACTTGGTAGGAATGATCGATGTACATTGCTCTTTCAAAGTTGTTAAAATGGTGACCCCGGGGTCAAAAATGGGTGTGGCCCGTGGGGTCAAATTGGGGTCAAATTTTATTTTTTGACCTAATATGGTCATGTCATATATCAAATTGAAGGTATCAATGAGGCGATCACTCTGGTGCATTTTCTGTCGAAATCGGATTGTTATGTCATCCAAGATGGCCGCCGAAAGGTCAAAAGGTCGTTCTTTTATTAGAGATTTCAAAATTCTTCTTCACATGAACCGCTTGGCCCATGGTAGCCAAACTTAAATGTTATGGTCCATGTGTGAAGCCTTTTCAGATTTGTTAAAATGGAGGTCATCGCTAATCCAAGATGGCCACCATCTAAAAATAGCATAAATTCTTAAAAAATCTTCTTCTCATGAACCGCTAGCCGGATTTCGACGAAACTTGGTAGGAATGATCAATGTACAATGCTCTTTCAAAGTTGTTAAAATGGTGACCCCGGGGTCAAAAATGGGCGTAGCCCGTGGGGTCAACTTTTATTTTTGACCGAATATGGTCATGTTATATATCAAATCGAAGGTATCAATGAGGCGATCACTCTGGTGAATTTTTTGTCCAAATCGGATTGTTATATCATCCAAGATGGCCGCCGAAATGTTAAAAGGTCGTTCTTTTATTAGAGATTTCAAAATTCTTCTTCACATGAACCGCTTGGCCCATGGTAGCCAAACTTAAAAGTTATGGTCCATGGGTGAAGCCTTTTCAGATTTGTTAAAATGGAGGTCATCGCTAATCCAAGATGGCCGCCGTCTAAAAATAGCATAAATTCTTAAAAAATCTTCTTCTCATGAACCGCTAACCGGATTTCTACGAAACTTGGTAGGAATGATCGATGTACATTGCTCTTTGAAAGTTGTTAAAATGGTGACCCCGGGGTCAAAAATTGGCGTGGCCCGTGGGGTCAAATTGGGGTCAAATTTTATTTTTGACCTAATATGGTCATGTCATATATCAAATTGAAGGTATCAATGAGGCGATCACTCTGGTGCATTTTCTGTCGAAATCGGATTGTTATGTCATCCAAGATGGCCGCCGAAAGGTCAAAAGGTCGTTCTTTTATTAGAGATTTCAAAATTCTTCTTCACATGAACCGCTTGGCCCATGGTAGCCAAACTTAAAAGTTATGGTCCATGGGTGAAGCCTTTTCAGATTTGTTAAAATGGAGGTCATCGCTAATCCAAGATGGCCGCCATCTAAAAATAGCATAAATTCTTAAAAAATCTTCTCATGA
Organism: Conchocele bisecta; assembly: GCA_029237695.1. Lineage (NCBI taxonomy): Eukaryota > Metazoa > Mollusca > Bivalvia > Lucinida > Thyasiridae > Conchocele > Conchocele bisecta. Next base: position 57,928,423 of record CM055266.1, on the reverse strand, counting down.
ACCGCTAGCCGGGGTCAAATTTTATTTTTGACTGAATATGGTCATGTCATATATCAAATTGAAGGTATCAATGAGGCGATCACTCTGGTGCAATATTTGTCGGAATCGGATGATTATGTCATCCATGATGGCCACCAAAAGGTCCATTTATTCAAGATTTTTAACGTCTTTTTCTCAGGAACCACATGGCCGATGCTGGGTGAAGCATTTTCAGATTTTGTAAAATGAGAGTCAACGCTTAATCCAAGATGACCGCCATCTAAAAATAGCACAATTTTTTTAAAACACATGAACTCAATGTCACATTCTCCTCTGGTGTTCATGGAGTCAGGTGAGTGAATTAGGGCCATCATGGCCCTCTTGTTTGTTTTTCTATTTACTGAGTGACACTTCCATCTTCACTTCTAGCGAATAAGAAGTGTAGATCTACTGCACTTCATGTTGACTTTGGTTTCAGGTTTCATCTTAACATATATGTGACTGGAAAAACGGGGCTTATGGGGTATAGTATACACTAAGAAAACAACATTTACATATATCACATCACTCTTATGAAGCAATTATCATTCAAGCTGAGTGTATCTATCTATGACCTACTACCTTAATATATATCACATCACTCTTATGAAGCAATTATCATTGAAGCTGAGTGTATCTATCTATGACCTACTACCTTAATGCTTCGCTAATAATGAACCAATTTGCTTATACCTCTGTAACAACACCATGTTCAGAATTTTCTTCAATAAAAAATTATACATGTATACTAACTGGCCATAATAGAAGAACAAAAATAAAATTACTGAGAAAATCAGTTCAGTTCCATGGTTACATTTTAGGGCGGAAATTGGCTCTAGAACCTTCCATGCCCGTATGCTGAGAAAATGACATTTATGACGGCGCTCATTTTTTGTCAGGGAAAAATGGCATTTTGTCAGGGAAATGTCAGGGAAATGTCAGGTCAGGGAAATGTCAGGGAATTTTATATCAACTTCTGCGTGGGAACCCTGTCTTTGGATGACAAAGGGAAATCAATGACAATTAAATCAACATAGTCCCAGATCAGCCTGCACATCCGTGCAGTCTGATCAGGAACTATGGTTTTTGATATACATATATATCTCCAACAAGTTTCCATTTGATATGAGATTAATGAAATGAGTCGGGCACAATTATGCTCCAAACCTCTGGCGAGGTGCATAAATCTCATATCAAATTTGAAATGAGTAGTCACTGTTCAAATAGCAAACAACTTTGAGATTACAACACGTTTCAGTGAGCAGACGCCATTGACTATTTTCACATCTGGTTGAAAATCTTCACAGAGAAAATTGTTTTAAATTTGCAACACAAATATAAAAAATGCCATATTACAGGTTCATGTTTTTTGTAGACACTTATTATTACACAGATTATTTAGTTATAGTACATGTTAAGTTTTTGTGTTTAAATCTTTATGAAAACATACCAGTGATTAAGAAAATTAATAAAAGATACGTCTAAGAAGTCAAAGGCTTACTACCGACGTTGGATACAGTAAGATACAGTAAGATTACCACAGTGGGACCACATTCTAATATTTGTAGCAATTTTACCGAGTCATGGATGTTTCTATTGACATTTAATACAGATACATAATTGCAGTGAATTATTATAGGTGGTGATTTCAATGTTGTCCTAAACTTTGATTTGGATAAAAGAGGTGGGTTACAAAGTACAAACAAACAACAGAGAAATCATGTTAAATATTATTGAAAAATATGATTTTACTGATATATGGAGGCAAAGACACGGAAAAAAAACAAATATACATGGCCTTCTAATTCTAGACCACCTATCCTATGTAGACTAGATTATTTTTTATGCACTAAACTTAACATCAGAGAAATATTGTTATAACTTCTATTTCCTTCATCTAAAATGCTTAATATTTCACACATGCATTCCTGTAAGGCTCTACTACCATGCTGTGCCAAATCCATGACCGTCCAACCCCTGCCGATCCCAAGGTCAAGGTCAAATACTTAGTCTCTTTACAAAACTTAACATCAGAGAAATATGTTGTAACTTCTATTTCCTTCATCTAAAATGCTTAATATTTCACACATGCATTCCTGTAAGGCTCTACTACCATGCTGTGCCAAATCCATGACCGTCCAACCCCTGCCGATCCCAAGGTCAAGGTCAAATACTTAGTCTCTTTACAAAACTTAACATCAGAGAAATATGTTGTAACTTCTATTTCCTTCATCTAAAATGCTTAATATTTCACACATGCATTCCTGTAAGGCTTTACTACCATGCTGTGCCAAATCCATGACCGTCCATCCTCCGCTGATCCAAAGGTCAACTTCAAATACTTAGTCTCTTTACAAAACTTAACATCAGAGAAATATGTTGTAACTTCTTTTTCCTTCATCTAAAATGCTTAATATTTCACACATGCATTCCTGTAACGCTCTACTACCATGCTTTGCCAAATTCACGATCGTCCAACTCCCGCTGATCCCAAGGTCAAGGTCAAACACTTGGTCGCTTTACAAAACTTAACATCAAAGAAATAAATTATAACTGCTCTTTCCTTCTTTGAAAATTCTTAATATTTCACTTGTGCATTCCTCTAAGGTTTTACTATCATGCTGTGACAAACCTACGACCGTCCAACCCCCGCTGATCCCAAGGTCAAGGTGTCACACATACTTAGTCTCTTTACAAAACTTAACATCATAGAAATATGTTATAACTTCTATTTCCTTCATTGAACATTCTTAATATTTCACTCGTGCATTCCTCTAAGGTTGTACTATCATGCTGTGACAAATCTACGACTGTCCGACCCCCGCTGATCCCAAGGTCAAGGTCACATACTTAGTCTCTTTACAAAACTTAACATCAGAGAAATAAGTTATAACTTCTACTTCTTTCATCGAAAATTATTAATAGTTCATGCATGCATTCCTCTAAGGCTGTACTCTCATGCTGTGACAAATCCCCGCTGATCTCGTGGTCAAGGTCACATACTTTGTCTCTTTACGAAACTTACCATGAGAGAAATTGGTTATATAATAACTTCTATTTCCTTGCTCGGATTCACATTTCACAAACGCATTGCTCCAATGGACCTCTACCACCGTGTGACAAATTCATGTTCATGCCCATAGTCAAGGTCACAAGCCCACACATTTGGAATTTTGTTTACATATTTAGTGGTACATGGGCCCACGAGGGGGGTATTCCGTAAGCCTCTCTTACTGACCAATCTAGTTACTATCAGACAATTTGGTGAATACTGTTTCTAAAAGTGAAATCAAATGTAGTATAAAAACAGATAATTCATTGGTACAAATCATGATAAATAGAGAATAGTAGGTTAGTGCCGTGAATGGGAAAAAATATCTGGCAAGGCTCAGGAAACGGGATGGGCGAGGCTCTGCCGAGCACATGCCGTTTCCGTGCCGCGCCATATATTTTTTCCCATTCACGGCACTAACCTACTATTCTATTTATCCCGTCAACACCTACAAATGGTTGTAAAATTCAAAAATTGTATTGACTGGATATCAAAAATGTTTCACGGCACCGTGTTTCACGGCACATACGCACTGTGTTGACGGGATAAATATCAATGATCAGCCTAGAGGCCCAGGATATTTTAAATTGAATAATTCAATTCTTTTCGAAAATGATTATAAAACAATTATTAAAAACAATATAGCGGAAATTGCCAACATTAACCATGAAGCAAACCCTAACACTTTATGGGAGTTAATTAAAGGAACAATCAGAAATGAAACTATCAAATATACTACAAAACGTATTAGAAAAGATAAAACAGACGAAAATAAATTACAGCAGCAAATTGATGTATTAAGTAATGACAATATTCAAACACCTGAAGCAATCAATGAATTAAGTAATTGTAAAAGCTGTCTCGAAGAAATTTACAAAAGACGAGCAGAAAGTATTATTTTTCGATCGAAAGTAAATTGGAGAAAAGAATACAAAATATTTTGCGGCGCTTGAAAAAAGAAAATTTGAAAGAAAAATTATTTCACAGCTAACTGTAAATGGAAAACTTGTTACAGACAAGGAACAAATTCTACTAGAAGAAAAACATTATTATGAAAAACTATATAAGAAAAAAGAATGTACAGATTCTGATATTATTTTTTTCCCAAATGATTATAATAATAAGTTAAATGATGAGGAGAAACGTAAATGTGAAGGTATATTGACAGAAGCTGAATGTTATAATGCCTTAAAAGAAATGCAAATCAATAAGAGCCCTGGGTCGGATGGAATAACTGTAGAATTTTTCAAAATGTTTTGGAATGACATAAAAAGCCATTTGGTAAAATCATTAAACTTTTTGATGGAGCAAGGCGAACTAACAACAATACAAAAACAAAGTGTTATAAATTTAATTCCAAAAACAGGCAAATATACAACACACCTCGCCAACTCGAGACCAATAAGTTTGCTAAATATCGACTACAAAATAGCAACAAAGGCCATTGCAAATAGAATAAAAAAGGTATTAAATAATTTAATAGATTCTTCACAAACAGGATTTATTAAAGGTAGATATATTGGAGAAAATATAAGGCTCTTATCTGAAGTAATTGTACACGCAAATGATAAAAATATACCAGGAATCCTATTATTTGCCGATTTTGAAAAAGCATTTGATAGTATAAGCCATGAGTATATAATTAAGGTATTAACCTTTCTAAACTTCGGACCCAGCTTAATCAAATGGATTGAAATATTTTATCATAATATATCTAGTTGTGTAACAAATAATGGCTATCTTTCAGATTTTTTTTGCTTGGGAAGAGGAGTAAGACAAGGATGTCCATTATTGCCTTACGGTATTTATTCATAATCGCAATAGAAATACTCTCGCACAGTGTCCGAAAAAATCAATTAATAAAAGGAATAAATTTAAATAGTGAAGTAATAAAAAATACTATGTTCGCGGATGATGCTACATTTTGCATGGATGGGTCCAGACAATCTCTCGAAATATTAATTAGTACAATAGATAATTTTGGAAACATTTCAGATTTACGTTTAAACTATTCTAAGTCAATACTGTTTAGAACAGGTTCGACGAAGAACTCTACAACTACGTACTGTGATGATAAACCATTTTCATGGAATGCAGATGTGGCCAAAACTTTAGGGATATATTTTTGTAATGATAAAAATAAAGTGCATAGTTTAAACATAGATCCTAAAATAAAGGGATTTCAGCAATGTTTAGGCAAATGGAAAAAAAGAAAGCTCACCATACTAGGTAAAATAACTGTCATTAAAAGTTTTGCATTTCCAAAATTAATATTCCCTTTAACAGTTCTAGACAATCCGGAGCAGGAGACTTTAAAGCAAATTATACGCATTATGTTTGATTTTCTCTGGGATTCAAAGCCTGATAAAATTAGTAGAAAAATTATTGTTAAAACTTTCGAAGAAGGCGGGCTAAAAATGATAGAATTAAAATCGTTTATTGATGCACTAAAGGCTACATGGGTCAAAAGACTTGCAGAAACTGAAAATCACGGAAAATGGAAAGTACTATATTTAAACTATTTGAAGCCTTTTGGTGATGTACATATATTTGAAGGAAATGTAAACCAAACAGACGTAAAACATTTGATAAAAAATAAGTTTTTGACAAATGTTCTTAAATCATGGTGCAAGCTAAGCTTCTGCGATAATCCAGAAACAATATCAAAGCAAATTTTATGGAACAATTCGAAAATAAAAGGTAATGGAAGAATGTTTTACTACAAGGAATGGGCTAATAAGGGGATTAAAATATATAGAACAACTATACGATTATAGAACTACATCATTCTTTAATTTTACAAAAATAAAAGAACTATTTGATGTTAGTAATAACGATTACCTAAATACTTCAAACTGATTTAGTGCATTCCTCAAGACTGGAGAACAAGAGTTAAAAATGAAAGAATAAGCACGATTAATACAAAGATACTATTAATAGAACAAATAAAAACCACGACCAAATGTAATAAGAAGCTATATAACATGTTTCTTAATCAACAGAAACCGGTTATGCATAAAGCCAAGACAAAATGGGATGACGAATTCGCGGATAAAAGTATAAATTGGACAAATCATTTTACAAACACTGTAAGTTCTAAACTTAGGAATTTTCAGTACAAATTTTTTATGAGAATTGTCGCTACAAACGATTATTTACTTAAGTGTAACATTGTCAGCTCCAATTTGTGTGATTTTTGCGCCATGGCTCCAGAAACAAATAAGCACCTTTTTTGGGAATGCACTATAAGCCAACATTTTTGGTCACAGCTGAATACCTTTTTAAACAATAATAATATTGTATGTAATTTTGATTGGCACACTGTTTGCTTCGGGCAATATGAGCAAGACAACAAGTTTTTCAACTTTTATATCATACTAGGAAAATACTTTAAATATACATGTAAATTACGAAACACGGAACCTAAATTTCCAGAGTTTATGTCTTACCTAAAGGCAACACAAAATATTGAAAAAGAAATTGCAATGAATAGAGATAAGCTCATAGTTCATGAACGAAAATGGAATGTTATCCAATTAGACTAACACTCATTTAGAGATACAGGAACCTTCTGATTACACATACAAATATTACAGTTAGGTATAACAGCATATACCATAATAGTATTGTATCGTGGTGTGTTGCTCAATTATTATTCACTAAACCTATTTCACCATATCTTACTTTCAACTCTATTCTCTCATCTACATATCATTCTTTAATAAATCCAACCTAACTATGTATGAACAATACGTTATAATCAGAAAACAATAAACAGACCAGAAATATAGCATATTTTTCTTATTTTCTAAGAAAATACATCTTGGTATTTCATTAGAACAGACAATTGTAAGGAAAAGCCAAGACATGTTTTCATTTTGAAGCAAACTATTCAATAATTGCTGTCTGTTGATGTGTAAACAGTAGTGTGATTTTAATTTACCCAATTAAAATGTTTAAATACCCAATTGCTTCAGAAATGATGGAGTGACAATACTCAATTACTAATTCTTATCTGGAGCCCTGAATACATAATTACGGTGATGCGGCCAGCCAATAAAATTTGCTCCATTATTACACTTGTGTCGCGTCACATTTATGATGTAGGTTACAACACGGCATATAAGGTTTTCATGTGATACCGCGAATATTTCAACTTGATTGCAGACAGTGTGTGAGAATAAGACGGAGGTGGGAGGGTTGGTGGAACAGCTGGATACTTGCCAGAGGGAGGCTGCAGATTCACAGGAACAGCTGCAACAGCAGGTACAGTGGTATCTCTAAACCGGTCCCGTCTCTATATGGCCTTACCTGTTGCTGGCACTTTCACTTTTCTCTAAACCGGACCCTTGGCGACCCCATTGTGTTTAATTTAGATGAGGTTCACTGTCATTTATTTATTGTCGTGTCTGAAAAACTGTTCATGGAGTGCTTACTTACAGTGGAGCCTCTCTAAACCAGACACCCTGGGGACCTCCCAGGGTGTCTGGTTTAGAGAGGTTTCACTGTACATTTTTTGGCCTTCTGATACTTGAGAGCTAAATCCTGTTACGCCCCATCATATTACTTTGGTGTGGAATTGACCTGGCACCAGATCAGGATATTCTAATTTCAGGGCTGAATATATATTTTTCTGTAAATATTGAGTTCTGAATTTTGGAATTTCCCTCATTATGGACAGGTTAAATACGGGATAGTCCAACCCGTTGGCCCGGCCTTAAATGACCTTAGCTGTTGATAGGCCTAAAAACACAAAAAATCAATCAATCCACTGTAAATGGATGGTGCATTTGTAGTCCCTACTACCAGTTATGATGCTCCCTATGCGATAACAAGAGGGTCATATTGCTTTGCTCTTGAGGTTCCATCGGTCCGTTCGTCCGTATGTCCATCTATGGTCATTTGCATCATGCCATAACTTCAATATTACTGGATGGATTACTTTAAATTAGAAATCTTGATACATGTGGACATATGTGATACACTTGGATAACAATTAACATGACTTTGACCTTTCTGTCCTTTACAAGGTTGCTGAAACACTTAGCCATGTTTTACATTGATACATATGGAAAGTATTTACATGTAAATGACGTCAAAAGTTGACAAAATGTTCAGAACATTTTGTCAACTTTTGATGTCATTTACAAAAAAGATCGTAAATTTTGTAAATATTTTTCATGCGATATCACGCATCGTCTTTAAGGTACAAAATCACATGGCTTGTCTCATATTGGAACTGCATGTACGTTTGCCGCAGATATCTGAGTTGATGGGTGAGAAGAAGAGTCTGCAAGAAGATAAATCACACCTACAGGAACAGATGGCGGCATTACAGCAGGAAGTCAGCGAGAAAACACAGGAGTTGGAAAATGCTAAGAACTGCCTAGAAACAGAAAAGGTAATAGATAAATGTCGCATTAAATATAAAAATATTGAAATGTAAGTACTTTTTGTCACGCCTGCTTGCGGACAACGCGATTTAGATGGCACATTATGTACGTACGTACGTATGTATGTGCGTCCGGGTTAAAGTTTTTTGTTAAGGTTTTTGGTTAAATTTTTTGGTGTACTATCAAAGCCTCGGCGGGCGTGACATGCGGGCCTCGGCCATCTTTCATCAATATGCGGCATTTGTGAATATTCAAATGTCTGATCTTGTAGCACACTCTTGAAGCCTTATAAGGATGCAAACTATACATTACAAGCATTACATGTGTTTCATTGACTGAATTGCGAACAGTGCAGACCCTGATCAGACTGCGCGGATGTTAAGGATTTAACAGTCTGTTAAGCTAACAGAGCCTTTGAGCAACCGAGCCCTGGTAAACACCATTAAATAAATAAACCAGCATAGTTACCAAACTGTTCAGTTGATCAAGGATATGCAGACTTATTATACTGAATTTATTACATTATCACAGCCAAAATGGCTGTGATAATGTAATAAATTCAGTATAATAAGAATTAATAAATTTATCCTAAAATTGGAAATTTCTCCCTCAAAGTATACTTTGCTAGATAAGTATACTTTGTAATGTTGGTGAAATAGGCTACTGATAATATGACACAAACTTCAAGAAATTGCATATTGCTTCTGTACAATTTGACATGACTTGTATTTTGATTTCAGGAACTTGTGAGTAGTAAGGTACAGATAGAGACAGATCTCAGTGTGAGGGTTGTCGAATTGGAAGGGGACAACCAGAAACTAACCCAGAACAAAAATGATCTGGAGCAACAAGTGTCGCAGTCACAGTCGGAACTGCTGTCACTGGTAGGTGGCTTGCTTAGTGTCGACCCTTAGAACATGTGGGAGGCTGGAAACAAAATTTGTCTTCTGATTATTTTACAGAATTGTCTTTTTTTCATCAACAAAATCCTGTTTTGGCAGCATATGAGAATCACCTCCACTGGGAATATTGAATATTACAGCTGAGATTTGTTGAAGGTTCCCAAACAAAAAAAAACAAAAATGAAGTGAAACCGATCGTTTTGTACGACATGCATAGAATGTATGTGAAAATGATATTTTCATTTAAATACCTATTTAAATGGCTGTCGTTTCTTTCACCACACCGTTTTGACATCGTTTTCTTTGTTTTTATTAGAAAATGATGTGTGTCACATTTAAGCCATCAAAAACATTGTTTTCTAATTATAAACAACCAAAACGATTTCAAAACGAGGTGTAAACACTAGGCAATCGTTTGTTATTGGGACCAAGAACAAATCCATGCTGTAGGGGGTGAAAGCATACACAATTTCAATGCAGCAGTGTGAATGGTAAAGAATATAATACTGGTGGCCGTATTGCCTTTATATAACTGATCATAATAATTTCCATCGTTCTAAAACAGTTAATTTTCATACCTGCATCACCACATGAGACAGCATGCCCGTACGCAGAGGGGGTGTGTACGCACCCCCATTAACCCTTTCAATACCACAGGTATTCTGACATCTTCTGTAAATGACGTCGAATGTTGACAAATTTTTCAGAGCAAATGTGGAATTGAATTCCACATTTGCTATGAACATTTTGTCTACTTTCTACTTCATTTACAGAAAAAATGACTGTTTCTGTAAATATATTTTCCTGAAAAATCGCACATGTTCTTGGGCACAAAATCACATGGCTCGTCACATATAACCTGACATGAAACTTCATAGGCATATGCCCCACCATCAATATGTGGTCATTGTTCTCCTTTCACATATTTACACCTTACTTTCGTGTCTACAGCAAACCTGAAGGAAACCCGAATGTTGATGATGAGTACACGCACTACTTCAAAGCTGGGACCACTGTCACCAGTTATCAATGTTATAAATGCTGTTTATTTATTTATTAGGGCCCCGCCGTGAATCGGCAGTGCCCTATAGGTTTCGCCCTCTCTGTCCGGGCCAACATCCGGGGGTTTAAGAGCTAAGGGGCGTGGCCTAACACAAAAGATTCCTTTGATTTATTCCGTAAGCTCATAAATTATATTGATGTTTAGAGGCTTTTTCTTTGATCATCAAACAATGGAAATACCCCATAAACCCAAAATGTTGGAACGGCCTTTCGTCCGTCCATCTCTCCATCCGTTTATTTTTTGGAAGTTTTTGTAAGGGTTTCTCAAATAACCTATAGACCACAGACAGACCACAGACAGACCGCTGACAGACCACATTTTCTAGTTATTGTTAATTTGTTGTTATTATTATTATTATTTAATGACTGTAGCAGACTGAAATAAAATGAATATTGAATAACAATAGTCCCCAATATGTCATATAATAATTATATATTTTCTCATTTTTCGCTCATTTAAAAAAAAGTTATTTATTGCAATAATATGGTTTAGATATGCATGACAATTCGATGGTCTAGTAACATAAGGTCATAACTGCTATGCTAAAGCATAGCAGTTATGACCTTATGTTACTAGACCATCGAATTGTCTCTATGTGTAATACACCCCACCTTATGTCACTGATGTTGCAGAAGGAAGACCACAGTCATCGCATGATTGAGTACGAGACAACTCTCGAAGGCAGAATATCGGACATGCAGCAACTCGGTTATGATATTGAAGTATGTTCACACACATTAATTAACCCATTCACCCCTAAGTACGGTAACTGGAGTGGATTTTGATATGTCAATTTTGCAACCAATCCAATCGTCACAAAATGATTTTCAGACTAGTCCATTTTATATGAAAAAGGGGAGTTTTTGCTCTCAAAAATATGAAATTACTTGCAAAAAGTGCAGATCCTGATGAGACGGCTCATCATGAGCCGGCTCATCTGGATCTACACTGTTTGCCAATACCACTATACAGGCCTGTTTTGTTGAAAAAGGTTAAATAGACTACTATTTCATGGAATGCTGCCCAAGATTTATTGCTTGCGTGTTTCCCGGTTGTGTAGGGATTTTGTGTGTCCCTTCCAACCAATCAGTGCTCAGTAAGCTGAAGTTGCCTGCCGAAAATATGCCTTGCAAAAGAAACTGGCCCACAGGAAGTGTCAGTATACTTCTGCTGGAAATGACATATACACGGTGTTCTTTGGTGGTATCCTGAGTAAACGGGGAAAATCAACTGAATTGGATAAAAACCGGGTTATTTTCGCAATTTATTTGTGAACACTATATTATGTTTTAGAAGAACTGTACTAAATCTACTGTATTTTAAGTTTTGTGTCGGACAGCTCGATATAGTCGGCACCTTGGCGTACACCCATACGTACGTGCATCCTGAGTTTGTGTTAATGTTTTTAACTACACTACATCACTGAAACTGCTTCACCGATGAACTTTCAACTTCACATGGGTGTTTATCATGATCCATATTGTCATGCTACGCCCCACCCATGCGGCTCCTATGCCCAATGTGAAGGTCAAATTACTTTGAAATTTACCTTAGTTTTTTTTGGATTTAGGTTAAAGTTTTTAACAACACTATATCTCTGAAACCGCTTCGCCAATTCACTCGAAACTTGACAGGTGTGTTTATCATCATCCATATTTTCATTCCGTGCCCAACTCTGCGGCCCCTGTACCCAATGTGAAGGTCAAATTACTTTGAAATTTACCTTCACGTTTTTATGAAAATTTGGTTAAAGTTTTTACGTATACCTTATCTCTGCAACCGCTTCACCGATTAACTTCAAACTTCACATGGGTCAAATGTGTATGTGTTAACGCTTTTTTTGCATTGAAAGTTTTTTTAGTACAATCAAATGCCTCGGCGGGCCGCGGCCATCTAGTTGTATTTGGAAGTTTGAAAATATCGTGAGTAAAGGTATATTTTGCTGATTCATCAACTGTGTGAGCCAGGTGTTGTCAATATATACACCATTTGGAGCATTTTATATTTTTACCAAAGTCTCGGCATTTACATTGGGAATTGTTATACCAACTAATGCAGGATTTTTTGAAACTACATGTATGTTTTGTTCTCATAAGGTTTAGTGCAGTTGTTTCTGGGATTTCTTGAGAAAGACAAATCCTGGCTATTAGATTGATGAAGTCGGACGGCGTTGGCAGCGGCAGCGGGCCCACAATGTTCAGTTTCTACATTTAGCAAATTTCTTCTTGTCCATTTTCGGGCAATATATTTAGTTTCCACTATTGTGACTAACTGATTTCAACCAAATTTTCTATGAGCTTTCACTGCATCATAACACAGCTGCTTCTAAAAATAATTCTGGGCAAGAAATTGTTTTCACATTGATTTGCCCTTTGAACAAATTTTCATTTGCTGTGAAAATGTTTTAGAGTCCACTTTCAGGCGAAATTTTAGTTTCCACTAGCCAATTAACACCAAATCTTCTATGGGCTTTAACTGATCATAATTCCAGCACAAAAATATTTACACAATTCCCTAACATTTGATTGGCCCGTAGCAAGTCTCTGTCCAAAATTTATATCCCAGTAAACTCCCACGCCGAACTACTTTCCATAACCGTGAGGCGCAGTTAAAATAATTCTTAAGTAAATGGAAAATAAACACATTTTCTTGATGAATTTATTTAAAATGCTGGAATTATAAGGAATGAATGGCCTTTTTGTTGAATTTATCGGGGATATAAACTTGGAAAAGTCGCGGGAATACTAGACGAGGCCTTCGGGCCTTCGTCCAGTATTCCCACGACTTTTCCAAGTGTATACCCTGATAAATTCCACAAAAAGGCCATTCATTCCTATAATAAAACAGCTGCTTCAGAAATTGACATTGACCTACATTTTCCGCTTTGATGACTTAGTCATTTTCAATGTTAAGTTTTTGTGTGTGACTCTATTTGTCACTCATTTTATCACCTACAGCCACATGTGGAAGACTCGGACCTGTGACACCAAAGAAATGCCCATTACAAATAATCCATTACCCCACCCACCTGGTCTCATACAGTACTATCTTTTATTATAGAAGATAGTGCTGTATGAGACCAAGTGGGTGGGGTAATGTTTTTTTTGTAATGGGCATTTTTTGTTTGTGTCCGAGTCTTCCACCTGTGCCTACAGCTACCAAACTTTGACTACATCATCTGCTAGTTTTGTACACCAGAAAGTGCAGTCCGACATATGACCTTCATTTGACCTTTACCTACTTTTTCTGCTTGAATTACTTTGTGTCATTTTCAATACTAAATGTTTAATGCTCTAGTCCATATCTTGCCCACTGTAATGACTATTACATGGTACTTGATATTTTATTATTTGTTTCAGAAATTGAACTCCACCATAGCAGAAAAGGAATCAACACTCGGTGAAACTAGCCGTCAGTTCGCAGAACTTCAACAAGTTCAAACATCTACAGAACACAAATGTCAGTCTCTAGAAACAGAACTTGTGGAGTTGCAGAAAACATACACCGGCACGGATACTGATCTAAAGCAGTGTAAAAACGAATTGAATAAAACACAGGTTGAGTTAGACAAAACTAAAACGAGCTTGAATAACACCATGCAAGAATTAGACGACACAAATAATGATTTGTTAAACACACAAAATGATTTAGCAAAACATCAAAAGGAATTAAACATCACACACACAGAATTGAACTCCACACAGAAAGAACTAGAAAGAACTGCTAATGATAAGGTAGAAGTAGAGACAAAGTTAATGAACACAGACAGGGACTTATTGAACACTTCCAATACCTTCAATGAGTTGGAATCGAAAGAAAAGCAAACTGGAGAAGAACTGGAGAAAAAGACTAATGAATTAAGTGAACTGACTGCCAAACATAAACATTCCGAGAATGAACTAGAGAAGTGTAGATTGGAAATAATTGAATTCAAATTAAAGGTTAATGACTCTGAGTCTGTGATAGAGCAGTTTAAGAAACAATTAAACGAGCTTAAGCAGAAATTGACAGCAAGTGATTCAAGCTTGGTGGCAGTTGGTGGAGAACTGGCAGACTTGAAATCTAAACACCGGGACATGGAGAATGAGTTGCAGAAGTGTCAGATGGAATTAAGCAGTGCCCAGGACAGGTTGAAGGAAACTGAGTCAGATGTGCAGGAGAAGGAAATTCAGCTGACCAGTCTACAGAAGCAACACAGTGCCATGGCTGCGGAACTTAATGAGGCGACAGAACGGGAGAAGGAGCTCAATAATTCCTTCGATGAACTCAGTGAGGTCAGTACATGGGAAATTATTTAACACTTTCAATGCTGAATTAAATTTTGTTGCCTTCTGTTTATTTTTTTAATTTAAATTTTTATCAACAAAAACAATGTTTGGCAGCACTTTAGAATAAAGTGATGTCAATCCATATTTTTATTGAGAATTAACATAAAATATAAACCAACAGCAGACGACAATTTTCGGATTAACCAAACTGGCCATACTTCATTTTCATATTGCATGTAAGGGTAAAACGCTATTCCCATTGAATTAGCAATATAGCAGATTGTGGTTCAGTCATCATGTCAGCAAATGTGAACTCTTCCTCTCTAATATTGATATTGTTCTGTTTTCTTTTGATATCTAACGTACTAAGGACAATCTGTACTGTAATATTAAATAAATTGTTCGATGCTTATTGAGAAAGTTGAATAAAAGTAGAGAAAAGTCGATGACACGCTATCGCAATATACCCACTTTTCCAAATTTCGAAGTCAGAAAGGGAGGATAATCCATGACCTGGGGGTCAAATTAAGTCCAAATTCACTTTGCACATCTACGTGCCATAAGGAAGCCACATACCAAATATGAAGTCTCCAACTATTATGGTTTAAAAGTTATTTTAATTCACTTTGCGCATCTACACACCCTAAGGAAGCCACAAACTAGCTTTAACAATTGTGTTTGCCAGTCCAGGCGGTGGCTGCGGGTATCGGTGAGCCTCTGCTCACTTGCTCTTGCTCATGAAAAATCTGTTGTTAGGTACAAAGTCACATGGATTGTGTGTATTCGTTACTGGTTTGCTCAGTCGGTACGGTAAACCAGAGGTCCCTGGTTCAAGCCCCGGGCTGGTGCACATTTTTCTCATGTGTACTGACTGGAGAAATGGGGCTTATGGGGTTTGCGACAAGTGTAGATCCAGATCAGCCTGTGCATCCGCACAGTCTGATTAGGATCTTCACTGTCTGCACTTCCATCAATGAATGGGTCGTGGCCGAGGGGTTAGAACACCTGACTTTCAATCTGGAGGTTGTGGGTTCAAACCTCGCCTTGGGCATCAAAAATACTTTCATAGTATTTTCATCCCACTGGTCTGTCGGATGAGACTTTAAACTGTGGTCCCATCTCTATATATCCTTAGCTGTTGGTGGGACGTTAAACCCTTTTCGATCAATGAAACGCCTGTCATGGTTCTAACAAGCAATATAGATTTTTATCTAGCTACAGGTTTGTGCTATTTGATCATGAGCTACACTGGTCATAAATCCCATAAGCCACATTTCTCCAGTCACAATTGTGTAATACATTGTTGTTGAACGGCCATACAAGCCCATTGAATCAATGCCTGCTGTGTGGCAGGTTCGGAGTGCCATGAACAGCCAGATGTTGAAGATAGATGCGGAGTTACAGGAGGCTCGCTCCAGCAATGTCCAACTACAGAGATATAAGGTAGGATATGTAGAAAGTATATGCCGTATTCATTTGGTTGCGGAAGCCATTTAATCTACTGTCTGTTCCACGTTTTGTTGCCAACAAAAATGTTGGCTATTAAACACATTAAATCTAAAAGATATTTTGATGTAAGTGAAAACAACAATTTTCCTATGGGAAAATACCATGGGGCAAAAAGTAGCTGGGAAGTGACCTGGAGGGACGAAAAACGAACAACATTGGAAAATGGTGTAAATAAGAAAATAAAAGTTAGATTTTGATAACCGGTCCACAAATTCCAAAATTATTTTTAAAAAAAATGGATGGAATTTCATCAAATAAAAAAAAAGGGGAGGGTGTCTTGTTTACATTAAAATATTGTTTAGGTCTTATAAGTAAATAGCCAAAAGTATGTTGGCAGCATAATGGAACAGACAGTTGTATTAATGTAAAAATAATCTACAATCAGTAGTTAGCGTTTATATCGTATCAGGAAAGTTGGTTGAAAAGGAAATGTAAATATTTCTAGTCAATCTGTACGTACGTCCGTCCCGAAACCTTAACGCTCGGGTAAATGGCTTATAATTTCTGTTTCCTTGCTTGGATATGCTTCACATTTCACACACACATTGCTCCAATGGTCCTCAACCGCCCTGTGACAAATCCACATTCGTCCCACCCCCGCTAAGCCCAGGGTCAAGGTCACAGACTTGGTGCGTTCGAAACCTTAACGCTCAGGTAAATGGCTTATGCTTTCTGTTTCCTTTTTTTCAATTGTGTCTCATTTTCTTTGGCTGCCAGCGGGGGCATTCGTGTGCCGACAGGCCACATTTCTAAGTTTCTTTATATAATTATTGATCTGTTGGGATTGGGAGGTGGGATTATTATTTGGTGTTCTATGGCCGCAGGATGAGACGGAGCCTGAAGTGTGTGACCTCAGGAAGCTGTATGCCGAGTTGAAGGCGGTCAGTGAGTCGTATGATAGCGACATCAAGGGCCTCAAGTCATCGCTCGAGAAGGAACAGCAGGAGAAACAGCAGGTAATCACTAACTGTTATACACGTATAGCATTTATTATCTTCCTTTCAACACTAACTCTTTATACACTTCAGCCCTCTATAGCAGTGTTTGCAAACAGTGTAGATCCAGATGAGCCAGCTCGTGACGAGCCGTCTCATCAGGATCTGCACTTTTTGCATGTACCGGTAATTTCATATTTTTTAGAAGAAAAAAAACACACCCCCGTCTTATAAATGGACTAGTCTGAAACTGATTCCGTAACCACTTAAGCTATTGTGTCTTGGTTGGTCACATCTCTGTTTGAAAAGCAAAAATACATGAGCCGTAAGGATCTGCACATTTTGCAAGTAATTTTCACATTTATTTGAAAAAAACTACACCTTGTGTATTTATAAATGGACTGGTCCGAAAATCATTTTGTGCTGATTGGATTGGCAG
Source organism: Conchocele bisecta (assembly GCA_029237695.1). NCBI lineage: Eukaryota > Metazoa > Mollusca > Bivalvia > Lucinida > Thyasiridae > Conchocele > Conchocele bisecta. The sequence goes on along the minus strand of CM055266.1, from coordinate 57,910,844 downwards.
GAAATGAACACATCACCGTCCATTCCAGTTAATAGGGTTGCAAGGATTAAATACCATTGCCAATGTTGCAGGAGATCTCGAGTCTGCAGGAAGCCACGGCGATCCTGATCTCCCAGAAGCTTGAGATACAGAACCAGATAGACTCCATGCAGCACAAGGTTGATGAGGTTCGTACATGTACATGTAGTGTAGGTCAGTCGGTCCGTCTGTCCGGGTGCGCAATCGGGGTCTTAGGTGGTTGGAGGTGTGGCCTAAGACCAAAGAAAACAATTAAACTTATTCCGTAACCACTTAAGGCTATTGTATCTTAGGTCAGAGCTCCAGATAAGCTGCGTATTTGCTTAAATACCCAATTACAATTGCCACAAAACCAATTGAAATCAGAAGTAGCGAGAATCAAAAAGCAATACAAATTTTATGGTACCTTTGTCATGCTGCAGGAAACAATAAACCGATAGCAAATATAGCATATTTTTCTTATTTTCTAAGTTAACACATCTTGGTATTCCAAGGAGACAATTCTAATGAAATACCAAGACTTGTTTTCATTTCGAAGCAAACTATTCAATAATTGCTGTCTGTTGATGTGTAAACAGTAGAGTGATTTTATTTTACCGAATTAAAATTTTGAAATACCCAATTGCTTAAGAAATGATGGAGTCACAATACTCAATTACTAATTCCTTATCTGGAGCCCTTTTAGGTGGTAATTCTTTTGTTGGAAACAATGGATGTACCACCTGTCCGTTGGTTGGGTAGGTCTGTCTTTCGGTCGGTCAGTCTGTTTCATTTTTCAGGTGGTTGTTTGGGAGCATGTGAAAGGTAGATTTTGCTCATGCGCCTGAATTACAGTGGAATCTCTCAACCAGGGGCCCGTTTCACTAAATTTTGTACGACTAAAATGTTCGTAAGTGCAAAATTATGATAGTCTGTAAATTTCACATTATTGGATTTACATTTATTGAGCATAGGCATATGCAGCCTATGCTCAATAAATGTAAATCCATCAATCAAAATTTCCAGACGATACTAAATTTGCAGTCACGAACATTTTAGTCATACAAAGTTTAGTGAAACGGGCCCCAGTCATCCTGGGGACCACCCTGGGAGTCTGGCTCTAATAGAGAGATCCCAGTTTATTTACATGCATATATTTCCAGCATTTTTAACAGCCTTTTTAAAAGAATTTGACTTATTATGTGTTACCATCCAGTGGGTGGTGGGTAGAAAATCCTTGTTCAAGGGTAAATTTGTGACATTATTGACAATTAAATATCTGCACAGTGTGATCAGGCGAGTAGATCAAGAGATAGACGGGTGAAGAAACAGAGTAAGCACATTTATGAGTGTGACTAGAGGTGGGGTTTATGACCAAGGTAGCTCCTTATCAAATAGCACACTCATGTAGCCTGCTAACAATTTATTTTGTTCGTTAGACTCATGATGGGTGTTTCATTGATGGAATGGCGAACAGTGCAGATCCTGATCAGACTGTGCGGATGCACAGGCTGATCTGGATCTGCACTGGTCGCATCACCCATAAGCATCATTTCTCCAGTCGCAGCCACAACTGCACACGTAACACTGACGGCAGATGTCATAAGCCCATTTCTCCCTTAGCTACAATAATCCGCCTCCGATATGTTATCTTGGGCTACAATTTGACCCATTCAAAAAATGTGAGCAAATAATCTTTGAAGTAGAACTAGTAAATTGCCAAAAATAGTAAAACATGGAAATCATTTTCCCATGGAAGCCATCTTTTCTCTAGTACATAACATAACGAAATAAAGCTTTGAAATTTACAAGATATACATGTAAATGTCAGATAAACACCTTGACATGGTAAAATAACCAATTTCTGCATGTGTATGTTCTTTATTATACCTCCACAAACAAAGTTTGTTGGGGATATATAGGAGTCAGCTTGTCAGTCGGTCGGTCGGTCGGTCGGTCTGTCTGTCGGTCTGTTGGAAATTCCCTTCCGCTCTATATCTTCTACACCGATACATGGATTATCAAATGGCTTGGCACAAATGTTTCTCATGATGAGAAGGTGTGTCACGATCAATAACCACCCATCTACGTCCAAGGTCAAGGTCACAGTTGAAGGTCAAAGGTCAAACCTATCGAAATTCCCTTCCGCTCTATATCTTCTACACGATGCATGGATTATCAAATGGCTTGACACAAATGTTTCTCATGATGAGAAGGTGTGTCACGATCAATAACCACGCACCTACGTCCAAGGTCAAGGTCACAGTTGAAGGTCAAAGGTCAAACATATCGAAATTCCCTTCCGCTCTATATCTTCTACACCGATGCATGGATTATCAAATGGCTTGGCACAAATGTTTTTCATGATGAGAAGGTGTGTCGCGATCAATAACCACGCACCTACGTCCAAGGTCGAGGTCACAGTTGAAGGTCAAAGGTCAAACCTATTGAAATTCCCTTCCGCTCTATATCTTCTACACCGATGCATGGATTATCAAATGGCTTGGCACAAATGTTTCTCATGATGAGAAGGTGTGTCACGATCAATAACCACGCACCTACGTCCAAGGTCAAGGTCACAGTTGAAGGTCAAAGGTCAAACCTATTGAAATTCCCTTCCGCTCTATATCTTCTACACCGATGCATGGATTATCAAATGCCTTGTCACAAATGTTTCTCAGGATGAGAAGGTGTGTCGCGATCAATAACCACGCACCTACGTCCAAGGTCAAGGTCACAGTTGAAGGTCAAAGGTCAAACCTATTGAAATTCCCTTCCGCTCTATATCTTCTACACCGATGCATGGATTATCATACTATGCCCAGGGTCAAGGTCACAGACTTGATGCGTTTGAAACCTTAACGCTCGGCTAAATGGCTTATAATAAAAAATGCCTCGTTTTATTTGGCTGCCAGTGGGTGTAATCGTGTGCCGATAGGCCACATTTCTAGTTAATAATATATGATACAGCTTTGACAGTTTTATATCGCTAACATACCAAACACGCCGGATAGCCGATTGCAAAAATCACTCTTCCATGCTTTACATTAAAGAGATGGGGTTTAAATTGCTACCCTCGCGAGAGGTATGGAGTGGGCTAGCAATTTTGTTTCTAGTTTCTCCCTGTGACAGTCACCTACCTTTGTATGACTTGCAGGCAGAGGAGCAGCTGGAGGAGACAAAGACAGCATCGGCCAACATTCAACGTCTTCTCCGCGAGGAAAACTCTCAACTACAACTCAACATAGTAAGTTACTACTGTTCTTAACAGTTATGTACTCCAAATATTTTCGGGCTACATATAGTCACCACTCTGTCTATCCGTCCATCTGTGCGTGTGTCTGTTTGTCTGAGATTTGCATTAAAGTTTTCAGGTACCTACTATCTCTGTAATCATAAGTTGGATTGGGTTGAAAATTTCCACACCTGTTCATTTGTTATTGTGTAGGATGATTTCCTCACCTGTACATCCCGTATCTGTTCCTGGCTCCACAATCAAACAATTGCCTATCATTTACCCATCGTTTTGGCATCGTTTTCTTTTTTTTATAATTAGAAAACGATGTTTTTGTTGGTTTAAACGTGCTACGTTTAAACCAAAGCACATTTAAACCAACAAAAACATCATTTTCTAATTTAAAATAACGAAAACGATACTAAAGCAATGCGTTGAAAGAAATGACAGCCATTTAAATATACAATGTAGTTGAAAGCCAGGTATTTAGACAAAAATATAATTTTCACGTACAAAAACACAAAGCGATAATCGTTTCTGTTCATATCATTGGACAAAACAGTCGTTTTCACTTTGTTTTCCATTCGTTTTCGTTTGTTTCATTTGGGAACCTTCAACAAATCTTAGTTGTTTGTGTTATTGTGTACTCACTTGTATATGGTGTATCGTGTCCTCACCTGTGGTACTGTGTAGGATGAAGGAACGGCAGGTGTATGTCTGTCTGCATGTCTGCCCAGGCCTGTAGCGGTGAATAAAATAATGCCACGGCGGACTATCGAGTGGGGGGAACAATTCAACCTACACCCTCAAAATGGTGTTTCCTGCGTGCTAGAGCCAAAATAGTGTCACTGCATACGTGGCTGCGTTGTGGCGTCTACGTGCTGTCTGTCTGAGATTTGCATTTTGTTTTCGGGTAATTATTATCTCTGTAACCGTAAGTCGGAATGACTTGAAACTGTCCTCACCTGTAGCCTATTTCACCAACATTGCAAAGTATACTTATCTAGCAAAGTATACTTTGAGGGAGAAATTTTCAATTTTAGGATAACTTTATTAATTTTTATTATACTGAATTTATTACATTATCACAGCCATTTTGGCTGTGATAATGTAATAAATTCAGTATAATAATTCTGCATACTTTTAATCATCAAATATATGCAGTCGTTAGTTCTATATGACATAATGCATTTCCGGAAAAATAAATGATTACTCCCTCAAAGTATACTTTGCTAGATAAGTATACTTTGCAATTTTGATGAAATCGGCCACTGTATGCGTGGTCCTGTGTAGGATGAGAAGGAGCAGCAGTTGGCGGTGGTGGAGCGGCAACTGGATGAAGAGACGTCGCGGAGCGAGCTGCAGATCTCCATCCTCAATGAGAACCTGGGTACCGTACGTAGTGACCTGACCACCACCCTGCAGCACACCACCGAACTCAAGAAACTCAGCGATGACCTCCGGGGAGAGAAACTAGGTACAGTCATACCTGTCATATCTCCTGACTGTCAGGTGAAAAAGCTGGAGATTTTTCTCCCATCGGGAAAAAACGGGACATATTATGTTTTACCGTTATGCGGCCGGCAGAAAATAATTGTTTGGAGCATAAGTAATGTACCGCTTGAAATATTTTAATGAAACTTCACAAGTGTCTTGATATCAATTGGGCAAACACACCTGTTGAAGGTGGGCTTTGTCCGCCCAAGGTCACCAGTGCTAAAAATAGATTGATTAATATCACATTGTACTGCATGTTTTGTGTAATCAATAATTTAAGATGCTATTTTACTGTCGAAGGCAGAATATCTGAGATTCAACAACTCGGTTATGATATTGAGGCATGTGCACACACATTAATTGGATGCATTCACTCCTAAGTAACTGGAATGGATGTCAATTTTGTAACCGATCCAACCGTCACAAAATGATTTTCAGACTAGTCCATTTATGAAAAGGGGATATTCTTTTGTTCTCAAAATATGAAAATTATTTTCAAAAAGTGCAGATCCTGATGAGACGGCTCATTATGAGCCGGCTCATCTGGATCTACACTGTTTGAATAAACCAATATAGTGGACTTTCTGGTTCATAGGGTTAATTATTCAGCCAATCAGTAAATGTGTCTATTTTTAGAGTTGGAGGCGAAGTTAGAAAACAACAATGATGAACGGAGAGTTTTATTGGAAAGGTAACTAACATAATGCATATATATATATATATATTGAAACCTCTCTAAACCGGACACCCTGGGAGGTCCCCATGGTGTCCGGTTTAGAGAGGTTTCCCTGGAAATCATGCAGTTGATCATTATTAACCATAGTTGTTTGTTCTGCGATCATGAACAGACATTATCACCAGGGATAAATGACCAAGAAACCCTTAAAAATAAGATCATAGATGTGTCTTGGTGTCCGTTTTGGAGGGGTTCCACTGTATGTGACTGTGTCTGGAGAAATGGGGCTAATGGGTTTTGCGACCAGTGAAGTTCCAGATCAGCCTGTGCATCCGCACAGTCTGATCAGGATCTGCACTGTTCGCCATTTTATCAATTAAACACCTGTTTCTAACAAGGAATGTAGATCGATATCAGTCTATAGGCGTATGCTATTTGATCAGGAGCTACACTGGTCTCAAATCCCATAAGCCCCATTTCTTCAGTCACAGCCACATATATATCTGGTATGACATTGTGGCCAGTGGCTATGCAGATCTGCTGGAACATTCTGGCAAGCTTTCACTAAATCATATTATTCACTGACTACATGATATACATCTATGACTCGAGCCGGGCATGAATTAGTGGTCCCAGGTATGGTTGCTGTTCTCCACAAACGGTGTAAATGTAGTGCAGGAAGTGCTAATGGAATACCCCCAGCGTCTGTTCACAAACTTAAAATTGGGGTAAATTTCTTATAACTTCTGTTTCCTATGATAGCACGTGTTAATATTTCACACATGTATTACTCTGATGGTCCTCATGACAAATCCATCCATCCATCACAGTAATTCCAGGGTCATGGACTTGGCGTGATCACAAAACTTAACATTGAGGCAATTGGCAATTACTTATAACATTTGTTTTCTTTCATGGAATGTCACAATATTTAATGGAGGGTGGTTGGGTCGGGAAAATGTGATGGTCTAAATTAACGGTAGGGGTTCCTCCTTATAGGAATCACGATTTGCCTGGTTTGGCCCTCACGTATGTTTTTATCTTTGGCTCTTTTGTTACCTGGGAGTTGAATTGGGTTATTGCCCATTATAAAAGTATTAAGATTATTACTGATCCTACTACTTTTGGGAGCGGGCCAAGTGATTCTGGTATGGCGAGGACCTGGCATCAGATCAGGATTATTCTGATTTCAGGGCTGAATATATATTTATTTTATTGTAAATATTCAGTTCTGATTTGGTATTTTCCCCTCATTTGTACATGTACTTGAACATGTACATATACAGTACAGGTAATATATGGGATTTAGTACTAAACCCATTGACCCGGCCTTAAATGACCTTAGCTGTTGATAGGCCGTTAAACCCCAACAAACAAACAAACAAACACAATATTTAATGTATGCATTCACATAGGGATCCTCTATCATTATGTGGCAATTTTTTTAACGCAGCCCCCATATCCTCCCATTAGACCCATTTCTCCAGTCACATCCACCTATGGCGACTAGCCCGGCATTGCCTTTCTCCACTGTAGGTGCCTGAAGAGCGAGGGCGAGTGCGAGCGCGGCCAGGACAAGGCGCTCGAGTTGCGGCGCCGGCTCGACGACACGCAGGCCGCCCTACAGGAGATGGGTCGCGAGAACCAGTCACTCCAGGTACCGTCTCCCCATCCCACCAGTCACTGCAGTTACTATCCCCCCTCCCACCCGGGTTATCACCAGTCATGCAGGCATGTGTCCCATGTGTGCCAACGGGGGTGTCAAATACTCGGAGCTCGTACTCGCATAAACACACAATTTAACCCTTACACCGCTATCTTAAGTTTTTGTTGCTGTTTATTTTCTATTTTCCATTTTTATCATCAAAAACATGCTTTGACAGCACTTTAGAATTTTTTTCAACATGCTTTGACAGCACTTCAGAATCGTCTGAAGTGCTGTCAAAACATTGTTTTTATTGAGAAATAAGGCAAGATATAAAAGCAACAGCAGACGACAATTGTTGTGAGTAGCCGTCTAAGGATTAATATATCTATCGTATACTTGAAACCGGGAAGTTTCATTGACCGGGTCATATATCTTCAATTAAACCACTTTACACAGGGCCATGATGAAAACACATTTTTATTTCTTATAGTATTTTTTCAAAAAATCCTGATATCTTCTTTAAACCAACAAAAACATAATTTTCTAGTTAAAAGAATGAAAACGATGTCAAAATGATGCGTTGAAAAATGATGCGTTGAAAGAAACAAAAATATCGTTTTCACATACAAAAAAACAAACGATAATCGTTTCCATGCACATCATCATTGTATAAAACAGTTGTTTTTACTTCGTTTTCCATTCGTTTCCGTTTGTTTCGTTCGGGAATGTTCAACAAATCTTCGCTGTATGTGTGACATTTGTCATGTTACTGATTCATGGAACAATTACAGATTACCCATACGAAGGTGCAGAGCCGGAAGTGGGCCGACGATTCAGAGGTTACGGACTGCCTAGGCTGTGGGAAAAAGTTCTCTGTTACAGTCAGACGGGTAAGTTAGTCCTCTCCGTCAAATAACATTGCATCTTCCCTCTCTCTCAAATCTGGCTGTGACTGGTAAGCGTTTCTTGCACTCTATCACCTTGAATCCTACAATTGAATGTGTTTGTCTTTTCATAAATTCCATCATAAGTTGCCAAACGTCTATCTTTTCTGCTAGAACACTATTTGCAACATGATAGTTGCTTAGAAGCTTGACGCATGTTTCACTGACTGAATGGGTAACAGTGTATATCGTGATCTGACACGGCTGGTGTACACTATTCACCCAATTACTCCAGTTGGTACATGCAACTGGAGTAATTGGGTGAATAGTGTACACCAGCCCTGTCAGATAGGATATACACTATGTAGCAACTGGAGTAATTGGGTGAATAGTGTACACCAGCCGTGTCAGATCAGTATATACACTGTATAGCCAAATATTGTCTCCCCTATCCCATGTATTGTATGCAAACCTCGGGTCAAACTGTACCAGCTCAAATCGTCCATAGCTGACAAATGGATCATTGTGATGTAAATACCAGTATAGAACTAGACCAGTTTGTACATGTATATATAAATGTGCGCACACTATTCATGGAATTTGATCGAATTATAATAATATACTGTCATTTCGGCTAATTCTGCGCACCGACTAATGCGTAATTCACGTAGAATTTAGCCTTGCGTACGTCATAATAAAATATGTTGATTTTGGAATAAACAAGCTGATTAATTGCTACACTGTGGCACAATTTTATCACATTCTGATAGTTTGGTAAAAAGGTTTTCCGAATATAGTCAAAAAGTGTAAAATCCTCAGACGCTAGTGTCAGATGGAATAGCTGTCTTATTTACTAAATTAACTGTTAAAAGAAGAAACTGACCTGTCATGATGTCACTGGATAGTTCTGCTTCAAGTGTAATACTAATTTTGCCATGCTGATCCAGAAAACTGCTCGCCACACTACCAGATGCGCAGCATTAGCAGAAACAAATGTGATATTACAAACACGCATGTGATGTCATACATCACACAATTTATGTCACTTACTGATGTCAGAACATTATGACATTTTACCTGCACTGACGTCTTTGAACTGCGTTGAATATTCAGGAAGGTTTGACTGAATATGGAGACATATAAATTTGTTTGGAAAGCAAAATTAGCCGACACCATTGTACATATTTAATATTAAATTCATCTTGTTTTTTTCTGAATCAGTGAATTTTGCATTCTCAGATATGCATAGACAGTAATGAAACAGATGAGGACAAAATAGTTTAATTGTAGATTTGTATTGAATTTCTAAACCCAATTGTACGTACTGTCAGACTTATAGCATAATGTTGTATCAGGCATTGACCTGATACTACTATCTGGGTTACAGCGAATTGACGTTTCCCAATGATGTCCGTGTAATGATGCAACATAAATAAGTCTTTTCATCGAAAACCACGTCATAATTGCACATTCTGTACAGTAAAACCTTGCCTGCTTAGTAGAATACTTAGCTACTGTCTTTTGATATCAAGTTTATCAGGCTCGGCTTGGAAACGGTAGGAATTCCTCGGTAAGCCTCGGAATTCCTACGCGTTTCCTAGCCTCGCCTGATAAGCTTGATATTAAATGACACACACCTGGTATTCTCTATGCACTGCCTTGCTGCCCTATAAATTCTCTATTATCTATATATTCTCTCAAACACTGCCTTGCCTTTTCCCTGCAGCACCATTGTAGAAGCTGCGGCAATATTTTCTGTAACGAGTGCTCGTCGAGAGAAGTGAAGATCCCGTTAGCGAAGAAGCCTGTCCGTGTGTGTGACTCGTGCTACAATGACGCCGCGGCAGAACTGGGCCTGTGATGGCTGTACGGTGTCACAGTGGGCTCATGTCACAACACTGCCATAGTCGATGCTGGTTAACCCTTTCAACACTACATCCCTCTATATAGTGGAGTTTGCAAACAGTGTAGATCCAGATGCTCGTGACAAGCCGTCTCATCAGGATCTGCACTTTTTGCAATTAATTTTGATATTTTTCAGAACAAAAACACCCCCTTTTTAGCTCATACTCTATTGTGCTATAGCAAATCCATGACCCACCGCCCACCCCTTACCCCAGGGTCAAGGTCACAAACTTAGCACATTCATAAACTTAACATTGGGGTAAATGTCTGATAACATCTGTTTCCTTTGATGGAACACCTTAATATTTCATACATGCATTCCTCAGATGACCCTCTATCATGCTGTAGCAAATCCACAACCCACCACCCAATCCTTACCCCAATGTCAAGGTCACACACTTAGCATGTTCATAAACTTTACGTTGGGGTAAATGTTGTGTAACTTCGGTTTCTTTACGCTTTGAACTCTTTGATATTTCATACATGCATTCATCTGATGATCCTCTATTGTGCTACAGCAAATCCATGACCCACCCCCACCCCTTTCCCCAAGATCAACATCATAAACTTAACGTTGGAGTAAATGTCTTTTAATAACTTCTGTTTCTTTACAAGGAACGCCTTGATATTTCATATATGCATTCATCTGATGATACTCTATTGTGCTACAGCAAATCCATGACCCACCCACCCCCCACACCCCTTTCCACAAGGTCAAGGTCACAAACTTAGCACATTCATACATGCATTCCTCATGTGAATAGCTATCATGCTGTAGAAAATCACCAACTTAGTGCGTTCATAAACTTAACGTTGGGTTAAATTTTGTTTTACTTCTGTTTTCAGGGAGCACATTGATATTTCATACATGCATTCATCTTAATATACTATATCATGCTATAGCAAATCTACGACCCACCTTCCACCACTGACCTCAATGTCACGGTCCACTGCACACCCCTTAACCCAAGGTCAAGTTATATTATATTCATGTTTTTTAGCCAGGTTTTTTGAAAAAAAATCCAGGCTATTGGATTGGCGAAAGCCGGGCGGGCGGGCGGCGTCCACAATCAATGTTAGGTTTTCGTGTTTGAGTCCATTTCTTTGTTACGGTACCACCTAGGACCACCAAATTTTCACAGCTTCATAATCAAGGGGTGCCCACCACATATCACTATCCAACATGTTACTTTTTTTTTTAACTTCACCCATTTTTTCCGCGCAGTTTTCGCGTTTTCAATGTTAAGTTTTCGTGTTTAAGTCCATTTCTTTGGTACTGTACCACCTAGGACCACCAAACTTTCACAGCTTCATAACCAAGGTGTGCCTACCATATACAACTATCCAACATGTGACCATTTTTTTACCTTCACCTATTATTTCTACGTAATTGACTTAGCCATTTTCAACGTTAACTTTTTAACGTACGTCTGGTTAAATTTTTTGGTTAAAACTTTTTTGTTATACTATATCTCTGCAACTGCTTCGCCCATTACCTTGAAACTTCACATGGGTGTTTATCATCGTCCATATTTTCATTCTAACCCCCAACCGTGCGGCCCCTGTGCGCAATGTCAAGGTCAAATTACTTTGAATTTATTTGTTTAAGTTTTTTCGTGTACTATATCTCTATCTCTGCAACTGCTTCACCCATTACCTTGATACTTCACATGGGTGTTTATCATCATTGTCGCACCCGCTTGCGGAAAGCGCGATATCGTCGGCATTTTGGCATACGTCCGTCCGTCCGTCCGTCCGTCCGTCCGAGCCAGCAAACGGGGTTTAGGAGCTTAGGGTAAGGGTTAGTAACAAAGGATTCCTTTGTTCTTTTCTGTGATCTTTATGAGCTTATCCTTTCATCTTTTAAAGAATAAAAAGCCCATAACTGCCAAACGTTAGAGCGTCCGTCCGTACGTCCGTGTGTCCGGTTAAAGTTTTTTCGTTAAAGTTTTTCCATCTACTATATCTATTTTTTTAGTGTCCATGCCTCGCCCCAAGGCGCGACATGCAGGCCACGGCCATCTAGTCTACAAAAAGTGTGGTATAATTATGTTATCCAAGTGTCCATGCTTGGAAAAAACCTGGCCTTCGTGGCTTTGCCTCGTTTCTTGTTATATAACTGTGCCAAGTTTGAGTGAAGGCTGCCAACATGCGAGCTTCGTTGTATTCTGACAACTCTTGTTATAAATGGACTGAAAATCATTTTGTGCCATTTGGATTTGTCCTTAAATTAACATCACGTATGCCATTCCAGTTACTTAGGGTTGAAAGGGTTAATTAATGATGTGATTGGGCTGCCCACTCAGAACAGACACCTTGTTATCCCCTCGCTGACAGGCAAGAGGGGATATAGCGTTAGTCCATGTACGTACGTAACGTGCATGCTTTGTTTTGCATACGACCCACATGCGACCGTTTGTTTGTAAGGCAAATGCATTAAATTTTATTTTTTATTATTATTATCAAGGCTGTCAGTGAGGGGATTAGCTTCATAATAACGATGCCCTTGTTTTATTTGCAGCAATTGTGGATCTTGATCATGTAGAATATTCACACTGTTGGATTTAGATCTAATCTTCATCACAAGGCAATTAGGCTGCTTCACTTCTTGTTTCCTATAAATCTTATCTAGAAAAGATTTGTGCATGTATATAGCAGGGGGATAGGGGTGGGGAGCGTGGCTGTGATATGGTACAGGTTAACCCTTACAGTGCTGAATAAAATTTTGTCGTCTGCTGTTTATTTTTTATTTTCCATTTTTCTTATCAAAAACATGCTTTGATAGCACTTTAGAATCATTTCCAATGTAAATGATTCTAAAATGCTGCCAAACCATGTTTTTATTTGGAGAAAATAAGAAATAACAGCAGACGACAATTTTTGGTTCCCACCTTCTAAGGGTTAAAGGACCTGACACTCGATCAGTCAGTACATGTATAGTCTTGTCCGGGTAAAAGGCAGCAAGTTGGAATTAATGAAATATTTTTATGGAATCTTTCATTATGTCATTTTAATTTTTAATTTGTATAAAACCTTACTGTCTCCTATTTGTAAGTTTTGTCTATTTACAGGGTTTACGTCTATTGTTATGAATCTCGTATTTTAACAGCATCACAGAATATTCCACATGAGGTTTTCACACAATAAAGTCCCTGATCAGACCCTGTGCAGAGTGCGGTCTGATCTGGAGCTGTACTGTGTGCAGTGCAGTCACGGAAATGTGAACAATGTGAGTAATTTTACTGCGAACAGTATCTGGCTATTTATCAGGTAACAAGCTTTGTATTGGCTGAATACATACCGACTGATAAAATAATATCGTATCAGGCGTTGAAATGATATGAATATCCTGGTTACAACGAGTTGAGAACTGACGTTTCATTGGTTGAATTACGTCACATGAGGTTACTGAATGACATCATTGTACAGGCCCGTAGCCAGACCTGTTTGAAGGGGGGGGGGGGCGTCGTTTCGAAGGCCCTCGAGGCCTGAGGTATCTAGGGGGGTCTAAAAAAGTGGACCACGAGGCTAAAAAAGTGGACCTCGAGGCTGGGCGGGGGGGTCGTCCGACCGCTCCGACCCCCTGGCTACGGGCCTGTTGTAATGACGCAACATAAAAAAGTCTGCGTTCTTTTCAATGAAAACCACGTCATAATTGCTTCTTCTGTAGCGTAAAATAATAGCTGATAAATAGAACACAATGCTAATGTCTTTTGATATCAAGTTTATCAGGCTAGGCTCGGAAACAGTAGGAATTCCTCGGCAAGCCTCGGAAATTCCTACTCGTTTCCTAGCCTCGCCTGATAAACTTGATATGAAAAGACACACGCCTGGTATTCTCTATTTTTATAGTTGTTTGTCGTATGTTTTATCAGCCAGTGAGCTGGCAATATTAGAATATATTTCATTATGGTGCTGTCTGATTGATTCAGATTGATTGTGAGGCATTTACTGCATCAACTACTAATGTACCTGTGCAAAGGCTGCGTAAACACATTCTGCATTTCACGTGAGAGCTTAAAGGCACTGGGCCTCAGATATGCACAGACGTAAACACATTCTGCATTTCACGTGAGAGCTTAAAGGCACTGGGCCTCAGAGATATGCACAGAATGTGAATGTAAACAAATAATTGTAATTTTGTATCCAATTGTACTAGTTTTCTGAAGAAAAAAAATTGGGTTTGATAAAAACCTTTTGAAACTAAAGTAAACACTATTTTGTGTGCAATTAACATTGTTATGTTTCACAAACGTTGTTTTCTGATATAAAGCTTACCAAATTATCTCCCTTGTTTATTGCAGGCTATGGTGGTACATACATGTAGCAAAAAATAACACACAAACTCATTGGAATGATTGTGATGAAATAAAACAAAAACATATAGTGGATATCATAATCATCATCAGAGACAGTGCTTTGCCTATTAGATACGTGTCAAGAAATTAGTAAAACAGTAATATTTATATACATGTAATTATACATTTTTAAATTATTATTGTTCTGAATCTATATTCGCAGCAGAGTATTAAAGCTGAAATAAACCTGGATGTGTTTTAATAAATGTTTGCAATACTGAAAAGTTTACTAGCATTCTGGGGGCCGCCGTTTCACTAAACTTTGTACGACTAAAATGTTCGTAAGTGCAAATTTAGGATAGTCTGGAAATTTAAATCGATGGATTTACATTTATTGATGCTCAATAAATGTAAATCCAATAATTGTGTACAAGAAAACAGTGTTAATGTGGTATTTACAGACTATCATCATTTTGCACTTACAAACATTTTTGTTGTACAGAGTTTAGTGAAACTGCCCCCTGAACTCCAGTTGTTGTGTTCTATTGACGGTTACAAAGTTGATTTTATTATTTCTATTTTGTAGACTAGTGGTTAGAATGCATACATTCTAAATTTGGTATGTTATGATCATATGTAGCTGTGATTGGAGGAATGGGGCTTATCGGTTTTGCATCCGCACAGTCTGATCATGATCTGCACTGTTCGCCATTCCATGAATGATACACCCGTCATGCATCTAACAAGCAATATAGGTCATTATCAGGCTACTGGCGTGCGCTGTTTGATCTGGATCTACACTGGTCACAAATCCGATAAGCCCCATTTCTCCAATCACAGCCACATATCACAGCAAATAATATTATGTTTCACACATTGTGCTCATTGATACAAGAAATATAATACCCAGGTATCTCCCCAGTTTGTACATGTACTTGACCATGTACATGTACTTGTACAGGTAATATATGGGATTTAGTACTAAAACAATTGACCCGGCCTTAAATGACCTTAACTGTTGATAGGCCGTTAAACCCCAACAAACGAACAAAACAAAACTCCCCAGTTTATCAGAGTCTGTGATAGTATATAGTTAAATACAACACAATCTCCTTGAAATCTGATCAAATAAAGGGTGCATTTGTGTAATATAGTTAGTTTCCTATCCGTAGAGAGACATCATCTAAGCCACTGTGCCTTTTAGGTTTAATTGAATGAATGACAGCCGACAATATCGATGCTTTTTAATACAGTTATTAACCTGTGTACTCATTATAGGAATGAATGGCCTTTTTGTGGAATTTATCGGGGTATAAACTTGGAAAAGTCGCGGGAATACTGGACGGAAGGCCTCGTCCAGTATTCCTGCGACTTTTCCAAGTTTATATCCCCGATAAATTCAACAAAAAGGCCATTCATTCCTTATAATTCCAGCATTTGAAATAAATTCATCAAGAAAATGTGTTTATTTTCCGTTTTCTTCAGAATTATTTTAACTGCGCCTCACGGTTATGGAAAGTAGTTCGGCGTGAGAGTTTACTGGGATATAAATTTTGGATAGAGACTTGCTACGGGCCAATCAAATGTTAGGGAATTGTGTAAATATTTTTGTGCTTGAATTATGACATTATAATTACCTTCATCGGCTTTCGAGATACAGCGAAGATTTGTTGAAAGTTCCAAAACGAAACAAACAAAAGCAAAGGGAAAATGAAGTGAAAACAATATTGTTTTGTACAAATTTGTATGCATAGAAATGATTATAGTATGTGAAACTCATATTTTTGTGTCTTTCAATGCATCGTTTTGACACACGTTTTCGTTGTTTTTAATTAGAAAATGATGTTTTTGTTGGTTTAAACGTGACTTTTTAATTAGAAATGATGTTTTTGTTGATTTAAATGTGTCACGTGACCATTGTAGATCCAGATCAGCATGTGCATCTGCACAGTCTGACCAGGATCTGCACTGTTCGCCATTCCATCAATGAAGAACCCACCATTCTTGTAACAAACAATATAGATCGATTTCAGAAGTTTGTTATTTGATTAGGAGCTAAACTAGTCGCTTGCTATAAGCCCCATATCTCCAGTCACAGCCACATTTACGTTCCTGTGCAATACTAGTAACTAGAAAACCCTCTATCCTACCAGCATGGTACTTCATATGTCAGGGGCGGATCTAGAGGGGGGGATAGATCAGCTGTTTTTATCATGATTAACTAAGTAATTTATCATGATTTATCATGATTACTTTCCACCGATGCCATTTTATTTTATAATTTTATAATTGATGTTGTACACCGCCTGCGGTAATCTTGCGCAGATATACAAGTTTCTACGCATCTATGGGCAATATCAACTCGCAATTAAGCAGTTTGATTGGCTGTGCCTGAGCTGTAGCACAGCTCAGGCACAGCCAATCAAGCTGTTTACTTCAATGACAATATTGACATATTTTGTAATGAATAAATTAACAAATAGTGGCATGATTAGCACAGGTGATGGTGTAACCATGAGTTCAACTGGTCAAAATATCAATTCATATCAATACATATCAATACATTACACATCATCACGTGCATAGTGTAATTTTATATTAGAATATATTTTAATAACCAATAGAATTTATATTATTGTTGATATGTATGTACATGTATGTGTGGGTGGACAGACAAAGGCCATTAACCCTTACACCGCTATCTTAATTTGTTTGTCGTCTTCTGTTTATTTTTTTTTTTTTATTTTCCATTTTTATCATCAAAAACATGCTTTAACAGCACTTTAGAATACCTTACAACATGATTTGACAGCACTTTAGAATCATTTACAACATGATTTTACAGCACTTTAGAATCATTTCCATTGGAAATGATTCTGAAGTGCTGTCAAACCATGTTTTTATTGAGAAATAAGGCAAGATATAAAATCAACAGCAGACGACAAATGTAGCGGTCTAAGGGTTAAGACACTTGTGAAGAGTAGATCGGAATTATTTGCAATCATGCAGTCAATATAAACAAACCAGGTCATTCAGGGACATGAAGAACATTATACTGGCTGAATGGTGACCAGTGTCATCTGAGGCACATGCTGATTTGGGGTTATGCTGGCTGCGTACAGTATAACTTAAGTAAGGCCATGCAATTGTGTTTCTCTGTTAAGCGTCCACACAGATGGCCAAAATCTAACTATGTATCTGGTAAAAACTAACAAGGCCTTGAACAAAAAAACAAAGGTAAATTTTTAAAGGTTAAAAACTTCATCAACCGTTTGCAGTTAAAAACTTCCTCAACCGTGTGCAAAGGGTTAAGGAAGTTTTTAACATATATTTAAATTGCCGCCAAATAAGAAGAAAATACTCTTATTAAACGTATTAAGTGCAAGTACATGAACCGATTTAGAACTTGAAAAAGTCCCTGATCAGTTTTCATATTTCTTCACCAGTAAATAGTGTAAAATAACATACAAGGTTTTGTTCGCAGAACCACTCTAAGACCTAGCCGCATACGGACACTTAACCCTTACAATGCTGAATCAATTTGTGTCGTCTGCTGAATATTTTTTATTTTTTCCATTTTTCTCATCAAAAACTTGGTTTGACAGCACTTTAGAATCATTTCCAATGGAAATGATTCTAAAATGCTGCCAAACCATGTTTTTACTCAGAGAAAAGACAAAATATGAATTATCAGCAGATGAATTTTCGGTTCCTGCATTCTAAGGGTTAGCAACGAAAAACTTGGTATGGCCTAAGGTTCTTTTTATCAGCAGTTGGTCCAAACGGTCCATTGTTTTATAATTTTGTACACTTTTACTGTCCACCTCACATGTGGAAAGTGTGACATGTGGACCCATCTGTGGGATTACCTCCCCTTATCACATAACGATATTTTGAATATAATAATTTAAAGAAAATCAGCCATATTTTCTGTCAATGACATTAAATGATTCTAGAATAATTTCCAATGGAAATGATTCTCAAATGCTGGCAAACCATGTTTTTATTTAATAGAGAAAATACAAGAGACATGTTTCAGTTCCGCCTTCTTAAGCTAATAGATGAAAGTCGGGTTTAAACATTTAAACATGGTTTTCACATACAAATAAAACAGCAAACAATAATCGTCGATGTATTTAAGTTGTGCTTTGTCTATTTATTTTAACCCCCTCTCTCCCCCCCCCCACGCCCTGTCACAATCTGAACATGTTTACTAGTAATGCGTGGCCAGCCTTGATGTGTTCCAAGTACACACAGGCTATGTGGGTGGCAGGTGGGAGCATGCGATGGGTAATTTAATTCCGACTGGAGACCTGGGGGCCGTTTCACTAATCTTCAATCTTCGTACGACTAAGATGTTCGTAAGTGCAAATTTAGAACTGTCGTGAAATTTCAATTGATGGATTTACAATTATTGAATGTGATTGTGACCAGATAAATGGGGATTTGAATCTATACCATTAGTTAGCACTGGATGGTTCACTGAATGGTCACCCATGATGACCTGGAGGCCGTTTCACTAAACTTTGTACAACTAAAATGTTCGTAAGTGCAAATTTAGGATCGTCTGGAAATTTCAATTGATGGATTTACAATTATTGAGCATAGGCTGCATATGTAAATCCAATGATCGTTTACAAGAAAACATTGCTAGTGTGAACTTTACAGACTATCATAATTTTTCACTTACAAACATTTTAGTCGTACAAAGTTTAGTGAAACGGCCCCCAGGTTTGGCCCTCACATGTCTTTGACATTTTGTATGTGACAGTTCAATCTGGTTATACCCCTTATGTGAGTATTACGATTATTCGTAAGCCTATTTTAGAGGAAGGGGCCACGTGACTGGTGTGGTATGGACCTGGCACCAGATCCGGTTATTCTAATTTCAGGGCTGAATATCTTTTTTCTCGATGTAAATATTCCGTTCTGATTTTGGGATTTTGCCCCCAATGCAGCAGGTTAAAACGGGATTGAACCCATTTGCCGGGCCTTACATGACCATAGCTGTTGACCAATAAACAAACAAAGAAACAAATAAACAGGCTATGTCACTTCGTTACACTACTGCCTGTGCTAATCTTGCCAATATTTGTCAGTTTTTAGTTCAGACTACATGCACTGGAGTACTGTGCTTGAAATCAAGCAGTTTGATTGGATGAGCCTGAGCTGTCCTACAGTACAGACTCGGACAACCACATTACTTGATTTTGAGTTGGAATTGCCAATACATGTTCAAAATCGTTGATAATCTGGACAAGATGTATTAAGTTCACATTGTGTGCAAGGCAAATGCATTATTATTATGCCCCTGCAATGAAATAGGCAGGATAGCATAATTGAGACACGCCATGTGATTTTGTTCCTTCGGACATCTGCGTAATTTCATGACATAAGTTGACAACACAGGCGCGGATACAGAAATAATTGCAGGGGGGGGGGGTCTGTAATTACAAGTCGGCATAGCCGACCTCCGCGAGCTCGAAATCGTAAAGTAGGGGGGTCTGGGGGTCCTCCCCCCAGGAAATTTTTAGATGCCAGATCGCTGCAGATGCGATTTCCTGACACTTAGGCCACGAAAAAAATCATCCAACTATTTGAGTATTGTAGATTTTCTTTTTTTTTTTCTTTTTTTTTGCTGGGACAGGGGGGGGTGGGGGGGGGGGGGGGGGGGGGGGGTCCGAACCCCCTGGACCCCCCCCCCGCCTGTATCCGCGCCTGCAACATTTTCAGAGTACATGCGGAATTATATTCGCATGGTGTGTGTTATGTAGTGTTACCCCTGTCCGTATGTCAGTTCGCCGGTTCGAAATTCTTGTCTGTACTGTAACTTTGTTACAAAGCTAAATCTGTTGTCAAAGGTCAAGGTCACACACATGTATAGGTCAAGGTTGAAAATGAGAACATTCACCGCCTGGCTGTAACTTTGGACTGGATGGAGTGGATGGGCACGGCCTAGGGGATATGGCATTGGACTAATACCAGAGGTTGTGAGTTCAATCCTCACCGTAGGCGTGGAAAATACGTACTTAGTACATGTATTCCCATCCCACTGGTCTATCAGACGAGACTTTAATCTGTGGTCCCGTCTCTATATGACACTACTGTCTGTTTCACGAAACCTGCCCAAATTTTACGGATATATAAACGATGCAAAAACAATATTTTTTTTCGATAATATTGAATTAAAACAAAATACATATAAGAATGAGCCTTCTTTTTATTTAATTAAATTTGGTCCTATATTGATTTTATGGCGAAAATCTATTTCCCTATATTAAATCTCCATACAGTAGACATCTTCACAGAGTGAAGAGGTGAAGAGGTCTATGGGGATTTAACATGGGGAAAATTTTCCAATTTCAGAAATACTGCGCCGATTTTCAAAATTTAACTTTTATTGCAGATTGTGTGTACAATGTAGATGCGCAAAGTGAGTTTCAATGTTTTATTTGACCCCTGGTATGGATTATCTCCCCCTTTCCACTGATAATTTGCCATGTTTGCCTTGTGAGAATTAAAACTTTGTACCGTAATAGGTAGGGACTTGAAACTTGGTGTGTGCCTTTCTTATAGTGTGCAGATGTCAAAGTGAATTTCGATTTTTCATTCGACCCCTAGGTCATGGATTATATCCCCCTGTTCAAATTAGAATTTCCCAGTTTTGCCTTGTAAGAAGTAAACGTTTTTAACTGTAATAGGTAGGGACTTGACACTTGGTGTGTACCTTCCTTATATGTGTAAATGCGCAAAATGAATTTCTATTGTTTATTCGATTTCTGGTCATGGATTATCTCCCCCTTTTCGACTGATAATTTCCCAAGTTTGCCTTGTGAAAAGTAAAACTTTGTACTGTAATAGGTAGGGACTTGAAACTTGGTGTGTGCCTTCCTTATAGTGTGCAGATGCGCAGTGTATTTCGATTTTTGATTCGACCCCCCTCCCACCCCCCCCCCCCCGGTCATGGATTATCTCCCCTTTTTCGAATTATAATTTTCCAATTTTGCCTTGTAAGATGTAAAACGTTTTAGCGGTAATATGTAGGGACTTGCTTATGGTGTGTAGATGGCAACGTTAATTTCAATTTTTGATTCGAACGCGGTCATGGACTTAACATTTGGGAAAAGTTGGTATATTGCGATGGCGCGCCATCGACTCTGCTGTAGTTAAAAATGTAAACCGACAGTTCATTACCGAACACTTACTCTGGATAAACTTTAACACTAATATAGGAATTAATGGCCTTTTTGTGGAATTTATCAGGGTATAAACTTGGAAAAGTCGCGGGAATACTGGACGAAGCGATAAAAAATTACAATTTTTCGAAATTGTCATTTTTTTAAGGCCTCGTCCAGTATTCCGCGACTTTTCCAAGTTTATATCCCCGATAAATTCCACAAAAAGGCCATTCATTCCTTATAATTCCAGCATTTGAAATAAATTCATCAAGAAAATGTGTTTATTTTCCGTTTTCTTAAGAATTATTTTACGGAAAATAGTTCGGCGTGGGAGTTTACTGGGATATAAATTTTGGACAGAGAATTGGTACGGGCCAATCAAATGTTAGGGAATTGTGTACATATTTTTGTGCTGGAATTATTATACGGTACTTGGGCTTATGTCTTATTTATTACAAGTCACTGGTGCGCCGGTTGTTTCAGAAAATATATGCCTTCAAAAATCCCCCATACCAGGGGTGGGGGAGGGTTTCCATTTCTGGCTGACGGCCTATTAATATTCAGAGGGAAGATGTGATTTTATGACCTTTGCCCATGAAAGTAGGTCAGACTACACCCATAATGTTGATGTTGAACTGTCATGGTCTGATCTACCAACATCCAGTCTCAAACCTACTGAGTAGGACCAATTCCTCGATGTTTTTTTGTAATTGTTTGAGTTTTACCCTACTATAACATGTGCATGAACCTTGTCTACCAATTGTAGGTTGATGTATTCGTATATTGACTAGACTATTATAGAGACACACGTCACGAGGACATTCATAGAATAGTCTCTAAGATTATAAATCTAGAATGAGGTATACATAAATAAATGAGTAGTTTCTCTCTCGGCTCTGTATATTTATGAGACATGTAAAGAATTTATCTGCTAGAATCATTTCCCATTGTGTAGCTAACATTCTGTGATGTATAACCCATGGTTTGTTAATGAAAGGTTTTCCCGCCGCTGTCCCGTTGTCTTGGATAAATGACTGGTTTGCCTTACATAGTTGACATCTGACATTTTGGGCTGCAGACTGACTATGGTTGAGGGGTAACATTGGCGACCAGCATAGCCTCGGGTGAGCCTGTACTTCCGTGCAGTCTGATCCGAGGCTCTACCGTGCAGCATTTAATGTATTACACAGTGAAAGCTCTCTAAACCGGCCATCCTGGGAGGTCCCCAGGGTGTCCGGCCCTCCCCCAGGGTGTCCGGCTTAAGAGAGGTTTCGCTGTAAATCGGGTATTTAATCATTCTGAGTCATAGTTGTGTGTTATGCGATCACGAACAGACATTATCACATAAGAGAAATGACCAAGAAACTCGTCAAAACTAAGATCACATGTGTTTTGCTTGGTGTCCGGATTAGAGAGGTTCCACTGTATCACTAATAAGTATAATTAGAGTCACTTGTGAATCTATAGGTATTCTGTCAATGCACATACTGTGTGTTATCTGTACGTGTTGTGGTTGCGCTGATGTCATTTCGTCCATTCCTAGTCGATGTGTCAGGTGACCTATTGAGCAGGAGATGGCACTAAACATGTCATCTACGCTGGCAATGATAGCTTTTCGTGGGTGTGCTGTAGCTCACGTGCTTGTCCATACGTCACACCTGCATTGCACTTTATACACTGGAACCTCTCTAATCCGGCCTTGAGGAAAACACGTGATCTTATTGTTGATGACTTTCTTGGTCATTTATCTCAGGTGATACTGTCTGTTCGTGATCGCATAGCACACAATTATAGCTGAGAATGATCACATGCCTGATTTACAGTGAAACCTCTCTAAGCCGGACACCAAGGGGACCTCCCAGGGTGTCCGGTTTAGAGAGGTTTCACTGTATCACTAATAAGTATCATAAGTATAGTCACTTGTGAATCTATAGGTCATATTATATCAATGCACAGACTGTGTGATCTGTACTACAGTACATGTTTTGGTTGCACTGATATCATTTTGTCTATTCCTAGTCGATGGTTCGGGTGACCTATTGAGCAGGGGATGGCACTAAACATGTCATCTACTCTGATAATGACAGCTGTCCGTGGGTGTGCTGTAGCTCACGTGCTTGTCCATACATTACACATGCATTGCACTTTATACAGTGGAACCTCTCTAATCCGGACACCAGGAAAACACGTGATCTTATTTTTGATGAGTTTCTTGGTCATTTATCTCCGGTGATAATGTATGTTAGTGATCGCATAGCACACAAATATGGCTCGGCTTGATCACCTGCCTGATATACAGTGAAACCTCTCTAAGCCGGACACCCTGGGGACCTCCCAGTAACGATACATCCTTCCACATTAATACAATTACCCTCGCTACTGATCGTATGTCCGTCCGTCTGTCTGTTTATTTTTTTGGAAGCTTGTGTAAGAGTTTCTCAAATCACCTATCGATGGTCCTGTAGCATGCTGTGAAGAATCCACGATCCTCGGGCCCCCGCTAATCCCAAGGTCAAGGTCACATCCTTCTTGTTTTCGAAACCTTAACGCTCGGGTAAATTTCTTATATTTTTTTACGAAGCTGCTTTATATTTAACACATGCATTCCTCTGATGGCTCTCTATCGTGTTGTGACAAATCCACCATTCTCCGGGGCATTCATGTGCCGACTGTTTCGCATTTGCTGTGAAAAAATGTCGTCATCTTTCGACGTCGTTTACAGAAAATGTCACAGTTTCTGTAAATATATTTCATATAAAATCGCACGTGTCCTTAGGTACAAAATAGCATCTACGTAATTTCATTAAATACGTTTACAAATTGACCCGGCCTTAAATGACCTTAGCTGTTGATAGGCCGTTAAACCCCAACAAAGAAACAAACAAACAAAATTTACAATTACAACATGTTTCATAAACAAAGTCAAAAGTTGACCAAATTTTCTTTTGACGCCATTTCCGGAAAATATTGTAAATTTTGTTTAAAGGTATTTCATGAAATTACATAGATGTCCGAAGGTACAAAATCGCATGGCGTATCTCATATTGGTGAAACTCTGCCGCGGAGCTGTCAACTTTCCCTGTTATGCAGGATACATGTCCCTGTGCCAACGAAAGTAGTTGTATAATTGCCCAGAGCTCAACTATCCCTGTTATGCAGGATAAATGTCCCTGTGCCAACGAAAGTAGTTGTATAATTACCCAGAGCTCCAAGGGCCCGTTTCATTAAATTTCTTACGACTAAAATATTCGTAAGTGCAAACTTATGATTGTCTGTAAATTGCACTTTAATAATGTTTTATTGTAAACAATTATTGGATTTACATTTATTGAGCATAGGCTGCAGGTGGCATCCGCGTTCGACAGACGCATTTCTTGTTTATCATGGTTTGTTCCCTATTTAATGAAGAAGAAAATCAATAATATATTTGTATAATTAAAATACGCATTGAATTTGAAATATGGAGGTATAATACTCTTTGCAAAACTTATCTGGATATTTGAGTGATCACGTGCTTGTTTGTAATCGTTGTAAACTAAATAAAGTTTAAAGTGCCTCTAGGATGCAGATGTTTTTCATATACACAGTATAGTCATTGGCAAATCTACAACAAGACTGGTGAAAACCGCATGCAAATATTCCGTCTCTGTTACAAGTAATAGAGGTTTTAATTTCTGCACATTTTATGCAAATGAGCTGTTAAATTATAATGCAAATTACGATATTTGTTATTCCATTAAAATCAATATTATTGTGAATAAAAATGTGTTCTTTTCTTTTTAATGTGTATTTCAGTATACATAATCAATACATGTAATTAATTAAGACAGAATGTTAAAAATACAATTAATATAAACAAAACTAAGTACGTACGGGTCGTCTATGACGTCATAGTAAGTCATAATCCAGTCTAATTTAAAATTAAAACCTACATAACTTGTGACAGAGACGGAATATTTGCATGCAGTTTTCACCAGTCTTGTTACATTGCCAAGGACAATACTGTGCATATTAAACACAACTACATCTCAGAGGTCCTTTAAACTATCCGTGAACTATTTCAGCACCACTGTCGGAACTGCGGCAACATATACTGTAACGAGTGTTCGTCAAAGGAGACCCAACTGGCCATTTCCAAGAAGCCAGTGCGGGTTTGCAATAAATGCTATGGCGATCTGAAGCAGATTTAGATGTAAGCGCTTCTTATCTTCTCCCACAATATTCGCCCATACCCATGTACAATCAAGGTGTATTGTCACGTGTTTAAAACGACAACAAAAAGTACTGAAACTTTCAGAAGCCCTCCGATTCAAAGTACGTATTCTTTTATTTTGTCCTTATTATGTAACGGGTTTGTTTTGATGAAATCTGGCGCATCAAACGCGTCTTGTTCAACTGCATTTGGTGGTACCCGTACTTTGGACCAACCTTCTGTCGTTTTGAGAAGAATCGATTTCCTTGTCTACTGACACGGAAATGGATTCTTCACAAAAACGACATAGGACTAAGGTATGTGCCGAACTCCCGGGACCACCAAATGCAGCTCACGAAGACGCGCTTGCTGCGCCATATTTCATCAACTTGAACATCCGTTGCCTGCTAAAGAAAATATCGAATACGACTTACTTTGGAGTGGGCGCACTTTCAACACTTTCAACCATTGTTGTTGTAACCACGTGATCATGAACCTTAGCAGTGGAACCTCTCTAAACCGCGGACACCAAGGACACATCTGAATCATCGGCTCGGATGAGAATGTATTTTCATGATCGTTAAGCACACACATACGCCTACGAAATGGTCACATGTCTGATTTACAGTGAAATCTCTCTAACTCGGACACCCTGGTACCTCCCAGGGTGTCCGGTTTAGATGGGTTTCACTGTATATCGAGTCATATTTGTGACTGTGACTGGATACATGTAAATAGGGCTTATGTGATTTGTGGCCAGTGTAGCTCCTGGTCCTGAACACTTGTAGCCTGATACCGATCTGGTTTGCTGGTTAGGATCATGACGGATGTGTCGTTGATGGAATGGCGAACAGTGCAGACACTGATCAGACTGTGCAGCTGATCTGGGTCTACACTGGTATCCAAACCCATAAGCCCCATTTCTCCAGTCTCGTCCATTTTGGCGGCCATTTTGAACGCCATCTTGATTCCTGGATTTAGCTCCAGTGGGATTCATGGGGAGTTTTGATATGTTATTAAAGTTTAAACTTTATTTATTTTACAACGATTACAAACAAGCTCGAGAGCACTTATACAAATGCTTTCGTTGGCACAGATGAAGGCGTAAGGGCGGTCATTAACGTGGGAGGAACCCGGAGAACCCGGAGGAAACCCACTTGTCCGATCTGTCGACCACCATACCATCTCACATACTGCCCCGGCCGAGGATCGAACCCGGGGCCGCATTGGTGAGAAGCGCGCTCGTTACCGATTGCGCTAATTATATTAATGCGTATCATCAACCTGAAATGAGTTTCAACCAGACTTCATTCTCAAGGTGTATGATCACGTGGCTACAACAACAACAACATGTACGGACACTACCAGAAGCCCTCCGATTCAAGTACGCATTCTTTTATTTTGTCCTTATTATGCAACGGATTTTGATGAAATATGGCGCATCAAAGCGTACTGTTCAGCTGCATTTGGTGGTCTTGATACTTTGGCCCAACTTC
Source organism: Conchocele bisecta (assembly GCA_029237695.1). NCBI lineage: Eukaryota > Metazoa > Mollusca > Bivalvia > Lucinida > Thyasiridae > Conchocele > Conchocele bisecta. The sequence continues at coordinate 57,883,838 of CM055266.1, read as the reverse complement.
TGTCGTTTTTGCGAAGAATCGATGTCCGTGTCTACTGACACGAAAATCGATTCTTCGCAAAAACAACATAATTATGTGCCGAACACCTGGGACCACCAAATGCAGCTCATGAAGACGCGTTTGCTGTGCCATATTTCATCAAAATCCGTTGCTTATTAAGAAAAATATAAAATAATACTTTCTTTTGGAGTGGGCGCGCTTTCAACACATTCAGCCATTGTTGTTGTTGCTGTAACCACGTGATAATGCACCTTCATTCTCTATCTGCATGTTTGGAGTCGTTTGGTCAAGTTTAGGAGTCAGAAAGCCTTTGACGTCTTATTTCATCAACAAACTGTCCACTATTTAATTAACATTTCAACAAATTAGCTCACAATTGTGACAGAAATAATCTATTTCAGCATTTATATTATCAAAGACAATTGTCAACTCTAGGAGCAAAACATTATGTGAAATTTAAATTAAATGACTCCGTACCAATCGAGTTTAGTAGTCTATTCTTAAAAAGCTGAGTAATTGACTCATTTTGGGGAGTTATCAGGAGCCCTGTAATTCACCGTTAACCCTTACAACGCTGAATTAGATTTTGGTGCCTGCTGTTTATGTTTTATCTGCCATTATAGTCCTGAACAACATGCTTTGACAATACTTTGGAAATGATTCTTAAGTGCTGTCAAACCATGTTTTACTGAGAAGACACATAATATGAAACAACAGCAGAATACTTTTTCGCTTCCCGCCTTTTAAGGATTAGACCCATTCCATTCCAATATTGCAGGTGCGTGTTTCTGCTGACACTAGGATTTGGGCTGCTCACAATCAAGGGCCCGCTACTCAAGTTGACGAAATCGGATTATATCGGGAAACTCGTTACGGCGCTTATATCAGAACAGACAATTGAGGAGCTAGATTCAGAACAGACAAAGCTCTCCCGTGAGGAGGTCCGCCATATTGGATTTTTAAAAGTTCATAAAGCGGCAAGTTCAACGATGCAGAACATATTTTTTAGGTTCGGACAAAAGCGCAATTTGACATTCGTGTTTACCGACTACCCGATCTACTTTTCACGAAGTGCCTCTTCACACATACCTTTAATCCCGCCAACAAAACGTTCCGGATATGACATATTGTGTAACCACGGCGTGTTTAACCACGATATCTACTCTTCTGCCAAACGACACGGTGTACCTCGCCAAAGTCCGGGATCCACTGACGCTATTTATATCCGCGGTAAATTACTACCAACAACCTTCACACACGTTAGGTTACCTCACCAGAATTCCAGGCAACAATTTGAAGAACTTGATACAAAAAGACCACACATACGACCGCGGTGACTTCTCGTACACGTGCAACGTAATGGCGCGCGACTTCGGTTTCGCACCACGACTTGACATTCAAGAGAAACTCACGGAGTTAGGGGACACGTTTTCCCTGGTGCTTCTGGTGGAACACATCGAGGAATCGCTGATCCTGATGAAACGTTACCTCGGATGGCAACTCCGGGACATTGTATTCATCTCAAACAACGTATATGGCAAGGGAGCTAACCTCGCCGACATGTCGCCGAGTGACGTGTTTAAATTCAAGAAACGTAACATTCTAGACTACGAAGTATACACGTACTTTTACCATAAATTCTGGAAGCAGCTTTCCGCCGAATCCAGACATCCACGGCGAAGTGCTATATTTTAGGCACGTTCAACTTCTAAAACTTGTCTTCACATTCTGCAACGGTACAACCGAATCGGGGTATGCCGAAACAATTCTAATCATAGACGATTCGGAGTGGACGGAGACGTTCACTTTAACGAAGGAAGATTGTAGTTATTAGTTATTTGACAATGGACGAACAGGCATGTAGGACACAGTCAACTTATGAATAATATAGACGGTAAACCAGTCCTGGTACAGCTTAGCAACAAGGAGTAAATTATCAGGACAACGGCATTGATTGTTATTATTATGACAGAGAGATAAATAAAATAGATGCTGCAGGAAAGGTATGTCTGTGCCAAACATTTTATTATATTATTTACATGCTCTACACATGCAGGTTAATTTTTTCTGTATACGACTTGATGTGGGGGTGAGATGGAGATTTCGAAAGTGAAAGTAGACGGTTCCGTCAAAAAAGGGGAAATAACTCATGCAAATCAACCCGCATGACCCCGTGTTTGGCATGGATCTAGAACCGGCTTAGGTCACTGACTCCAGGAACGGAAGTAACACAATTGATTTTGTCGCAGGTAGTTTGCGATTGTCATGTTTGTGTGAATGTGGGTCTATGGGAAATCAATTGGTTGTCTGTTTCCTGTATAACCCGTCTACGCCAGACACAAGGGAGCGAACTCCCGAAGCCTCCCGGACATAGCAATGGGGGATCTTACTCAGTTGTTTCCCATTGGAAATCTATCATTTATAGAGATCCGGTCCTATGTTATATTTTAACGTTTATTGTTTACTGAATGGTACTAAAATTGAGATTGCGAACAGATTAGATTCATATCAGACTGCACGGTGCAGTCTGATCTGAGTTTACACTCTTTACGATAAATTAATAATAAGTGTGAACATATGAATGTGACAAATAACACAGTCCCGGATCACATTGCGCACATACGTAGGATGATCTGGATCAACGCTAGTTGAAAACACTATTTTGGTGCGTACTTACCATATTGTCTGTAAACAGGGCGAATGTAGCTTGATCTGCCAATATTTCAGAGCAGATCAAGCTACATTCGCCCTGTTTACAGACAATAATGCCATCAACATCAAAGATTATTTGTTTGAATGTTTTAAATATACAGTTTACTAAATCTTGACATACATACAACATGCACTTCGGTTGCTCACATTTGTTTAATGTGTCAAATTGTAGCCGTAGATAACATATCGGAGGCGAATTATTGTAGCTAGGGTTCAATATGTAAAGCTGTGTTGTTTTGTTTTTTGGAGAACATCTAAACCATATTTTATTTTGTAAGGACCATGTCACAACGTTCACAAACAAATAATGATGTCAGTCTCAGTCTGGCATTTGTCATATGACGTCAGAAATCCAAGATGGCCGCCATCCATAGAAACGGCAATGGAAAATGGTTATAACTGTTTATCTAGTAGACTTTGTAGTAGTATTTGCGGCTATACCCATGTTTTCAACAATCAGAAAATCATTAAACCCAACATGTACCATGGCCGCCATTTATGCTTTGGTCAAAAGACAAATATTTTGTTATTTCAAATGCAAGTCATGAAAGGAAGAAGTTGTGTTTTTGAAGTACTGTATTTGATGGCATACGTATGCTTCAAACTGTGTTGTATACTATAGCATCTAGAATGCTTATACTCTTCCAGATGACCACCCAACTAACAAACGCAGAATTAATTTGACAAAGACAGTGATAGCTTGGCAAAAACTAGTTATATTTAACAGAATTATGGTGATTTAAATGCAGAACCTCACATATTGTTACAACCTGACATTTGTGGTTGGTTCTTAAAACACTATATATATATATATATATATATGTCATAATTCTCGATGTTCACATAATTAGGTCCATCCGTGTTACATACCAGCCAGTCACATATATATGTCAGTTATAGTAGCAAAAGTTTAACTCTATTTCAATATACATGTACTATTGTATTGTGTAAATAATGTATTATTGTAGAGGCTTGTTAGTATGGTTTTAGATGTCGACATCACGGTTGTTTTTGTGTTGTTGTTTTTTAACCATGTTACAGTGGGGTCAGCGTGTAAGTCCACACACGAACGAACACGACAGGTTGGAACCAACCTGTCATGTTCGTTCGTGTGTGCACTTACACGCTGACCCCACTGTATACATACAGTGACAGAAACTAGTGTACCAGTACCAACCGTGTAACGTAATTTTACTGTAAGGTAATATGTATGTAGCTATTTGAACTATATTAGTCTCTTATAATTCTTACACAGAATGGCAATGTGGTATTTTAATGCACTTGTATTTTGATTATGCATGTACATTGATGGGACTTTAATTAACAACAAATATACATAATTTGGCAAAACATTTTACTGAGGAAAAATATCAATTGTATTAGCTATCCAAATAATCCGGGATCGATACACGAAAGTCACGTGGTGCACTGCAGTCACATGACTGATCATACATTGGTGTTCAATAACATGTCCATCTTCTTGTTGCGTTTTTAAATAATTTCGAAATCTTTCTGACCATAAATACGTAGGCACACATGAAAAAAAATAACACAATATCATTGGAAAATTAACTACATGCATTAATTGAATTCCCAAATTTCGATTTTCAGTGTTTGCAAGCAACTGGAAAATAAGTATTTTCACACTAAAACTTGTTATAACCATGTATTCACCCATAAAATGACCAAAACTAATATATGATAATCGGAGTCCTTGTAACAATTTTGTTATATGAAACTAATGAAAATACATTATTGCAGAAATAATTCAAATTATTTGAAAAATGGTCTAAAATTCATAAAAATGTATAACATTTCCAATATAATATGTTGATTGTTAAGTATTACACAATATAAACAAAAGGGTGGTATATTAAATGTATTATATGTTATTATAATTGGTCGGAATGCAATATATTTTTAAAAAATGTAAAAAAGCAACAACAACATTGGCAAATTAATCATATGTACATGTATTCCCAAATTTCAATGTGTTCAGTGTTTGCAAGCAACTGGAGTATCAGTACTACTAACATGTCATCACCATTACTCAGCCATAAAGTGACAAAAGCCAATCTCAAAAGCAATCTCAAAAGTAATCCTCAAAATAAGTATGCTATATGAAATTATAAAAATACATTGTTGTAGAAATATTTCCAATTACCTGTATTGGACAAACGGTCTAAAAATACAAAATCTCTAAATATTACATCATATGTTAAACTTTTATGATTCCACAATATGATAAAAGAGAGGGGTGGTATGTAAATGTATTACATGTATTGGTTATATGAAAGTTATGTTAACAAATGTTATTTAAATTTGGTCTTCCACCATGCCCATGTAATATATCCATGTTATCCTCATTTTGTTTGTTTATGTTATTGTACATAATGGATATTACTATACCCAAAAGTTCATGACCACACAGAATAAATAAAAAAACTAACACATTAGACCATAGTAACATGGTAAATGTACACCTCTGTGACATATGTTTATCACTCATGATAGCATTATTATTTTGCAATACACGTATATATTGTATGTACTTTTGGGTAATATATCTCACGTAGTTGTGTCATGTCGTAAGTCATAACAAATATATTATAGGAATGAATGGCCTTTTTGTGGGATTTATCGGGGTATAAACTTGGAAAAATCGCGGCAATACTGGACGAAGGCCGGAAGGCCTCGTCCAGTATTCCCGCGACTTTTCCAAGTTTATATCCCCGATAAATTCCACTAAAAGGCCATTCATTCCTTATAATTCCAGCATTTGAAATAAATTGAAATAAATTCATCAAGAAAATGTGTTTATTTTCCGTTTTCTTAAGAATTATTTTAACTGCGCCTCACGGTTACGGAAAGTAGTTCAGCGTGGGAGTTTACTGGAATATAAATTTTGGACAGAGACTTGCTACGAGCCAATCAAATGTTAGGGAATTGTGTAAATATTTTTGTGCTGAAATTATTAGAAAACAAATACTGTTCTTTTTTTATTTTAAAGTTTTAACTGTAATACATTTCACTAAATTGCTAACAATGTAGTAATCATGGGTGTTGCTATCTACCAGTCTTCAACATATTTCAACACGGACTCCACATAGTATGCACTAACACATACATTACATTTATGTAAATTACAGATGGCTATAATTATATATGTGTACACCCAGACCAGGCTGTGTGAGCTAGATGATACGGAGCTACAGTGGGGTCAGCGTGTAAGTGCACACACGAACGAACACGACATGTTGGAACCAACCTGTCGTGTTCGTTCGTGTGTGCACTTACATGCTGACCCCACTGTACATGTAAATTGATCATAATTTAGATCACTCTTATGATGAAATTATAACGATCATCAGGAATCTTCGATTAAGGCATTTTGTCACAATCAAATTGTTAATACATTTTGTCGTTGGAGATCATGCGAACATATATATACTATTCACAATAAATAAAGTATTTGTACTGTTTTGTCGTGACCCGGTTTCGGCTCGAAATTCGGGTTTACTCTTGTTTTTGTTCAAAGCGAATAAACTTTATAAATGCTCGGGTTATAAGCCAAGAAACTCTGTAAGTAGCCTACAAATTTGATACTTGTAATGAAGTATTATCGACAGTTTAGGTATAAATTGCCTGATAAAACGTATTAAAGGTACATTCCCACTCGGTGGGCACAAAAATGTTCTTTATATCAGAGAAATCATCTGAGACATTTTCTGGCAAAATAAATATTCTCACCATTACCCCACGTATTGATTGGCATTATTATACATGTTATATCGGACGTAACATTCCACACACCGATATCAGAGGCGATAACCGTGTTTCCTTAAAATGTTGACGGACATTGCAATTTATTCTCTGCATTTATTTTTTGATGTGCAATGATCATACTTTAATATTTGTCGAAAATATTATTTTTTCAGATGACGCATTTAATTAGTATAAATAATAGAAAAATATCACGCCTAATTTGCATATGAAAGTAGCCTGATACCACCGCGCGTCACTATCAGTAAAATAAATATTACTAAATTAGTATATCTGTATAGCGGCCACTTTAGCGGTATAGCGGTAATTTTTAGAACTGGTGGAATAGTGACACAATTATACACTTATTTAATTCCTATAAAGAACATTTTGTGCCTGCCTGGGCATGTACCTTTAAGATTAAACTCGTAAAATTTGCATTTCTGTTGATGCGTTAGGCCGTTTTAACCGTATCTGACGAGTACCAGTACTCGGTCAGATGAACTGTGAATTACTTTAATGCTTACACTTTTCTGTTGACAACGTTAAATGGAAAGGAAGCTATTTAACCCTTAACCTCCTAAACATCTGACATTGACAATTACATACTCATTTGTGGGTTATTCCATTAATGAGATATCTTAGGGGTTTTTTTTTCGTTGCCTATTTTTACTCGGTTCAACATTTTTAGCTGGACTATTCGAAGAATAAGAAGAGCTTATGTTGTCACCCCGGCGTCGGCGTCGGCGTCGGCGTCGGCGTCGGCGTCACCGTCACGCCTTGGTTAAGGTTTTTAGTCAAGCTTGTATATGGAATACTACTGGCCCTACACCCACCATACTTGGACAACTTCATCTCCTAGTGATGTACATCAATAACCCCTGATCTATGTTTGACCTTGACCTACATTTCCTCTTGAATTACTTGGTTAATTCCCCTTGGTTAAGGTTTTTAGTCAAACTTGGTTAAGGTTTTTAGTCAAGTTTGTATATGCAATACTACTGGCCCTACACCCACCATACTTGCACAACTTCATCTCCTAGTGATGCACATCAATAACCCCTGATCTATATTTGACCTTGACCTACATTTCCTCTTGAATTACTTACTTAATTCCCCTTGGTTAAGGTTTTTAGTCAACCTTGGTTAAGGTTTTTTTTCAAGCTTGTACATTGAATACTATTGTGCATCCAGACACCGTACTTCGACAACCTTTTCTCATAGGTATGTACATCAATAACCCCTCTGATCTATATTTGACCTTCACCTACTTTCCTACTTCAATTACTTACTTAATTCCTTTTGGTTAGGTTTTTAGTCAACCTTCTATATGGAATACTACTGGCCCTACACCCACCATACTTGGACAACTTCATCTCCTAGTGATGTACATCAACAACCCCTGATCTATATTTGACCTTGACCTACATTTCCTCTTGAATTGCTTAATTCCCCTTGGTTAACGTTTTTAGTCAAGCTTGTAGATGGAATACTCATGGCCCTACACCAACCATACTTGGACAACTTCATCTCCTAGTGATGTACATCAACAACCCCTGACCTATATTTGACCTTCACCTACATGTAACCTTGAATTACTTACTTAATTCCCCTTGGTTAAGGTTTTTACTCGACCTTGGTTAAGCTTTTTACTCAAGCTTGTACATGGAATACTATTGTGCATACAGACACCATAATTGGACAACCTTTTCTCATAGTGATGTACATCAATAACCCCTGATCTATATTTGACCTTGACCTACATTTCCTCTTGAATTACTTACTTAATTCTCTTTGGTTAAGGTTTTTAGTCAAGCTTGTAGATGGAATACTCATGGCCCTACACCAACCAATACTTGGACAACTTCATCTCCTAGTGATGTACATCAACAACCCCTGACCTATATTTGACCTTGACCTACATTTACCTTAAATTACTTACTTAATTCCCCTTGGTTAAGGTTTTTACTCAACCTTGGTTAAGGTTTTTAGTCAAGCTTGTAGATGGAATACTATTGTGCATACAGACACCATACTTGGATAACTTTTTCTCATATGGATGTACATCAATAACCCCTGACCTTTATTTTACCTTCACCTACATTTAACCTTGAATTACTTGGTTAATGTTTATAGTCAAGCTTGTATATGGAATACTTCTGGGCCTACATCAACCATACTTGGACAACTTCATCTCCTAGTGATGTACATCAATAATCCCTGACCTATATTTCACCTTCACCTACTTTTATCCTTGGATTACTTAGTTATCTCCCCTTGGTTACGTTTTTTACTCAAGCTTGTATATGGAATACTCCTGAGCCTACAGCAACCATACTTGGAAAACCACGCATCTACGTCCAAGGTCAAGGTCACTGTTGAAGGTCAAAGGTCAAACCTATTGAAATTCCCTTCCGCTCTATATCTTCTACACCGATGCATGGATTATCAAATGGCTTGGCACAAATGTTTCTCATGATGAGAAGGTGTGTCTCCATCAATAACCACGCACCTACGTCCAAGGTCAAGGTCATAGTTGAAGGTCAAACGTCAAACCTATTGAAATTCCCTTCCGCTCTATATCTTCTGCACCGATGCATGGATTATCACACTATGCCCAGGGTCAAGGTCACATACTTGATGCGTTTCAAACCTTAACGCTCGGCTAAATGGCTTATGATCAAAAATGCCTCGTTTTCTTTGGCTGCCAGTGGGGGTATTCGTGTGCCGACAGGCCACATTTCTAGTTTCCCTTGGTTAATGTTTTTAGTCAACCTTGGTTAAGGTTTTTATGTAGGCCGCAGCCACCTTCTTTGTCAAGCTATGTGTACATCGACACCCTCGTAGTCGAGCTATGCTGTTCTCCTACAGCTCTTGTTTAAGTAGGTCTGTCTACACTTATGGCAAGAAATCATGGCAGATTCCCAGGTAGGCATGTTCGTAGACTAGTCTACATATTATACATGGTATACACATCATGTAGGGGCAATCCGGGAAAACACAGACATAGGAAAAATACGGACATCCATTGATGTAACGTGTTCCCTGCGCAATTAGTGTCATTTTCATTATTGTTGGTCCATTTAGCCATTTTCAGGTCATTTCCCGCGAATGTGGCACATGCGGTTATGAGGTACACCCATATCAATGACGTCATACGCCTACTTTAATGACGCTATACACACAACCTTTTCCAAATGACTTCGACTTTCAAATGTCGTAAAAACATTTGGAGGGGGGGGGGGGGAGGGGGGGGGGGGGGGGATTTTATTCCTGCCAGTAAAACATTTATTCAAAACAAATATAACGCTATTCATTTACACAATTGGTGACAGAGATATTACAAAAAAAAAATAAAATAATAACACTGTCCGTATTAAACCTATCATTTTTTGATGGTCGTAAAACTACGGACAATCCTGTCCCTATTTTACCATATCAAAATAGCATTCTGCAGTAACTTCGAGTCTGCATGCATATATTTTACTTAAATTATTGTAAGTTATACACACTTATTAAATGAATTACTAGTGATTATAGAGTCTAAAACATTGTTATTTTTTAAAAAATATTTGTTTTGTCCGTGTTTATCCTATCATAGTTTGCTATGTCCGTAATTTGCCGACTCTATGTCCGTGATTCCCCGGTCCGTGTCCGTATTTCACCATTTTCAAGTATCTTCAATTATATGTAAACGTCGGGGTTTGAACGACCTAAATCACTGTATTTGAAATACGGACTAATTATTTCGGACACTCTCGCAGATCACCATAGCGAGACCGATATTATATTGCGACATACATCGGTATTATGAACACAAACATCAGCGTCTCCAGAAAGTTGTCCGTATTTACCCGGATTGCCCCTACATACTACACCTGGGCTCATTTGCTCAAAACCTCTGTTAGCTTAACGGACTGTTAAATCCTTAACATTGTTAAGGATTTAACAGTCCGTTAAGCTAACAGAGGTTTAAACAGACCAACTGTTGTTCAAAATACAGTAAACGCAACTGCCCACGGTTGTATTACTTATATTTACACTGCATTTTCGGATAGTTTCAAAGATGTAAACAACCATATACGGCGTACAAGTTAGGCATCTTATTGTTTTACGTCGTTTTGTCGCAATTCATGGAACAGCCACGTTTCCGGTCAATAGCGTCATGTTATTGACAACGACGATAAACGTCACGTAATATAATGACGTAAAACAAACTTTAACGAATCAACAACGTCGCGCGACGTCACGTGAGGCTAATGTAATTTACTGGGATATGAACGCAATACGTGTTTCCATTATGAATTCAAGGACAGTGTAAATATTGGTTATCAAACTGGTCATTGTCAACCACCTCCGTCAGTAGTATACACATTGGCTCTGTCATTAAATGTGTGGTTGGTCGGTTTGGAGCTTGCGACAGGTAATTTTACAATGGGGTTCATCCTTAACGGAATACTGATATCCCTTCTCCTTATGTACATGTTTGGCTTTCTTGGACGTGATATTTAGAATCCGGTTACAGCAATTATAAAAATAGTAGGCTTACTTATTACGTTTACGGGCTATAACTATGTGACGCTGTGTAGTGAAGGCCTGATACCAGATCAAGATATTGTAATTCCAGGGCGGAATATATACTTTATATAAATATTCAGTTTTGATTTTGATTAATGAAACCCCCTTCTACCGTGATAAATGCCAGTGAAATACGTAGGTACATACGCCGGTACGTACGTCCATACATAGAATGTCGCTATATCCACTATTGCCTATCGGTGAGGAGATAATAGCCATGTCCTGTAAATGGCTGACGTTAAGACGGAAGGCCGGGCAACCTGAACACAATTTGCCCCCATCTAATAACTAGTTGCGGCAGCGGGTTAAGGACATAATATGAAATAATATGAAACTTACTTTCAAAAAGTGTAGATCCTGATGAGACGGCTCGTTACGAGCCAGCTCATCTGGTTCTACACTGTTTGCCAACACCACTATACAGGTATGTAGTGTTGAAAGGGTTAAGGGAGTATTTGTCTCGTGTGGCTTTTTCCAGAACAATAATCTATTTTATTGTACATAATATTATTGGAGATCACTGTTTTAAGGATATTTTAACACGATATCTTGCGGTTGGTGGTTCGGTAGGCGTATATCCTTGAATAAAACTCGTTTAACATGTATATGTTGTAGTTTACCCAGTTATTCATAAGGCTAATATAGCATTATGATGCAGCACACTAAGAGAGAATGATAGTGGCACGTCAAATACCATACCATCAGAAATAAATTTCTTCTTCTCCTCTCTCGATGGTGATTAGGTACGATTAAACGTTAATTGCGTAGAGCCCACTCGCTAGACATAGCGACTCAGCAGGTAGTACATTCGCCACTTAATTCCATTTGACCGATCCGTAATATGTCTCTTAAAACGCAAAATACACGTAAACTAGTCTGTGTTCCCACAGGGGACATGGATTTTTTTTGTTATTAATTCGTTTCCCCGAAATAACAATTCGTTCCCTCAATTCAATAATTCGTTCCCTCGAATTAACAATTCGTTCCATGGAATTAACAATTCGTTCCCACGAAATGATAATTCGTTCCCTCAATTTAACAATTCGTTCCCTCGAATTAACAATTCGTTCCCACGATATAACAATTCGTGCCCACAATTCGTTCCCGTGGGAACGAATTGTTATTTCGTGGGAACGAATTGTTAAATGGAGGGAACGAATTGTTAAATGGAGGGAACGAATTGTTAAATTGAGGGAACGAATTCTATCATTTCGTGGGAATTAATAAAAACAATAAGTATACGACCCCTGCGGGGTTCCGTAGTGTTCCCCTCTATCATCTGTAATCGCTACCCCCCCAGCCATACTATATCACACTCCGATAAGCTGATGGGTGCTATAGGAGGCCTCAAATTATCATACCTGCATAGATTCTCCTATATTTGGCGCACACTTTTGGAGCATGAATAAATGCAACATTTATCAAAATTCGGAAATATAAATCGGCCTGCTTCTTTACTGGGCTATATCCCGGGTATGGAAGATTTGTTCGAGCCAATTCCCACCGTTAAATATAAGCCGAATGAATGAAAAGTTATTCGTTGGGTACTTTGGTCAATACCTCGATCATGTATCGGCCGGGTTTATTATGCTATTGTGAGCTATTTGATTGTTGAATATATTGTAAATTGAGAAATGTGACACGTTAATAAAACAAGGGCATCGTTATCTTTTTAATCCTCTCGCTAGCGGCCTTGATAATAAATCAATTTGTTGAATAAACAAAATAAACTCGTAGAAAGGTTCTATATCGTCCGTCATTTATTATGTACGATCTGACGTGTCAATTATCGACTTGTGTGGCGCCATAATTATACGAGTTATGTAAATGGGTTGTGATAATGGCTCTGTAGGTGGGGTATAATTGCCGCGCCGACGTTCTAATTTCACGGACTAATTAGATACATGAAGAAACTCGCTTTAAGCTCTATGTGCTATACAGATCACAACAACGTGCGATAGAAAAAGCGTCTATATTGCTTGTTAGAAGCATGACGGGTGTTTCATTTATGGAACGGTGAGAAGTGCAGATCCTGATCAGACTGCGAATGCACAGGTTGATCTGGAACTACACTAGTCGTAAAACCCATAAGCCCCATTTCTCCAGTCACAACCACAGTTGGGACATACACTATAGGCTGTTAAAGAGAGGTGGTTGTTGTAATGGGGTGACCGTTCAGGGAGGTTCGACTGTACATGGTTTGGATGTAATTTGTGTCATTGTCCTGTCTGTTCATAACAGAAAATGACAAACATTTGCCACGAGTGCTTAATTACAGTGGCATCCCTCTAAACCGCACACCCTGGGGACCTCCCAGGGTGTCCGGTTTAGAGAGGTTCCACTGTGTGAAATATGAAGAAGTGGGGCGATAGGAAAGAGAACGCAGGTTTTTCCCAATGCAAAGTTTGTGAAAAGAATTAAAATTATGACCTTGAAGTTGGGGACGCACTACGATTGTGACCTTGACATTGTCAATAGATGGTCAGAAACGTTGAGAAGCTTTGCAAGATTAACACAGGCGGTGGTGTATTTTGTACCTTAGGATAGCGTGCGGTTTCTCATCTGTATATAAGCTCCTTATCTGCTAAGCGGAATATACTGGCGTTTGTGAAGGCCAGCATCCGCGTTATTTGTCTGCTAGCACTCTCCGGCAGCCTGATTGGACTATACACTATATCCCGGATTTGTTCCTGGTTCCACAAACGAATGATTGGCTATCGTTTACGCATAGAATCGACATCGTGTTTATGATTAGAAAACGATGTTTTCGTTAGTTCGAATTTGCCACGTTTCAACCAACGGAAAACATCATATTCTTAAGGAAAACGATGAGAAAACGATGTGTAAACGACAGACAATCGATTGTTGAAAGAAACGATATGCGTTTAAATAGATGAAAGCCGGATTTAACCTAGTTGAATGAGTTAAAGACCCATCTCTCACGCTCACCAAAAATGCACGTGCATAACACGTGTCCATGTGTGCGGCAGTTCGTCCGTGCGTCCGTCCGTCCGTCTTGAAACTGCATATGCTTGTTTATCATCATCCATCTTTTTACCCAACAATGCGACCCTCATTCTGAACGTCAACGCCAGCTGACTATCGACGGATTCGATATGCGAGCAGCGTCTCCCTGGTTATGAAATAAAAGACATAACTAGTACTACATGGGAAGAACACAATTGGCTGTTGTAGTGAAGGGGCTGTCGTAGGGAAGGCAATTGTTTATTTGTGGCTGTGACTGGAGTCATTGGGCTTATGGGTTTTATGACCAGTGTAGCTCTGGATCGAATAGCATACTCCTGTAGCCTGCTAACGGTCTGTATTGCTTGTTAGAAGCATGGCGGGTGTTTAATTTATGGAACGGTGAGCAGTGCAGATCCTGATCAGATTGTGCGAATGCACCGGTCGCAAAACACATAAGCCCCATTTCTCCAGTCACAGCAACATTTGAGACATACAATATCAAGGTGCATGATCACGTGGTTACAACAACAACAACGTCGCCCACTCCAAAGTAAGTAATATTTGATATTTTCCTTAATATGCAACGGATTTGATGAAATATGGCGCAGCAAACGCGTCTTCATGAGATGCATTTGGTGGTCCATGGAGTTTGGAACAAACTTATGTCGTTTTCGCAAAGAATCGATTTCCGTGTCAGAGACACGGAAATCGATTCTTCGCAAAAACGACAATCGTTTGGGCGAAAATACAGAGACCACCAAATGCAGCTTAACAAGACGCGTTTGATGCGTAATATTTCATCAAAATCCGTTAAGTAATAAGGACAATATAAAAGAATACGTACTTTCAATCGGATGGATTCTGGAAGTTTCAGTACTTATTATTGTTGTTAGTACCACGTGATCATACACCTTGAATATAGGCTGTTACAGAGAGGTGGTTGTTGTAGAGAGGTGACCGTTGGGGGGGGGGGTCGGGGGGGGGGGGGGGGGGGGGTGGGGGGGGGGGGGGGTTCGACTGTACATGACACAGAAACAGCAATCGACCCATCTTCCGACGATCTGCATATTAAGGTAGTAGGTCATAGATAGATAGACCTGACTTCAATGATAATTGCTTCATAAGAGTGATGTGATATTTGTGAAAATGGTCTTACGGCAAATAATATGACAGTAAACCAAATAACATTTGGTGCAATACATAATAGACAGATATGACAACGGCAGGCTATACATATTATGCCAGCAAGCTATACAAAAGACTAGAGATATCTGAGCATTTCTCCCATCAAAATCAAAATAAATGTTCAATGTGATGCACAGCCTATGTTAGTGTACATGTTACCCATAGGTAAATCCATATTTACTCGCATAGTAGGTGAGTAGACACCAGGGATAATACACTCAGGTAACTGCTTACACGTCACTGGATTTGATATCAGAGTACAGTAGTGGGTATATATGGTATATTTTGTGTGGTTTGCCAGGTAAAAGTGATACACTGTGCGATTTTCTGTGTATGATGCTATTTATAATGGTGGTTCATGTTGTTAAAAACACAGACACAAACCTGTCCAGAAAACTGACATATTTTACAGTTTGGTTGTAATATTAAGTATACGAGTCCGTTCTCCTGGCTTTTCTACATGTGATTAGCTACATTATATCATATGTTTTATTTCACATTTGATTCACAGTTGAAACTGGCTGATGGCTGGAACACACACAGATGGCTGATTTGGCCACTCTATGTAGCGTACAGTGGGGTCAGCGTGTAAGTGCACACACGAACGAACTCGACAGGTTGGTTCCAACCTGTCGTGTTCGTTCGTGTGTGCACTTACACGCTGACCCCACTGTATAGGATACAGTAACGAGGCATTAGTCACATGTATGTTATACCGTGACATATTCACATTTACGAAGCAATTACCCTTGAATCAAACGATGATCAGGTAATCGAATGTGATATGTTAATTTTGCAACCAATCCAACCGTCACACAATGATTTTCAGACTAGTCCATTTATGAAAAGGGCTTGTTTTTGTTCTAAAAAATATGAAAATGACATACAAACAGTGCAGATCCTGATGAGACGGCTCGTCACGAGCCGCCTCATCTCGATCTACACTATTTTCCAATACCACTATACAGGTATGTAGTGTTGAAAGGATTAAATATCATACTGGTTACGTAATATGTTTAGAACCTGCTATACAGAACAGAAGCCATGGATTTGTTTGCGGACATATAAGGCCGTGTCTATTTACGGTGGCATGTGTCAACAGTGGTTTTCATCAAGAAATTTTGTGAAGTTTGTTTCTGGGGTTATTCGCCGATAGACTATTAGAAGGATTGGTAAATAGCTTCGCCTTGCTAGTCGTTCGGCTAGCTATGTACACACAGTGACTGGAGAATGAGGGTTTATGGGATTTCTGACCAGTGTATCTCCGGATAAAATAGCATACTCATGTAACCTGTAGCATATTTCATCAACATTGCAAAGTACTTTTCTAGCAAAGTATACTTTGAGGGAGAAATTTACAATTTTAGGAGAAATTTATTAATTTTGAGTATACTGAATTTATTACATTATCACAGCCATTCTGGCTGTGATAATGTAATAAATTCAGTATAATAATTCTGCATACTTGTAATCATCAAATATATGCATTTGTTAGTTGTATATGAAATAATGCATTTCAGGAAAAATAAATGATTTCTCCCTCAAAGTATACTTTGCTAGAAAAGTATACTTTGCAATTCTGATGAAATCGGCTACTGATAACGACATACATGTATACGTATTGCTTGTTAGCAGCACGACGGGTGTTTCATTGATGGGATGGCGAACAGTGTAGATCTGATCAGAATGTTTGCAAAACTGATAAGCCCCATTTCTCCAGTCACAGCCACATATGCATGCGTTGCTGTATGTATGGCCAGGGCAGAAGGTGCTAGGACCGCATACAGCGAAGATTTGTGGAGAATGAATGAAAAACGAAGTGCAACCATTGTTTTGTACAACGCTATGCATAAAACCAATTGACATTCGTTTGTACTATACAAAATATATATATATTCGTTTAAATACCAGGGTTTTAGCTATTTAAACACCTATCGCTTCTGTCAACACATCGTTCTGAAATCGTTTTCGTTCTTTTTATTTAAAAAAAATGTTTTTGTAACGACCTGACACGTTGAAACCAACGAGAGCATAGTTTTCTAATTTAAAAATGAAAATGATATCAAAAGATGTACACACGAAAGGCACTCGTTCTTTTGTGGAACCGGTAATAAATCCGGGCTGTGGCAAATTCGCCCAACCTAGTAGTATGGGACGCCAAATCTACAGAAGCTCAAATAATTAGAACTACAGTGGGGTCAGTGTGTAAGTGCACACACGAACGAACACGACAAGTTGGAACCAACCTGTCGTGTTCGTTCGTGTGTGCACTTACACGCTGACCCCACTGTACACGACACACTAGTGCACACATGGTAAAAGCTACATGCAGTTTCAAATACTTAGATATGCACGCGGCTTCAAACAGCGAGAGCTTACTTATACCTGCACGCGGCTTCAAATAGTGAGAGCTTCACGCAGTTTCAAATACGTACGCGGCTTCAAATATGTATGGCTACATGCAGCTTCAAATAATTAGATTAGCACGCATCTTTTAAATAGTGAGAGCTACACGCAGTTTTAAATAATTAGAGATAAACTCAGCTTCAAATAATTAGCGCAATATACAGCTTCAAATAATTAGCGCAATATACAGCTTCAAATAGTTAGAGATACACGCAGTTTCAAGTGATTAGAACAACACTGAGCTTCTAATACATAGATCGACATATAGTTTCAAATGAATAGCTCTACACACGGCTTCAAATAATTTGAGCTAGATCCAGCTTCAAATAAGGCGCGTGACACGTATCTTCAAATAATTAGAACTACATTCATCTTTAAATAATTACAGAAACACGCATAATCATATGATTAGCGCGACACACAGCTTACACTTGTTTGCGCGACACTGTGTGACGCGTGTCTTCAAATAATTAGAACTACACTCGGCTTTAAATAATTAAAACTACACTCAGCTTTAAATAATTACAGATACACGTAGCATCAAATGAATAGTGCACACACGAACGAACACGACAGGTTGATTCCAACCTGTCGTGTTCGTTCGTGTGTGCACTTACACGATGACCCCACTGTACATGCAAAAATGTACGCACAGTTTCCAATGATTGGAACTCTCCATACTACACTGTTATTACGGCAGTTGAGCAGCACATAATAAGAGACGGAAATGAGAAACGTTTTGTATGTGGTACAGTGGAACCTCTCTAAACCGTGAGGTTTCCAGGGTGTTCTTTTCATAGAGGCTCCATCGTAACTCTGCTATTTTACAACTACAATGCATGTTTCACTGTAGCTACAATAATTCGCCTCCGATATGTTACATACGAAAGGTATGGAGCGGGGTAGCAATTTTGTTGCTAGTGTCACTGTTTTGTAATCCCGAACCGACGTTATCGTTGCCGATACATTACGATGAAACTGATTCTGATATTGAGCTTGCATAACATGCCTGTCAGTCAACACGTCACAAAATTCAATGATCTTCAACGTTATCACGTTGTCGTTGGTAACGTTTGACGTCATTTCCGGAGACGTTAAGCCGTATGTTACCTAATGAAGCCGGCTGACAACACTACAGACTGACGAAGCAGAACAACTAGCACAATGTGAAGACACCGAAAAGAACAACTAAGGTACATGTACATTATTACAATAGTTCACTCGGAAAACCGTATTTTCTATCGCAGTCAGTAACGGCGAAAATAACACAGGGTAGGATATGGCAAAAAAAAAAAACACCCACAAAAACAACTGCAAGCGGGCTTGTTGTCGTTTAGTTGTAATAACGTTGCGCTGTTCAACTCCCGTATAGTTGCCCGCCCGACCGCCCGCCTGCCTGTCTGCACATGCGTATTCAATCAAATATAAGAGATGTACGGGGGACGTAGAATTCTTTTTTTTATTAATTCGTTCCCACAAAATAACAATTCGTTCCCATGAAATAACAATTCGTTTACTCAATTTAACAATTCGTTCCCAAGAATTAACAATTCGTTCCCACAAATTAACAATTCGTTCCCTCCATTTAATACTTCGTTCCCACGGGGACGAATTGTGATTTCGTGGAAATTGTTATTTCGTGGGAACGAATTGTTAACTCGAGGGAACGTATTGTTAAATTGAGGGAACGGATTGTTATTTCGTGGGAACGAATTAATAAAAAAATCCATGTCCCCTGCGGGGCTCCGTACAGTGTAGAGATGTTTCTGACTACTGTCTGTTCCACGTTTTGATGCCGACGAACTTTTGGCTATTAACACATTAAAGCTAAAAAATATTTAAAAGTAAGTACTTTTTCATCAATAACGAAAAAGTCACCCTCCCCAAAAAAAATTATTTGATGAAATTCCATCAAATATTGATTTTACTGTGAAAAAAAGATTTTCCTATGGGAATTTAACATGGGGAGTCAATTTCCAAAACTTTTCTTTTTTGATCCGCATTTTTTTGGAAATTGACTCCGAAACCTGGCGAGATAGCTTGAAAATGATGTAACTAAGAAAACTAAAGGTAGATTTTGAAAATCGGTCCACAATTAAAAAATATTTTTTAGCCCCCATGTTAAATTCCCATAGGAAAATAGTTTTTACACAATAAAAGCAATTATTCTGTCCGCTCAAGTAATTCTCCCTCTAATAAATTATAGTCCGACATCTGATTGGCTGTTCAAGTCACACCTCCAATGCCGGTGTTGATGTAAGATTTCACCCACAAATCATCACAGTTTTGGTTAGAAGACACCAAATAGTTTTACTATATACTTTAACCGAATCCCATACAATAAGGCCAGTCTCTCCTACTTTCACTATTCGTATGGATGTTGTGGGACCTACTTGTACATGACCTGCAGCCGGTCTGTACTGGTTCTGCATGAATTAAACAATAGGTTCACTTACTAACTGAGAAAGAAAAATCCAACCTGATCCAAACTGGGGCAGATGTACCTTGCGATACACACAATACATGACATCAGTACTCGCGGGAGATCTACATGTACATGAATTATGTGTACAATTATAACGCAAATGAGTTTAAATACGAATGGGTTTGTCAACGTTTGACTGTTTGGAGATAGTTGAAGCAAAATGACATAATAAGAAATGAATCATCGGCAGAATGAGAAATGAATCATCGACATTGAATGTGTAGATCGGCGACCGTGACCCATTTCTCCAGTGCAGTTTCTGACCAATGGTAGTCCTTCTTACATGCGTGTGCAGAATTGACAGAATTGAATTTTGTGACACAGAATTGAATTTTGTGGCACAAAAGTGAATTTTGTGACACAGAATTGAATTCTGTGGCACAGAATTGAATTTTGTTACACAGAATTGAATTTTGTGGCACAAAAGTGAATTTTACACAGAATTGAATTTTGTGACACAGAATTGAATTTTGTTGACAAAATTGAGCCATGTCCCACTTGGCGCCCCGTATGTCCTGCATGACGCCCCGTACTACGACGCGGCGGATACGAAAGAGTCTGCCATATTACAGAACAGCCTGCGTTAACCATTACTACGCTGAATTAAATTTTGTCGTCTGTTGGAAATGTTTTATTTTCAATATTTTTCGATAAAAACCTGTTTTGACAGCGCATGAGAATCGTCTACACTGGAGACGATTCTCATGTGCTGCCAAAACAGGTTTTTTTGTTAAGAATTAAGGCAAAAATGAAAAACAGCAGACGACAATTTTCGTCTCCCGCGTAGTAGTCCTGGAGCCCAGGGGGTTTCTGTGTGCAAAATAGAGACAGAGCATTTGACTTCGGATTATTCATCTCCAATATCTCCCTGGCAAGAATCGCGAGGGTGGACATGCCAAAAGTGGTAGACGAATGCTGTGGCCGCCATTTTCCAAGATGGCCGCCAAAATGTGGAAAAATATTCTAAAGCACGATGTACTGCTCAAAACTGTATTTCCATATAGTAAATATGACTAGAACAATTACAAGTTAGCACAACATGGCATATGTTTTACTATATGTGTGATTACCGTAGATGCAATTGGTAAAATACAAAATGGCCGCCAAATTACGAAAATATCCCATATATTGATTGCTGGCATATTTCGTTAGTAATATATATCAAAATGTTGTTGTCAAAGGGCAAGGAAGATGTTGTGATATGTGTTGATAACATGCACACCATTTCCGTGATATAGATTCACGCTAACTGTTTTTTTGCACATATTTGTAATGATAGTGAATGGCTAACTTGACGAAGCTATTTTATCTGTGTTCCCCATTAACCATAGTCTCATATTGCGGGTTCAGAATCAACATGTAACGGTACTACTGTTATTAAACACAATTAAATTAATGTCATTTGCTTTGCTCTGCCATACAGTCCTGATGTCATAGCGTAACAATACTAGTAGATACAATTGGTAAAATACAAAATGGCCGCCAAAATTACGAAAATATCCCATATGTTGATTGCTGGCATATTTCGTTAGTAATATATATCAAAATGTTGTTACGCTATGACATCAGGACTGTATAGCAGAGCAAAGTTAATGTCTAGTGTCTAGTGTGTCTACAACATGCATCGGTTTGAACTATACTATATCATTTGGTTACGACATTTGCTTGGGAGAGACTTGCGGCACAGGCAAAACTGACAGCATGCTAAGTCTGCTTCGCGACATGGACATGTCACTCTCGCGCATTTCCCGCAGGTGCATGTGGTAGTAAAGCTATCAGGTAGACCATTGTAAGCTGTAAACGGTAAGAGAAGCCCATCTTCGAGGTAGAATCCGAACTCTAGCGGATCTGGATCTGGCTCTGTCTTGTCAAGAATATGGGTTACGTGGTATGTCGCAAAGGCTGCTCTGAGTAGGTGGGGTCGTATTCCAATACTCGTCGGTGGAATAAGCTCCATTGTTTTTACTTTTACTGTGGTGGTACACTTCCTTCCTCACCTCAGTGAATGTTTTACAGGGTGTTCCGCGTTTGATTACTTGAACCAAATATTGCTCTGCACCGTCCAGTGAGTAACTTAGCATGCGCCCAAGTTGCCCAAATTCCGACAACATTGGTGTAGCGTCACATTTCAGTGCTGCTGGCTTGGTCCCCACCTTACTGGTACTGTCGCAACCTGTGAGGCAGTGGATTGCAGGCAACACTGCGCATACTGTTTGTCCAATTCTGTCTGCTAGAATGTGTAGTGGTATATAACGAATTGTGTCGCCTACGCCAGCTCTTACCCTCAACTGTTGCAGTCCATGCGTACGGAACGTGCCCATATAGTACAACAAAGCAACTATGACGTCAGTGTCATTTGACAGAACTACAATGTTGGTCGAACCACTGGCCAGGGAATCCATGATGTGGGGTATGATCCGACTATCTGCTTCATCTAAATCAGAGTTGAGGTGTGCCTGTTCTGTTTGTTCTCCTTGTTCCACTTTGACACACGCATGGTCGTCACTTCCATATATCTGACTGATGATGGTCGGAACTGTCGATGGAGCACTGACTGACAAGGCTGCTAGCTGGTCATACAACAGCTTTTCCAGTGATGATTTGTTTGTGTTTGATGACCAAAATGTGTCCATGCCTACTGGTAGCGGAGTATCCTTTCCGATGGAGGCAATTTCTATTGGACGCACTTTTGTCCTGCGCTGTCGCTCAGAGTCTTTAATAGAACCAGCACTATACGATCCATGATGAAGTCTGTTCTATTCCGTTGGGCGCGCAACATTGTTAATCATCTGTATAAAATTGTCACACAGTTCACCGAACGTAGAAATGTTCTTGGTCTGTAATTTTCGCATATTGGCCATCACATCTACTATGTATGTTACTCCGTCAGGGAAGTCTTTATGAGGTTCGTAGTTGTACTCAGCTGGTTCAAGGTGTTTCTCTAACTCTTTTACAAGCATGTGCTTATCTGGTTTTGTCATCCTTCTGTCCTCATCAAACAACATGTTCGAGGGGACGACGTCATACAGGAGCAAATCACTGGTAGTAAGTCCACGAGCAGTGGCGATAGCTATTTTACGCTCAGTCATCCCGTCCTTCTGCTGTAGCTTCTTCTTTGATGTTCCTTGTTTTGGCTTCTCGTGCAATGATTTCATTGTCTTAATATTCGACCTGTGTATGGTATCGCTGAGACGAACTTTCTTGTTAATGAATCGATCTTCCCGGAACTGCACGTATTTGCCTTTACCTATTTCTGCCATTTGTAACAAGTCCGACGGATCTCGTCCGTCATTATCTGTTTTGTCAGAATGTTCTGAAGTTGTTTGTGACAGCTCCCTTTGAAAGGGTTTCCCTTACTCGTCAATATAACGGACCATCGATTGGACGTGCTTCTCGTTACGTGTTGTGACGGCATCGCTGAACTCATGATGCATAATGGACTCGTGCACATTTGCTTTCACTCCACTGATTTGACGATGAAGATTGGTAACAGCTAGCATTTCGTGGTATATGATCTCCCATGTGCTACAAACGCTTTCTGTCGTGTTTGGCCAATAATGCCAGAGGAGCTCTTCTGAGACCGGTTGATTGTCTGTTCAAGTAGCTGATCACCACCAACAGCCTTGAAATGTCCGGGAGTTTGCTTATGGGCAAATCCTCCTTCCATGTAATTCATATGGACAGCAGGTGCGGTTTCAGGCAGCTTCCTCATATCTTCCAGATACAGTGAGCACCAACGTAGGTAGTTGATGCAGTCGAATGCGGCAAATACTGTCAGAGCACGCTGTACAGCATCCAGGTGCAGTTCCCAGTTTCCTTCCCTGTCGGCACGTAGCACGTCATGGATCAGTGAAACAATGTCAATGAATCCCGTCCAATATTTGAAATTGTCATTTTCTTCACTTCGGCTTTCAATGAATGTTTGCAGATCGTCCATTATCTCAGTAGATCCTTCCACAAACGAGTTCAGATCATCCTTACTTTTGACGGTATCCTTGTTCGCTACATCCTCTTTGAGCGCGTCGAGGGCTGCCAGTTGTGAATTGTAGTTGTGAATGCCTTTCTCTCGGAAGAATTCGACGTACCGTAGCCTCTGCATCGATTCTGCGAGTAGCTGCATACCGATCAATGACCGTGCGTAGTGGGTTCCACTGAGGACTGAGTTTTCAATGACGGTGGGACCGAACACACCGGATTCAAGCCATATGTGATTAGCGCCACTGCCTTTAAGGTATTTTCCAGCACATTTCAATAGCACCTTGACCATATGGAATGATCCAAGCATTGGTATTACGTTGCGGAATTCATTTGGTCGAATGAACTGGATTTCTTTCACAATGCAGTACACTTTTTTCATCGCAATGTAGTGGTATTTGAGACTGCACAAGCTGAGCCAGTACATCTTGCATGTTTTTCATTGCTGTGTAAACACTGTCATATTGCGTGATAGGTGATGGAAGTACTGGAATAAATCCCACAGATTTCACAGGAAGTTCTTCCTCAGTCCAAATGGAGTTACTTGCAGTCCATGATGGCATGGGTTTGCGACGTCGGAAGTTGCCGAAACTGTACCTTCTACTAACTTTAGTCAAGTCTAATCTGGCCAATGACCAAGCAGCATCTTGTCTTTTCACTCAATGATTTGTCTGTGGAATACCGTTTCCTCTTGCAACAGATAAATCCTTGTGGTAAACTGCGGTCTCTTTGATGGCTTGGAAAAACTCTCACGTTCTGGCAAGCTAGTTGGGTAGAGAATGTGCGGTTTCTGTGGGTCACATCCGTGTCAGATATGTTAGGCTTGCACGTTTTTGCTGAAGGCGTATCTTGATACAAGACGGTGACGGTATCGTGACAGCCTGACTCAAACAAACTGTCACTTTCGTGGTCAAAATTGTCAATAGCACCTGATGTAAACATTCCCGGATCGTAGTGGCTAGGAATAGATACCCTGTCCTTGTTGCTATCAACAACAAACGTGGCAATGTCACTGTGATATCTTCTCATTTCATCGTAACTCATAGCCAGTCCAAAGTGATTGAAGCTTGTGATTAAAAGTTTGCCTTTGCATGCTTCATGTATGGCTTGTGTATTCATGATGTGAAGAGGTGTTCTTTTGTGTCCGTTGTGCAAAATGTAATACTGACTTGAAATAACGATTCCATCTTTCTGCACTTACTAACATTCTCGTTCGTTAGTTTTGGTCATCCGTCTCGGAATTGCTGCACTCGTTTGCCTTTAATTCAAGATATCTCTCTGGTGTAGATTGTATAGTACACATAAGAAGTTCAGAATTGGCTCGGGTATCACCATGTTTGTCCATGCTCGATTCAAATCTTGTTCATCACAGAACCTATCTTGCAGACCAAAGTCGTAATTTGTTAATGACTCTTTCACCTGTTCCGCACACATCTGCACTGGGTCAACTGATCGGTTACTTTCTGCCAACGATTCATACTTGCATTCCCGACTGAACACCATGACTGCTTTGTTGGCGGATGCTGGCTTTGTGAATGTGATTTGATCTTGAAAATGGCTGATAAGGAGGATTTTGACTTCTCTGTTGCCCATGGTAATAGATGCCGATAGATCATTGAACCGATCGCGGATTGCACTAAGTTCGTAGCCTTTCCCGGTTTGAAAACCTACTTCTACTTCTGAAACTATTTTGGCCCAAATAGCCTGTTTTTCACTTGGTTCCCTAACTTGTGATTGACTTTCCTCATATGTTCTGAAATATTTCAGAATGCACGCGTTATGACAGTATAGATCCGCCCCAAATACACCATATACATCTTGAATATCGCACGTACGCGTATACACTGCATCTTGCAAATGAGTAGTAGCTTTCAGAAACTTATGTGCGCGATTGCTTTCACTGATTCTAAATTTCTCGAAAGATTTCTTATAAGACCTCTGATTACAAATGACACACTTAAGTTTATGAACAGGAGTTCCAGATTCTTCTGCACGAGGCTGGTCTCGCTGACCAACATGTCTCGGAAGAGGCGATGATGTCTCTCTAGATGAACACGCTTCCGGCTCCACGTCAGGTTGCCGATCGTCCGTGGATAACTTATTAAGTATTTTCCCGTGTGTGTAGCTTTTATAGCAATTATTTGTCACGTGATATACAAATGTTTCATCACCGGCCAACTTTAATCGTTTTGAAATAACATGATCTCGTCGAATGTTAGCTGCTTCTTGGACACGTTTGCGGCCTGCTTCTGAGCTGGTTGTTCTGATGTCGGTATGTTGTTGGCAAATAACACATTCGTTTATGTCCATGAGCACATCCTGTTCCTTCCTCACAGACGCCAACTGTATCCCTTCCATCACCACAGCATAGCACGATCGATTGCATCTGCAATAGAATAACAAAAGGTTTCGGTGAGTTTCAGACCAAATTCAAAATGGCCGCCATCGTTGCCACTGTTTGTCATATATCCGCTATGTGTGATGCTATATTAAAATAAATTATGCCAATTCCAACATTTGCTGGGTCACTGATTGTCTTGGTAAAGATTTCGAAGTGCGAATGATTCGAGATCAAGGTCACATTTGTTCAGGTCAAGGTCACTATTAAATTATCACGGAAGTGCGATTTATTTCATAACAAAATTATTTTAATCATATACTTGGTTCTGGAATAGTTTCATTACTTTATAGGCATTTCTGTTACTTCAATATAACTGCAAGCTAGTATTTGTAGACTGACACAAACGTTAGAATTTTGGAAACATTTTGTTTAACACATTGGGATTATATAATCTTTTGATGTGACATATTCACACATAATACAAATGCGAGATACTAGAATACTGAAAACTTCGAAAATGGGACAGGTGTGTGGTATGGTCCATGGTGGAAGGGTGGGTGGGTGGGTGTATGGGTGGTGCGGGGTCCATATATTGCCAAGTTAACATGCTAGAAAAAAAAATGGCGAGAGGGGGTGGGCATATTTGTGTGTTTTAGATTTTTTAAACAAACTTCGAAGGTGGAACAGGTGGTGTGGTATGGCCCATGGACGAAGGGCGGGGTGGGTGGGTGTGTGCGGGGTCCATATATTGCTAAGTTAACATGCTAGAAAAAAAATGGCGAGAGGGGGTGGGCATATTTGTGCTTTTTAGATTTTTTTTTCCACAAACTTTGAAGGTGGAACAGGTAGTGTGGTATGGCCCATGGACGAAGGGCGGGTGGGTGGGTGGGTGCTTTGGTCCATATAATGCTAAGTTAACAATGCTATTAAAAAAAATTGGCGAGAGGGGGTGGGCAATATTTGTTTTTTTGTTTTTTTATAAGATTTTTTCCCACAAACTTCGAAGATGGAACAGGTGTGTGGTATGGCCCATAGGATAAAGGGCGGGTGGTTGGGTGGTGCGGGGTCCATATGCCATTGTAAGTTAACATGCTAGAAAAAAAATAATTGGCGAGATGGGGGTGGGCATATTTGTGTTTTTTACATTTTTTTCCACAAACTTCGAAGATGGGACAGGGGTGTGGTATGACCCATTGGGGACGGGTGGGTGGGGTGTGTTTTTGTCGCATACTTAATTTTGCTCTGTATTCCAGCATTATCGCAAATTCGATCTATATTGCTATGAGAGGAATGTGTGAATAGTCACCCTTGTAAAAAATGTAATTACTATTACAACATAATTACCATTTAACTTACCAATACAAGTGAAATAGTCTAGCAGAATACATTTTTGCTGTTGTTGTTGTTACTGCTATTGTTGTTGTTGTGAATCTCCAGCCGCTGACTTTTTGTTTCTCTGTTCTCTGTCCGTGAAAATCCGTATGAAACTAACACGCGAGGGAGAATACTCCCGACTATACCGATTTGTGACTACGTACTAATATTATATATTGAATTTTATTTTAGCTCTGATTTGATTCGATTAATGGTTACCATGGTTGCCATGGCAATGTATATGCAATATGTAGTACGGTTTATTATACTTATTGCTTCCACCAGTAGAATTTCATGATTATATCTCAAATGATTTTTAATGAGATGTATTTAAATAACAATGTATTACTTCATCACATGTCTAAAAAGTGGGTATTTTGTATGAATTTGCTGCCATTTTGGCGGCCATTTTGTTTTTTCTCCACGTTGGACTTTCGTAAACACAATATAATGTATGGACCTTCATTGCTGGGTTTAGTATTAATAGTTTTGACATGGTAAATGGCGTCGGAACACATCAAAAACAATCATTATATACTGTTAGATAAATTGGATCCAAAATATGGCGGTCATCTTGGAAAATGGCGGCCACAGCATTCGTCTACCACTTTTGGCATGTCCACCCTCGCGATTCTTGCCAGGGAGATATTGTAGATGAATAATCCGAAGTCAAATGCTCTGTCTCTATTTTGCACACAGAAACCCCCTGGGCTCCTACACTATAGTGAGGGTTAATCTTGTTTAGATATCAACATTTCTGAACATCTACTGGCGATCTTAACTCGCAATCACGCAGTCTGATTCACTGAGCCTGAGCTGTAGCACAGCTCAGGCTCAGCAAATCAAACTGCTTAATTTCAAGCGCAGCAATCAAATATGTTCAAATAAATAAGATAATTATTGGCAAGTTTAGCGCTGGCGGTGGTATGGCCAGTGTCGCGGAGACGAATATGTCTGCCATATTATCCAGTTTATTACATTATCACAGCCAAAATGACTGTGATAATGTAATATATTCAGTATAATAACAATTAATAAGTGTACTTAGCAAGATAAGTGTGCTTTGCAATTTTGGTGAAATCGGCTACAGGATTGGCCACAAATGCCATAGACCCCATTTTCACACTGATACCCAGGAGCTTTTTACACAACCGCCTGCGTTAATCTATCCAAGATAATCAACGGTTGTGTAGCCGATTTCACCAACATTGAGTAATCATTTATTTTTGCTGAAATGCATAAGTTCATATAGAACGAACTAATGCATATATTTGATGATTAAAAGTATGCAGAATTATTATACTGAATTTATTACATTATCACAGCCAGAATGGCTGTGATAATGTAATAAATTCAGTATATTAAAAATTAATAAATTTATTCTTATATTGAAAATTTCTCCCTCAAAGTATACTTTGCTAGAAAAGTATACTTTGCAATGTTGGTGAAATAGGCTACTGGTCCTGATTGATCAAGTGTTGATAGGTTGGTGAAATAGGCTACTGGCCATCTATTGGCAATGCCAACTCACAATCAAGCAATGGGTTTTGTCCGAGCCTGAGCTGTAGCACAGTAGCAGAGACCTTCCTTTTATATAGGCCCTAATCTCTAACCCATTTTCGGCTCTATTACCAGTCATTTTCTATATACTGTAACGAGTACGCTATAAAGACATGTACATTGCACCGAGGTCAGTGAACGTATGAGTCCGATTTTTACCTGTGACACCAGTCAATAACTACACTACCGGTACAATGTGTTTTCATACATAGATTGCACGATCTGAGCGAAATACTGCATCAATGCCATTATTATTGGAACACCCCTCGTATTTGGCTGTGACTAGAGAAATGGGATTTGTGATCAGTGTAGATCATGGTCAAATAGCACACGCATGTAGCCTGATATTCCTTGTTAGAAGCATGACAGGTGTTCTATTGGTGGAATGGCGAACAGTGCAGATCCTGATCAGACTGTGCAGATGCACAGGCTGATCTGGATTTACACTGGTTGCGAAACCCATATGCCCCATTTCTCCAGCCACAGACACA
The DNA here is from genome assembly GCA_029237695.1 of Conchocele bisecta. Taxonomy (NCBI): domain Eukaryota; kingdom Metazoa; phylum Mollusca; class Bivalvia; order Lucinida; family Thyasiridae; genus Conchocele; species Conchocele bisecta. The sequence continues at coordinate 57,854,002 of CM055266.1, read as the reverse complement.
TATGAAGATATTAGATCTAGCCTGCTGACCGGTTATGGAAAAGTAACGTAAAACACTTAGAGAGAGTATCACTATGTAATACAAGTTGATTATATGGAAGCGTCCTGCCAATGCTAAAATATGATATCTCCTAATTTAACTCCTAATCTCCTAATTAGGACTTATTATCTCCTAATTAGGAGCTTTTTTTTTTTTTGCATCGGCCCGGACAGTAAATAATAATTAGGAGATAGTAAGTCATAATTAGGAGATAATTGGCACCAAGATGCTTCCATAGGCTTGTGACTGAATGGAATGACTATTGTAATTAACTACAGCTACATGTGCTAACATACATGTGACATCGAATGAAAGAATATACAAACACATGTTATAATACATCTTACACTGGATATATAAGTGTAACTGAATGATTGGTCCGCGTTCTTGTGTCTAGTGAGACATTTAAAATTAGCACGTATTGCCATGGGAAGTATTAGCTTCAGCCGTCACTAATTAGTGTTTCATCTGCGATGTTGCAGTTGCTACAACACTTATTATTAGCCGATCTATTTATAGATCGGCTATATATTGGTTATCCATTGGTTTGTGAAAAAGTTTGTAACCACCCTTTTCTCCTATATTCGGTAATCTACAAACGAGAAATTTGTTGTATTACTTCCAAATTACATCAACCGGATATTTTTTCATTTTTGGCCATTATCTCTGTTTAAAACTTTAAATATAGCGAAATAACACAATTTGGCTATAAATAAACGTTTTAACTAAAAGAGTTCGGCTGTTTGCAATTTGGCTATAAATAAACGTTTTGACGTCACAAACTGGAAGCTCCGCCATGTTGAAGGCCTCGAAGTTTGACCTAAATTCAGTTAGTTAGACGCATAATGGTTGTGAAGTGTTCTATATACGGATGTAGTCATCGTAGAGATCGCGAAAGGACACTGGAATAGTATAGATTGCCTGCAGTAATCACAAATCAAGGTGTGGAATGCGAGAAACTGAGTTCGGATCGGAGACGTGAATGGCTGACTAGAATTGGACAATAATTTGGGCACAAGAATATCCAAAATGTTCGGGTGTATTCGGCGCATTTTGTCAATGGTAAGTCCTTGATATTATAAATAGTCCGATAGTTCTACTTGTCAGCTGGTGAGACAATGTAAGCTGGTGTAATCATTATATTGTGTGTGAACCCCACACAGAGCGCCAGATACCCGTGCTGTCACTGTACTTAACATGCTTACGACGTGCGAGATGGTGTATTTTGATGGACATCAGACAATAAAAAATTGCAGTTTGTGTGGAATTTCATGAAAAATGTTTACAGATTTTGCGATATTTTCTGTAAATCATGCCAAAAGTTGATGAAATTCTCAGAGCAAATGCAGAGTGTCACCATGTTGTCACCATTCAATGTTATTTATGAAAGATAAATATTTTTCATCAAAGTGCGCACATGTTTGTACATGCAAAATCACATGGCGCATGTCATATGTATAACATTTGTCATAAATTATCAATATTTCAGTGATATTTCATAAGAGTACACCTTTTATTTTTTATTTCTCCTCAAAAGTGCATGTAAATGTTGTGACCACTCATCTGAACCGTCTCAGCAAGAATGTTCAGATGGTGTATGCAACATATACTTCCGAGAAGAAATAATAAAAATAAGTTATTATATTGTAACTAAATGTGCAAAGTTACAATATCCGACAAGTACACATGTATTTATTTGTTTTTAATATATATCTTGTATATGTTTCAGGAAAGAAAGCAGAGTTGTATGACCATCTTAACCCAAACTGGGCACCATCAGTTAATCTGGGCGGACACAAGCGAGCATCATCTACATCAAGATATGATCGGCAGCACGGAAAGAAGAGAAGGAAGCCAGCTGAATCCACAACTATTGTTGGACCTGATCACACTGAGACGGGTATGGATATGGGAGACAGCGTTGATGAAGACGGCGTTCAGTCATAGCCTGATGTTGATGGTCCACTCATGGAGGCTATGTCGCTGGAGCTGCAGGAACTGCGTACAGAGAATGGGGAGCTGAAGGAAAAAGTGGCCCATTTGCAAACTAAATTCACTGCAAGTTATTTTAAGGGTAGTGACGAGAAGGCGAAACATTTAACAGGATTACAATCATTCACAGTTCTATCTATATTGTTTAATTTTCTGGAGCCTCACCTGCCGCATCCAGTCTGGTCATGCCCAAATTAAAATGTGGACATATATTGAACCCTGATTCGATCGGCTAATAACATCATGCTCTGCATGACTTTACATTTTATTATATGACTTATGTTTTTGCTGAAACACGACTGACATTTATGTACAAGCTTTCTTCAATTTGCATCCATTGTTGTTATTTTACTGTCAATTTCGAAATATATTTGTAAGCTTGTTGCTAATTGGGTGATCTATTTGCGTAGTTTTGTTCAATTGGCTCGTCATTGAACCGTGTCATGTTTTCGTTGCGTGATCAGTGACTCTCGCATCCAGGTCAATATCGCATTTATAATATCACACTCGGACTTGTCTCGCATTGCGAGACGAGTCCGAGACTGATATTCAGGTGAATAGCATATATGTCCGCAATCATGTGACCCTCTATTGGGGAATCTCATTGGTTGAACTTCTCGGTCATATTAATAATAGTCATTGATGTTATAGCTGACTAATATTCATCGACGACTGCTTTTCGCGTGTATAATTAAGCCTGGAAAAACAATAGTCATTTATGTGGCTATTTCATCTTTACTGTGAACCGCAGGACATCTTGAAGAAGTTTCACCATCAGTTTAAAGGTACATGCCCACTCAGTAGGTTATAATATACGGAGACAGATAGTTTTGTATAATCTGTAGATATACCATTTTCTGGCAAAATAAACATTCATTCACCATTACCCCACGTAGCCATTGGCATTATTATACATTTTATATCAGACGTGTTTCCTCCCAGTATAACATACCATAAATTCGTATTTGCCCATTTATGACCAATGTGTGGCCCTGAAATGAGCATCCATCAATTAAAGGTACATGCCCACGCAGTAGGTTATAATATAGTGATACAGATACTTTTGTATATTCTGTACGTATGATATTTTCTGGCAAAATAAACATTCATTCACCATTACCCCACGTATTGATTGGCATTATTATACATTTTATTTTAGACAAAAAATTTCACACTGATATCAGGGGCGATAACCGTATTTCCTTAAAATGTTAACGGACATTGCTATTTATTCTCTGTATTTATTGTTTGATGTGCAATGATCATACTTTATAATCTGTCGAAAATATTATTTTTGCAGGTGACGTATTTCATTAGTATAAATAAGTAAAAATTATCATGCCTCATTTGCATATGAAAATAGCCTGATACCAACGCGCATCACTATCAGTAAAATAAATATTACTAAATGATTATATCTGTTTTCCGGGCACTTGTAATTTACACAATTATACACTATTTAATTCCTATAAAGAACATTTTGTGCTTACTGAGTGGGCATGTACCTTTAATATGATGTAACATCTGATTAATATAAAACATCAAGTAGAAAATAATAATTAAACAATCAAAGTGACTTTTAATCAGCAGAATGTGTAATGCATGTATTTATAAATTTCACCGGTGCCATTCTACGAATCCGGTGGCTAACTGGTCACTGCTACCTAACTGTGAGAACTAAAGATAATAGCTGCTGTATTCATGCGCACGAAATGTATTGATTCGTATTTTCCAGAATTTAACTGAGAAACTGAGCCCAAAACTGTGAAAACTATAGAGAATAGTATATGTAGAGTTTTAGATACAAATCAAGACAGACCAAAACGTAGTCCCATTTAGACGTTTCATGACAATATTATGGCTTCCCCCATATAAATGTACGTGACATAATATCCTGTCTCAAGGGAGATAACATATAAAACGGGTATATTTAAATAAAGAAATAAGAGGGAAGACAGCAGGGCTATAACAAGGTGCATGATCACGTGGTTACAACAACATCAACGTCGCCCACTCCAAAGTAAGTATTATTGAGATATTTTCCTTAATATGCAACGGATTTTGATGAAATATGGCGCAGCAAACGCGTCTTCATGAGATGCATTTGGTGGTCCAGTGAGTTTGGCACAGACTTCTGTCGTTTTTGCAAGGAATCGATTTCCGTGTCGGAGAGGAGATCGATTCTTCGCAAAAACGACAAACGTTTGGGCGAAAATAGAGAGACCACCAAATGCAGCTTAACAAGACGCGTTTGATGCGCCATATGTCATCAAAATCCGTTACGTAATAAGAACAATATACAATAATACGTACGTTCAAACGGATGGATTCTGGAAGTTTCAGTACTTGTTGTTGTTGTTAGTACCACGTGATCATACACCTTGTATAACACACGACGAACATTTCACAGTTGACAACGGCGTACTAACGTCATTAACACATCAGGATCGGTATCCATGTTCCGGTGTCGCGTAAAATAAGTTGGTCGCGAAAAAAGTTGGTTTGAGCAAATCTGCGCGTGCGTATACCGCCCATGTCGATGACGTGTTAAACACGAGGCGTGTAAATACAACATTACACATAACTAGAGCAGCTTGAGCTGTATCAACGGTTTGAGCCTCAAACATTGATTTCATGTGTAACTAAGCTTTAGCCCAAGGTGTAAACTATCGGTTGCAAAAATAATTTCTGAAGTTTTAGAATGAACAGTCCAACATTATTGTGTTCGCATCATCACACCGATGTGGGGCCGGTTAGCTTAGAGGTAGAGCGATGGACTCGGAGCGAGGGATACCGGGTTCGATCCTCAACCAAAGTTTTAGCTAAAGGACTGAAATATCGACTACAGCAAAAACAATTGAAATCGAATGACAAATAAATGCGGCTGTACTGTACAAATTGGAAAACGTTTGTAAAGACCACCCGTTATCAGCCGAAATTCGGCAAAATCGTTGAAAAGTATGTACATTTTTCAACTTCAAATGCATATAGCTCTTTTATTTGAGCAGATAGCCGAAAACTGTCAGCAAATTTGAGATAGAGAATTTTGTTAGCTTTCCAATGCAAAAAGAATTCTTGAAATCGGTTGGAAAATAAGGAAGTTATAGGAAGTATGACGTCACTTCCGTTTTCGTGGAAAGTAGCATTACAAGATATCTGAAAATCTCTGAGTCTCTGCTCACACTTAATCCGAATCGGCATGCATAATTTGAAGTCGATCCGACCAGCGGTTTGGTGTAGATGGAGGGAGCCCGTAAGTCAGCGGATGATTATTTTTCGATAGTAATCGCCCTTAAATTGCAGTTTACGCCATTTGTAAATACACCTAATAAAACGGAAATTAAATATGTGCAATATTCCGCCAGTGAAGTTTTCGTTTGTTTTTCACCATAGGCCGGGCACAAAGCGGGAAAGTTTTAGCTAAAGGACTGAAATATCGAAGGCAGCAAGAAATTTTGAAATCTATTGATAAATAACGAAGCTGACGTCACATCCGTTTTTGCACTTATTTTGAAAACTTGAAAAAAAAGACGTTCATCTTTGACTATCCAATAGAACCGGAAGTAGTCAAGATAGAGCTCTGAAAATTATCATCTTTTATGCGCCTGACACTCCCCTATCACACTGGCAAGAAATTATGTTGCTGACATTACTGTACAAATTGGAAAACGTTTGTAAAGACCACCCGTTATCAGCCGAAATTCGGCAAAAAATCGGCAAAATCGTTGAAAAGTATGTACATTTTTCAACTTAAAATGCCTATAGCTCTCTTATTTGACCAGATAGCCGAGAACTGTCAGTGATAGAGCATTTTGTCAGCTTTCCAATGCAAAAAGAATTTTTGAAATCGGTTGGAAAATAAGGAAGTCATATAAAGTATGACGTCACTTCCGGTTTCGTGGAAAGTGGCGTTAAGAGATTTCTGAAAATCTCTAAGTCTCGACTCACACTTGATCCGAATCGGCATGCAAAATTTGAAGTCGATCAGACCAGCGGTTTGGGCTGTAGACTGAACGGCTGAATAAAAAAAAAAGGAAGGTTTTCGGCGCAGCTGAAAGCCGCCTCAAACCTAATTATCGTTCATTAAAATCGCTGTGTATGAACGCGGTACGGAGAAAGGTTTTGCACAATATAGCTTTTAAACGTGCATGTGTGAAACTGATGAACTGGAAATGATTTTCAGGCAATGTTTCCGTGATGCTTAAACGAATTATGACATATATCGCGGCCCTTTGTATATTCGGTGACTCAATTACGAAGCCGATATACGTTGATGAGACTGCAAACAGCTAGGCCTGTGACTGAATTGGTGATTAAGTATACCCATTTGTGAACCGTAAGATCTGCAGACATCATATGAGACACGCCATGCGATTTTGTACATAAGAACATGTGCGATACCTCATGAAAACTATTTACAAAATTAACAACATTTTCCGTAAATGACGTCGAAAGATGACAACATTTTCATAGCTTTCTCCCTCAAAGTATACTTTTCAATGTTGGTGAAATAGGCTACTGATGGAACAGTGGTTTGGTAATTTGGAGGGTATCAATTCCTGGAAATCTAAGATGGCCGCTGTTTTGTAAAATACTAAATGCAATATATATGGGGCAATTAATATAAGCAGAAACGAAACTACTGTCTTTTCCACGTTTTGCTGCCGACGAACGTTTAGCTATTACACATCAACTCTAAAACATATTAAAATGTAAGTACTTCTTCATCAATAACAAAAATCTCACCCTCCCCAAAATGTTTATTTGATAAAATTCCATCAAATATTGATTTTATTGCGAAAACATGGGGCTAAAATAGATTTTTTAAAATATGTTTTGAATTTGTGGACAGATTTTCAAAATGTAACTTGTTTTCTTAGTTACATCATTTCCAAGCTATCTTACCAGGTTTCGAAGGTACATTCCAGTTTTTTTCGTTTTTCGATCCTACTTCCCACTCTTCACCACCTTTTTGTGCCAATGTTAAATTGCCATATGAAAACAAATATTTTCGCAATAAAATCAATAATTGATGGAAGTTCATTATAGGAATGAATGGCCTTTTTGTGGTCACTGATTGATGCTTATGAAATGCACGATTGGCTACACCACATATACTGTGACCACAACTCAAATTGGGTTGTTAGCAGACAGCCACCCCGGCCCGAATTATAAATAGGATATCTGGTTGCAGTATATAATTGACAAGCGCACACCACCACACACAACGTATGCAGGAATATTGTTATCAATTCACAGACCCTCAGGTAAGTATAAAGTGTCAGAAAGCGGAAGTCAGTGACAATACTGATGATAATAATTATTATTGTGGAGTAACTGGTATAGGAATGAATGGCCTTTTTGTGGAATTTATCGGGGTATAAACTTGGAAAAGTCGCGGGAATACTGGACGAAGGCCGGAAGGCCTCGTCCAGTATTCCCGCGACTTTTCCAAGTTTATATCCCCGATGAATTCAACAAAAAGGCCATTCATTCCTTATAATTCCAACATTTGAAATAAATTCATCAAGAAAATGTGTTTATTTTCCGTTTTCTTAAGAATTATATTATTTTAAATCCGCCTCACGGTTACGGAAAGTAGTTCGGCGTGGGAGTTTACTGGGATATAAATTTTGGACAGAGACTTGCTACGGGCCAATCAAATGTTAGGGAATTGTGTAAATATTTTTGTGCTGGAATAATAAAGCATTATACAGCTAGTTAGTTCATCGCCATTCGGGGAACAGTCAAAACATATTGCCCTGAGGTGCTGTGGGCGACCCCTGTAGCCTATTTCACCAACATTGCAAAGTATACTTTTCTAGCAAAGTATACTTTGAGGGAGTAATCATTCATTTTTTCCGAAATGCATTATGTCGTATAGAACTAACAACTGCATATATTTGATGATATTTGTGACACAATGAGCGTAGATTTGGCGTGTGGCGCATCGACTGACCAATACAAATTACGTTGAATTTTCACATAATCTTCGACACAAATCATGATGTCATGATTTTCAGGGGTGACATAAATTTAACTGTTGCCCAGGCACGCGGAACTATTGCCCATACACGTCAAGCCCTAGGGAATTAGTCCAAAAGTATGGAATCTCAACTTATGTAGGGAGTTGGGTAATAAAGAAGTGATGGTCGTATTATTATTCAATGTACATGTTTTATATATGAGTTAAAACTCATTAGCTACTGTTAAATATTCAATGTTGTATTACCATCTACAATCATACACATGTGTGTATGTGTTCGGATTGACGATTATCAGTTATTATGTAATGCGTGTATCTGTTGCAAATTAATCATTGGCCGTGCACACTATAGATAACTCACATACGTCAAAAGGAAGTAAGCTGTTGGCTATAATAACGTGTCGCACTAAAACACCAAGTCTGAAGAAGCTAGGATATCATACACACTCGAGCTCTCTCCGCACAGAATGTCTCTGACTGTGACTCATATATTAAGTGCGATAATAGACATACATATTTACATGAATGGTGTTGGCGGCCATTTTGAATTTTGGGCTCCAAACAATGTTGCCACCATTTTTGAAAAATGCATCATTTCTTCTACAGACGAATATTCGTTCATATCTGATAGCGATCAGAAAGAATTAAAATGTACTTTAGACAGTTTTAGTTAATTTTAGATGCTCTCAAAATAGAAATAGAAAAGACAATACTTTTGCTACGGTCCGTTTGTTTTGATATAGAAATTCCAAATATGTCAAAATTAGTGATCCGGCAGTCGCCGGTCCTACCGGACCTGTGCGTCCCCGAATCGTCTTTTATAACATTCTGTTTGCAGTGCTGGGGTCCTTTTCACTAAACTTCGTACGACTAAAATGTTCGCAAGTGCAAATTTAGGATCGTCTGTAAATTTCAATTGATGGGTTTACATTTATTGAGCATAGGCTGCATATGCAGCATATGCTCAATAAATGTAAATCCAATAATTGTTTACAAGAAAACATTGTTAATTATCATAACTTTGCACTTACGAACATTTCAGTCTTACGAAGTTTAGTAAAACGGCCCCCAGTTGAAGTTCACAGACTGGTATACATGGTCATTGTACGTATGGTACGTATTGTACCATCAATTTGCGTGTCCTCCACGTGTAATAAACACTGCACACGACTACTGGGGCCCGTTTCACTAAACTTCGTAAGACTAAAATGTTCGTAAGTGCAAATTTATGATAGTCTGTAAATTTCACATTAACAATGTTTTCTTGTAAACAATTATTGGATTTACATTTATTGAGCATAGGCTGCATATGCAGCATATGCTCAATAAATGTAAATCCATCAATTGAAGTTTCCAGCCGATCCTAAATTTGCACTTGCGAACATTTTAGTCCTACGAAGTTTAGTGAAACGTGCTCACTACGTTTTACTGCCGACGAAATTTTGGCTATTAAACACATTAAATCTAAAACATATGTAATGGAAAGTACTTTTTCTTCAAAAACAAAAAAGTCATCCTCCCCCCAAAAAAATAGTTTTTTGATCCTCCTGGTTGATCAAATTACGCACCTTAACTGGAGCTGTGATATTCGTGAAACTTGGTAACTATATTTAATACACAAATCTGCCACAATGTAGTAATAAAGAGTAATTATACATTAATGTTAATAAATTCAGGCCTTCTCTTCCTTTTTTTCCCCATGTTAAATTCCCAGAGGAAAATAGTTATTTTCGCAATAAAATCAATATTTGATGGAATTTCATTAAATATAAGAAATTGGGAAGGGTGACTTTTTCGTTATTGATGGAAAAGTACTTACTTTTAAATATTTTATTAGATTTAATGTGTTTAACAGACAAAAGTTCGTCGGCAGCAAACCGAGGAATGGACAGTAGAATATTAAGAGAATAGTAGGTTAGTGCCGTGAATGGGAAACAAATCTGGCAAGGCTTAGGAAACGGGATGGGCGAGGCTTGCCGAGCCAGATATTTTCCCCATTCACGGCACTAACCTACTATTCTATTTATCCCGTCAACACCCGTCAAATAGCTGTAAAATGCAAAAACTAACCTGTCGCATCCTCAAAATCGGAGAATCGACCAGTATGACAACCACATATATTGATGCGCAGTGATTATATCGCATTGGCAGGATATCAAACAATTTTCACGACACCGTGTTTCAAGGCACATACGCACTGTGTTGACGGGATAAAATACATTGCAAGTACAGTATACGACTTGAGTATATTTTAAGAAAATTTAGATAACCACTCGACTTGTTTCTTCTATATTTTAGTTTCGGGATGAGTGGAGAGGAGATTACCGTATATATTGAGCTCCGGACGCAGTATGCTATCAGCGACCAGGAGAGCGACGTGATCGGTGTGCTGGGCTCCTGTGAGGCCTTCGGCAACTGGGCTGCCCCGAAGGCAGTGTTGGCCACAGCGTCGTCCCGCGACCACTGGACGGCCACGGCGCTGCTGCCCGGCTCGGCGACCATCTACTGGAAGTGGGTGGTGCTCGACAAGCGGAACATGGCCGTGAAACGCTGGGAGGAGAGAAACAACCGCACGCTGACGCTTACCGGTAGAAGCATGGTGATATACACCCGCTGGAACTCGTGGGAGGACATCAAACACGTCGTCGGTCAGTACCACGATCCAGACTTGGCGTTCAGGCCGAGTATAACACGTGGTGGACAGAAACAGACAGATGACAATGGTGCGACATCGGTTAGGTACGGTGGATATCACAGAAGGATGAAGAGCGATGAGAAATTGAAGACCAGTCGCGATATAACTAAATGCGTGGCCACACGTCGTGATCCAGTGATACCCCATTCTGTCGCTACATTCACGGCCACTCCCGAGTGTTCTTTTAAAATAGCCCATCCCACAGAGAAAAGAACAAAGACTGTTTCATTTCCTAACCAAGTAGTGACGTCTGTTGTTGAGTTCGGAGATACCGATTCTGACGCATCTGACAACGAGCTCATGTCACTCGATATCGATTGGCAAAGTGGCGTTCGTGACATGGATTCAAGCTCTAACAATGTCGACTCTGAGCAGTGCATATCTGCATATCGGACAGATCTGACAACGTCTGATAATGGCAATGCGGGTGTCACCGAGCGCTGTACCAATGACTTGTCGAAAACAGGAGAACATGTCCATACGTGTATGCGTTCTTCCAGCAATGCAGAAAACGCTCAGGTATACAATAACGACTCCAGTACACATATGGACTACGAGATTGCGTCTAGCTCGGGAGTTGTGAGAACGGTCAAGGACTCCAGAGAACGATTGATGGAAATACGAACATATGAATATTTTACTCCCGACTTAGTTGTAAGGCGAACTAGAAATGCTGACGAAGTTGTACCGCGCGTCTCAAAGGGTTTGCGTTGTGCGACAGACGATGAACAAGGACGCGACATAATCCTGAATGCAGATGACAAAGAATGGTATGACATCGACGATATACCGCATGATAAAGCGGCCGACAAACAGGACAAAATAGGAAATGAAACATTAGAGCAAGAATGTAGTCCAGTAGACATGGTAGATGAATCAAACGAAGATGAACATATCAGTGAACGCGATAACCAGCCTGATGTTGATGATGTTGAGCCTTTATTGTTAACGCCGAATTTTGCGAAAACACCATTGAGATTATTCTGGAAAATAACATCCAAACTATTATCAAACAAACGTGATAAAGGTACTAGCGAAAATGGTAGAGAACTTCCCCATATAAATAATATGACAGCCGGTATGGTCGGCGCGGCCGTCGGTGCATCTTTAGCATTTATGGTGTGTCAGAAACTTAATAACTAGCATGTAGACATTAGTAATATGAAACACAATAATAATTAGTAGAATATGACTTATAGACATTAAACACATGTATGTATGTATCATGCAGAGCTCCAGATAAGGTGCATATTGGCGTATTTTACGCACTTATTTTAGCAGAATACGCATTGATTATCAAAAGTGGGAATACAAAATACTCACAGTAATGTGAAAATACTCATTGATTTTCAAATTGAGTAGTGGAAATACCGCAATAAAGTTTAAAATTTACTTTGTTCAGCTGCAAAAAGCAAACACTGTTTCTTTTTGCAACTCAAATAAGTGAATTATTATTAGTATTTTTTATCATTTGGTCCTTATGTAATAAGGAAACAAATCAATTATACATTTGTAGAAGTATTATACGCATTGAATTTGAAATATGGGGCGTATACTACTCTTTAGATACACAACTTATCTGGAGCTATGCTGTATGTACAACATTTCGAAAGCCAGGGTTGTTGTTGTTTAAGGTACATGTGGTAGGGCATAACATAATTATTTAAGTAAATATGGCTTTGCCTTTATTATCTTCGCTGCCGGTACATGTGGCACATTTGTAAATTGTCCATCGTCGATCAATAATAGACGACACAGTCAGGCGCGGATCCAGGATTTCGGGTTAGGGGTGGGGGACGTAACTATTTTGCAATACTTGACTATATTATCGAACGAGCTAAGCTCGTTCGATAATATAGTCAAGTATTGCAATATAGTCGACCGAGCGGAGGCTAGTGGGTCCGGGGGCATTTCCCCCCTGATTTATTTTGAAATCTACATCGCATTTCCTGCGTTCTGGCGCATGTTGGAACAAAGATATTGACACTGTCACAGTATGTTTAGACATGATTTTTGATTGAAAACGTTTACATTTTGAAACAATAAGACAACGACCGAAAAATGCATGGAATACATGGCACTTGGCATGAAACGTGCCTTGTAACTTGTAAAAAAATATTTACTCGGCGAATTTAGGAGGGGGTTGGGGGGTACGAAGGTTTAGTGAAACGGCCCCCTGAAAGGGTCAGCATCACTGTCATGGGCGGATTCAGGGGGGGGGGGGGCGGGGGCGCGCCGAGTCCGCCCCCCCCCCTGAATCCGCCCATGACAGTGATGCTGACCCTTTCAGGGGGCCGTTTCACTAAACCTTCGTACGACTAAAATGTTCGTAAGTGCAAACTTATGATAGTCTGTAAGCTTCACATTAACATTGTTTTCTTGTAAACAATTATTGGATTTACATTTATTGAGCATAGGCTGCATATGCAGCCTATGTTCAATACATGTAAATCCATATAATTTAAATTTCCAGACGATCCTAAATTTGCACTTACGAACATTTTAGTCGTACGAAGTTTAGTGAAACGGGTCCCAGACCTTTTAGCAGTGTTTGTAAACAGCATAGATCTAACGAGCAGTCTAATCCAGACCAAGTAATGTTCATATTGTTAAGAAAAAGATCACTGTCATTCCAGTGATTTAGGTGTGGAAGGGTTAACAACAATACCCATCACCTACATATAAGCGACTCCAAGCAGCAATCACGTGACTACTTATCGGTCCATATAATTCCACATTGTCGTCATTCGTCTGCATGCTAATTAATGAGTATAAACAGACATGCAATGGAGGGAAATGATAACGAAATTCAATGCGATTATAATTGTGATTCTGACAGCTGCTGCAGCGCAAACAGATTGTGCAGTAAGTATATGATATTTGATTTGTAAGTGGATATATGGTCGAGTTCCGCAGCGTGCGATGTTGCGCGACTCTAGGAACGCAATATTGTTGCGCGGCGGAAGGAGTGGCATATATCCACATACAAATCAAATAACCTTTTTATTATATACGCACATCATTCGCAATTTATATGCGCTTCAAACTATATACAAAATGTAAATAAAATGAAATTAGTGGCGATTTAGAAGGAACTATTTTGCGAGATGAAGCGTAGTTCCGGCACTGACCAATATGAACTCACGAGACGTCAATATGGAAACATATTGACGTCTAGCTTTGCATTTAATATAGGAATGAATGGCTTTTTTGTGGAATTTATCGGGGTATAAACTTGGAAACGTCGCGGGAATACTGGACGAAGGCCGGAAGGCCTCATCCAGTATTCCCGCGACTTGTCCAAGTTTATATCCCCGATAAATTCCACAAAAAGGCCATTCATTCCTTATAATTCCAGCATTTGAAATAAATTCATCAAGAAAATGTGTTTATTTTCCGTTTTCTTAAGAATTATTTTAACTGCGCCTGATGGTTACGGAAAGTAGTTCAGCATGGGAGTTTACTGGGATATAAATTTTGGACAGAGACTTGCTACTGACCAATCAAATGTTAGGGAATTGTGTAAATATTTTTGTGCTGGAATTATTGACGTCTAGCTTTGCATTTAATTGTGTTTCAATGGGAAACGAAAGTACGTATATAAGAAGTGTGGAAATGACACCGTGTATTTACCTACAGGTGAATAACGCGTAGCAGGGATCGTATAATGGTTGAACATTACTAATCATGTTTAGAAACCAGCAGAAAGCCAAAATAAATAAAATTTGCTATGAAAACAAACAATGCCTATATAGGAAACAGGCAGGCAATTCATTTCCCAATAGGCCCACATTCACACAAACATGACAATCGCAAACTACCTGCGGCAACATCAATTTTGTTACGGTCAGTGACATAAGCGGGTTCTAGATCCATTTCAAATACGGGGTCATCCGGATGATTTGCATGAGTTGTTTCCCCTTCTTGACGGAACCGTCTACTTTCACTTTCGAAATCTCTATCTCACCCCCACATCAAGTCGCACACAGAAAATTTAACCTGCATGCGTAGAGCATGCAAATAGTATAATAAATTGTTTGGCACAGACATACCTTTCCTGCAGCATCTATTTTATGTACCTCTCTGTCATAATAATAACAACTAGAGCAGCTTGAGCTGCATCAACGGTTTGAGCCTCAAACATTGATTTCATGTGTAACTAAGCTTTAGCCCAAGGTGTAAACTATCGGTTGCAAAAAGAATTTCTGAAGTTTTAGAATGAACAGTCCAACATCATTGTGTTCGCATCATCACACCGATGTGGGGCCGGTTAGCTTAGTGGTAGAGCGATGGACTCGGAGCGAGGGATACCGGGTTCGATCCTCAGCCAAAGCTTTAGCTAAAGGACTGAAATATCGACTACAGCAAAAACAATTGAAATCGAATGATAAATAACGAAGCTGACGTCACATCCGTTTGCTTCATTTTGAAAACTTGAAAAAATACGTTCATCTTTGACATCGAATAGAGCCGTAAGTAGTTAAGATATAGCTCTGAAAATTATCATCTTTCATGCGGCTGACACTCCCCTATCACCCTGGTAAGAAATTATGTTGCTGACAGTACTGTACAAATTGGAAAACGTTTATAAAGACCACCCGTTATCAGCCGAAATTCGGCAAAATCGTTGAAAAGTATGTACATTTTTCAACTTCAAATCGGCTTGGCCACAATCAGGGCTCAGTAGAACCTTTCACTTTTAGACAAAAATCAACTTCTTTTTCCAGCTCCAAAGTCATTACCAAACTAAAATATTATATATCATGCTTATTTACCCGAGATATCAGTTACATAGCTATCACAATTTTTTCGTAATACGGGCTGGAAGTTGGTTGGTAAAGGTCGTCACAGACTCTACACAGTTGGTGAAATGTATTTTTTTAATTAATAATTGCTTTTGCAAAAACATGATTTATGTGGCAAATGTGCTATTTACAATTAAGTATATGCTAATGTGATTGTATCTCAATAAATGTTTTACAAAATATCCATCAAAAATAGTTATTCCTCGACAATTGAAATTTGCATCATTTTCCAAAAAAAAAGAATTACTGTTCTCTCTGTTCTTTGAAATCAATAACCCCTATCTTAAGACAGACATTAATAAATGGATAGTTTCGTGGTAATCTGTAATACAGTACTCTGATATATGTACCGTATTGTGCAGGTGTAGTCACGTAGTTTAATAGTTATCGAGTATCGAATAAGTGTATGAAAAAGTGTCACAGACTCTACAAACGGGACAATACATTAATTATGCTGTAAATAACAGAAACATCCTAGCTACTGTGCGCTTTTTCCATGCTAGCGATGTATAATAGTGTGTGTGTAGCTATAGATAGTGATAAACAGTAACATTACAATTTACAAAACTGCTGGATACGCAAAATAACTTAAAAAGTATGGTTATTTTTTTCATAAAAGCGCTTGAAATCACATGTATCCATGATCAGAGTATATAAAAAGATAGTGAAATGCGTCCCAATACACATACCTACTGGTTCAAACATGAACACATTTATTAATATAGACAAATAAGTTGCCGTGCTCACAATTAAACTCATTTAATCCAATGTCACAGATCTTACCAAAAATAGAGTAACAAACCATAAGGGGGGCAATGAGCAAGGAAGTATTGTTCAGTGGTTATCATGGATCCCTTGTCTTTGTCATGTTTTAGATAAAGTAGTAATACCATAGGCACACATGCTTTGGATATAAATAAAACAAATCATCAGTGTTTATACGAACTAACTTTAATGAAGAAACGAAACACGAAATTCAAAACGTCTTGACCACACCGCTATCATTTACTACATGTAGCTGTCCGTCCGGAAAAAGTAGCACTGCTCATGGTCCCGCTGCAAAATGCAGCACAGTTTGTCTCTGCTTGGTCATAATTGTTGGCTGAGGCAAAATGCTTATAATGGAGCTTTTAGGCTCCCATGACTCGTCAGACTTGTTATATCTTATATTTGTAATGGTTGATATTTTTGGTAGAGTCTGTGACGCCAGGCATTGAATTGAAATATATTGCCAGTAATAATTAATTCTTAGTATATATGACTGCAATTAAGCTTCAGTTCATTGTGTGCTAGTTTGGCAACTATAATAGATTTGAAAAGTGTTTGCGTATGTCAAATGCATGTATCTAAGTCAATTTATATTACACATGAACAACTGACATGTGCATAAAAAGCTATACAATATGAGAAATTTCATTATTGTATTGAATTTTGACAGTATTATGAGTATGCAGTATGGTATACAATCACTAGATTCAATATTATGTTACAAAATGTCTTGCCAAGTAGTTTTAACGATTTTTTTATAATTCAAGTAATTGCGTCACAGACTCTACACCGTCACAGACTCTACATTTTCATATATTCAGGAGGATGGTGACTGTTTCAAGGGATTGCCATTTATAATAATTGTTATTTCCATACTAGAGTGTGGGTTCTCGAACATGGTACAAATATATTTGAACTATATATTAAGCATAAAAAGTTATTTGGGCGTCACAGACTCTACATGTTTTTTACTGAATAAAAAGTTAGATGTTTGAAAGAGCGGTAAAATTTTTTTTCGGGAATAAGATATATTATTTTACATAAATTGTCTTCAATGTGGTTAAGTAGCTGATCTTGAGTCATTTGCACCATACTATATGTCCTTTGTTTCTTTCTTATTATATATTTATTAGTAAAGGGGGTAAATTATCTCAAATCTATAACGAACCATGCCTACAGCTAACTTCCAGCTATAATCTTATTTGTTTAGGTATTATGATAATATAAATGACAGTTGATAGGTAATTGAATCGGCTACAAAGTGGTATATACTAACAACATGAGCTTATTAAGTATGGTTTAATTAAAAACAACTGAAAAGTAACTTTTTTCAAGTGAAAGGTCATAACGCTGAAATTGGGCTAAAAATCACACGAAAATTGGCAATATTTTTTTTATAGAAGCTGCAGCATATTTTATTTTTTTGGAGTTTGCGAGATTGAATACTAAAGTGTATTTCCATTGCTAAAATACATCTCTTTGTCATATTTGGAAAGAGATAGAACACTATAACCTCCAACAATAATCTAATGAGCCCTGATTGTGGCCAGGCCGAATGCATATAGCTCTTTTATTTGAGCAGATAGCCGAAAACTGTCAGGGAATTTGAGATAGAGAATTTTGTCAGCTTTCCAATGCAAAAAGAACTCATGAAATCGGTTGGAAAATAAGGAAGTTATAGGAAGTATGACGTCACTTCCGTTTTCGCGGAAAGTAGCATTAAAAGATATCTGAAAATCTCTGAGTCTCTGCTCACACTTGATCCGAATCGGCATACAAAATTTGAAGTCGATCCGACCAGCGGTTTGGTGTAGATGGAGGGAGCCCGTAAGTCAGCGGATGATTATTTTTCGATAGTTATCGCCCTTAAATTGCAGTTTACGCCATTTGTAAATACACCTAATAAAACGGAAATTACATATGTGCAATATTCCGCCAGTGAAGTTTTCGTTTGTTTTTCACCATAGGCCGGGCACAAAGCGGGAAAGTTTTAGCTAAAGGACTGAAATATCGACCGCAGCAAGAAATTTTGAAATCTAGTGATAAATAACGAAGCTGACGTCACATCCGTTTGCTCTATTTTGAAAACTTGAAAAAAATACGTTCATCTTTGACATCCAATAGAATCGGAAGTAGTCAAGATAGAGCTCTGAAAATTATCATCTTTTATGCACCTGACACTCCCCTATCACACTGGCAAGAAATTATGTTGCTGACATTACTGTACAAATTGGAAAACGTTTGTAAAGACCACCCGTTATCAGCCGAAATTCGGCAAAAAATCGGCAAAATCGTTGAAAAGTATGTACATTTTTCAACTTCAAATGCCTATAGCTCTCTTATTTGACCAGATAGCCGAGAACTGTCAGTGAATTCGAGATAGAGAATTTTGTCAGCTTTCCAATGCAAAAATAATTTTTGAAATCCGTTGGAAAATAAGGAAGTTATAGAAAGTATGACGTCACTTCCGGTTTCGTGGAAAGTGGCATTAAGAGATTTCTGAAAATTTCTAAGTCTTCACTCACACTTGATCCGAATCGGCATGCACAATTTGAAGTCTATCCGACTAATGGTTTGGGCTGTAGACTGAACGGCTGAATAAAAAAAAAAAAAAAAAAAAAAACGAAAACAATAGGTTTTCGGCGCAGCTGAAAGCCGCCTCAAACCTAATCAATGCCGTTGTCCTGAGAATTTACTCCTTGTTGCTAAGCTGTTCCAGGACTGGTTTACGGTCACAATATTTATTGGCCGACTGGTTCCTATAGGACTATTCTTAAAGCCCCTTTTCGGCTCAAGTTGCCGAATTTGGCCTCCTATTGGGTTTTCCCACACATAAATCCAACAGGTTTCTATTTACACACACTTTGAAACTGTTTACATTCATTTTGGTACAAAAATGAGTTTGTAGTCGATGAAAATATCAATATTTGTTGATAAACAAACAGCAGGTGCGTGTTTCAAAGCCCGATCGATTTTCCGATAGACGCTCGGGTCAACTCCCCAACTCCCCGATTCGCGGCCGATGAATTCCGATAGCCGGAGTTTATCGACTCGCTTCCGAGCCGAAGCCGTTGGGTTACGGAAATGAAATTGTCAATATTGACATTTTGCACTGAGTGGTATACAAAACAAGTTTGTGTTGTCTTCACATTGCGATTAAGATGTAAATCTTAAGACTTGAGATGTATCTATTAGGCAGTATATGTTAGTTTGGTGTACTAAATCAGTTGCCAAACATGTTTTTGTGTTTGAAAAAATCGGAAAATTGTAATACTGAGCCGTTCAGCGCCTTTAAGGTCTATTAGAGGTGACATTTTTTTTTCATGGAAATTTTATCTTAATGACTTTCTCTTGTTTTCTAAACATAATTACGATTTAAAAAAAATATTTCACCATCCCTGCCACGCGTTATTCTACGGAGCCCCGCAGGGGACATGGATTTTTTTTTATTAATTTGTTCCCACGAAATAACAATTCGTTCCATCAATTTAACAATTCGTTCCCACGATATAACAATTTGTTCCCTCAAATTAACAATTCGTTCCCACGATATAGCAATTCGTTCCCGTGGGAACAAATTGTTATTTCGTGGGAGCGAATTGTTAAATTGAGGGAACGAATTGTTAATTCGTAGGAACGAATTGATGGAACGAATTAATAAAAAAAGAATTCTACGTCTCCTGCGGGGCTACGTATTATTGGCCAGTGTATTTACTATTAGCCCGTCAACACAGTGCGTATGTGCCATGAAACACTGTGCCGTGAAACATTTTTGATATCCTGTCAATACGACCTAATCACCGCGTATGAATATATGCTGTGACTGGGGTTATTTGTTTTGCATTTTAAAGCCATTTGTAGGTGTTGACGGGATAAATAAAATAGTAGGTTAGTGCCGTGAATGGGAAAATATCTGGCGCGGCACAGAAACTGGATGTGCTCGGCAGAGCCTCGCCCATCCCGTTTCCTAAGCCTTGCCAGATATTTTTCCCATTCACGGCACTAACCTACTATTCTCTATCTATCCCGTCAACACAGTGCGTATGTGCCTTGTCAATACGACCTAATCATTGCGTATGCATATGTGCGGTTGCCATACTAGTCGATTCACCGATTTTGAGGATGCGGCTGGGATTATTTTTTTGCATTTTAAAGCTATTAATTTTGTAGTGTTGACGGGATAAATCGAATAGTAGTTTAGTGCCGTGAATGGGAAAACATATCTGGCGCGGCACGGAAAGGGGATGTGCCATCCCGTTTCCTAAGCCTTGTCAGATATGTTTTCCATTCACGGCACTTACATACTATTCTCTATATTGCCTCATTAGCCGATGGCACATATTCAGTGTGCTATTTTTCAAATAATCAAAAATGAATGCAATTATTCAATGACAGCCATTGAACCAATGCCCGTCTCTAGATCGCTTTCATTAATCTAAAGCATGATTGATCTGCAACAGATATATGTAATTGGAAATTTTAAAAAATCTACTTTTCTGCCCGTAAATGACGGCGAAATATGACGAAAGTTTCATCTTTTCCGCATTTGCTATGAATATTTTCTAATCTTTCGACGTCATTTCGTAAAATGTTCTGTTTCTACAAAATCGCACACAACGTGATAAATTGTGAGCGAGTGATGGAAAGAGGTACATATTGCATGTTATCCCGTCAACACAGTGCGTATGTGCCGTGAAACATTTTTGATATCCTGTCAATACGACCTAATCACTGCGTATGCATATGTGCGGTGACGGGTTATTTTTTTGCATTGTAAAGCCAATTGTAGTTGATAAATAGAATAGTAGGTTTGGGCCGTGAATGTGAAAAATATCTCGCGCGGCACGGAATGTGCTCGGCAGAGCCTCGCCATCCCGTTTCCTAAGCCTTGCCAGATATGTTTTCCCATTCACGGTACTAACCTACTATTCTCTATAACACGACGGCTGAAGAATGGAATGCTCCATTTTGATAGCTTTAGTAAGGATAATTTTCATAAATACAAACTACAAGGATAATTTTCATAAATACAAACTACATGTTCTTGGAATTATATCACATACAGTGGGGTCAGCGTGTAAGTGCACACACGAACGAACACGACAGGTTGGAACGCTGACCCCACTGTATTTCATGTACAAACAAAAAATGTAAATATTTTGCTGCATTATTTCTCATTTCGCATCAAAAGTGTATGTTGTTACCACTCAGTTGAACCGTCTCGGCAAGACGGTTCAACTGAGTGGTAACAACATACACTTTGGGTGGGTAGCGAACCAACCTGTCGTGTTCGTTCGTGTGTGCACTTACACACTGACCTCACTGTAACATGGTGTTTGGTTGATACAGCGAAGATTTGTTGAAAGTTCCCAATCGAAGGAACGAACACGAATGGAAAACGAAATGAAAACGATCGTTTATTACATTGATTTGCATAGAAATGAGTATCGTATTTTTGGACGTTATAAGATATTTTAGTTTAAATACTCCGAACCGTTTAAACGCCTGTCGTTTCTTTCAACGCACCGTTGTCGTCGTTTTCAATTAGAAAATGATGTTTTCGTTGGTTTAAACGTGACATGACACGTTTAAACGAAAACGAAAACATTGTTTTCTATTATTAAAAACGAAAAATATGCCAAAACGTTGTGTAAACGATTGACACTCGTTCGTTTGTGGAACTAGGAACAAATCCGGGCTGTTCTGTTTAATAAATAAAAGCTTTAAATTAGCCCAATAATCGGCGTATGCTGGCGTATATGGCCATTAGAGCCAACTATGGACTTCAACAACAATAACTTCCGGGTTAAATCTCTTCCGGCGTTCAGCTCATTACGTATTCAAAATTGTGTTATTTGGCTATAATTAAAGTTTTAAACGGAGATAATTGCCAAAAATGCAAACTTTATCGGTTGATGTAATTTGGAAGTGATACAGAAAAATTCGCGTTCGTAGATTACCGAATAGCGGAGAAAAGGGTTGCTACAAACTTTTTCAGAATTCGATGGATAACCAATATATTAGCCGATCTATAAATAGATCGGCTAATAAAGAGACGAATTTGTAATTTGGAGAATTATGTCACAAATGAAAAACGTTAGCAGGAACATACTTTCATTCGCAATGCGAGGCGACTAAACAACTACTTCGGGGATATATTATGCATATTGCTTAGATTTACACTTTTCATTAGGGTATAAATAGTTTGTGTTATAAAATTAAGTGGGACATCTGAACACGTAATCTATCACTCTCAGTGAAATAGATATACATAATATATTATCTAATTTACCTCTAGGGAAAGCATCTGGCCCAAATGGTGTCAATAATCGCATCCTTAAATAATTAAAATCTGAACTAGCTGTCCCTTTAAAGGACCTTTTTAATAAATCTATGCAATGTGGGCACTTTCCAGACGAGTGGAAACAGGCCAACGTATGTCCTATATTTAAGGCTGGTGATCCCTCTCTCAGTTCGAAGTATCGCCCCATATCCTTGCTCAGTACTATTAGTAAAGTTCTTGAAAGGGCAGTTTTTAAATATTTGTACAATCACTTCAAAGACAACAATATATTAACACCTTTACAGTCTGGATTTGTACCTGGTGATTCAACTGTAAACCAACTGACCTTCCTTTATAATGCATTCCGTCGTGCATTAGATGATGGAAAAGAAGTCCGGGTTGTATTTTGTGATATCAGCAAAGCATTTGACCGTGTCTGGCATACCGGTCTCCTCATGAAATTAACAGCGGCAGGTATAATAATAACGTTCATGACTGGTTCGCCAGATCAGTACCTTAGTAATCGGAAACAAAGGGTTGTGCTGCCAGGAGTCTACTCTAACTGGAACCACATTAGAGCTGGTGTCACACAAGGTTCTATCCTCGGACCATTGTTATTTCTCCTATACAAAATGATATTGTTATGGACATAAGCTCCAATATACGCCTCTTCGCTGATGACACCAGCTTATACCTTATTGTAGACACTCCCGAATCTGCTACTAGAACCATTAATTCCGATCTTAAAACTATTACCAATTGGTCTAATAAATGACTTGTAACATTTAACCCTAAGAAGACAGAATCACTACCTATATCACGGAAACGTAACAGACCAGCACATTCCCCAATATTGATGAATAATGTTAATGTTTCAGAAGTTGAGAACCAGAAACACCTAGGTATATACTTTAACAATGAAGGAACATGGCATCAACATATAGAAAATATAACACATATAGAATATATAACAGGGATAACATGGCGTAGAATATACATTATGAGAAAACTAAAATACATACTAGATATAAAATGTCTCGAAATAATTTACCTTTCCTTTATTAGACCTCTGTTAGAATATGCTGATATCGTATGGGATAATTGTACTCAATATGAGAAAGATGGATTGGAAAAAATCCAAATTGAAGCTGCCCGTATAGCTACAGGTGCAACTCGGCTAATTTCAATCGATTCATTATATGCTGAAATTTGCTGGGAAACATTAGAAAATAGACGACATTCACATAAACTGTCGCTTTTTAACTAAATGAAAAACGGCATTTCACCTAATTACCTTGTGGATATCCTTCCGCCTCAAACAGACACTACTCGTTACAATTTAAGAATTGCTAACAACCTGCAGACCATACGATCCAGAACAACTCTCTTTTATAACTTATTTCTTCCCTCTTCAGTCCGAGACTGGAACTCTATGTCAGAAAACACACGGAATGCTCCGTCACTTAGTTGTTTTAAAACCAAAATAAAAACAATCACAGACAAGGTTCCAAGTTATTACTACAGTGGTCAACGGCATATGCAAATAATACATACACGATTCCGGACAAAATGCAATGCTCTTAACTATGACCTTCATTGCAAAAATATTGCTGAATCACCAAATTGTATCTGTGGTCAAGTTGAATATGCCACTCACTACTTTTTCTCCTGTCCAAGATATGCACTACATAGAAACCAACTAATATATGATATACATGCTTATTGTCAACCGACCCTCCATACTATACTCTATGGTAATATACAACTGGACGATCCTACTAACGAAACAATATTTACAGCTGCAAGAATGTACATAGAGAATACAAGTCGCTTTTAAATGGTACGGTGGAACCTCTGTAAGCCGAACACCTTGTACATGACTGTGTGGGTAATTCTGGTGGGTTTTATTTGTGATACCAAGTTACAATGTCAGGGAGAGGATTTATATAAGCTTGTTTTCAATCCAATCCCATTTGTACAGTATGTTCGTGATTGCATGGCATGAAAAGAGGTGTTGGAGTAGTCATAAGACTGATTTACAGTGGAACTTCTCTATGCCGGACGCCCTGGGGACGTCCCAGGGTGTCCGGTTTGGAGGGGTTCCACTGTGTCTGCTTGTGTACATCATCACGACAACCAAGACTTAATGTGGGCGTGGCTAGCTTGGTGTGCGAACATATTTTGTTTTCTCGAACTGCTGCAGTGGATTTTTCTTTCTCTATTTTTGTTTTATAATAACGAACTAAAATAGTTGTCTTTCCTTTCTTTTGTTAAAATTGTTTAATGCATGTATATTTACATATTGTCATCTATAATACATCTACCGGATATCGCAGGAAGCAGAAACTATGAGCATAAAGTAAGAATAAAATCCCATTTTCTGCTAATGGCAGTACTAATTATGTGTGTTATGTCCTGGTTCTTGCGGCCTGTGATACCAAGTTACATGTCAGGGAGAGGATGTATATAAGCTTGCTTTCAATCCAATCCCATTTGTATAATTATGTATACACTATGATTGATGCCTTACTTGAAAATAATATGCAAATAAAATATGTTTAAACTAACACGTTATCTATATATTTATAATTGATGCTATGCAATATACAATATGTGTCACATTTTGTCACAACGTCGTAAATGCGCATTTTATTTTAAACATTAGAAAAGTCAATCGGAGAAAATTCATGTCACATATTCAAATAACTAAATAATATTAAACTTATACAATGTCTATTTTGTAGTCTTTCTTGTGAAATAAAATGTGTAGGATCCGTGTAGAAAATGAATGAACAACTGCGCATTTCAAAATGTCTAGTGAAAATGTCACACTTTAAGGATTACGTCGCGAATGCACATTTTTTAAAGTTACGGTAGTTTGCGTGATGCAAAATATTTGCTGAATTTATATAACACGATAATTATATTGTAACCACAAAATGTGTTTTGTAACTTCTTTCTAGTCGTTCACATTGTCTGGCGATCGCACATAAACATCATAAAAAAATATGCATTTTAAAATGTCTAGCGGAAATGTCACCTTGCAAATTACGTCGTTATTGTGCGTTTTATAAAACGTTGCCGTAGTTCATGTGATATGTAAGGTCTGTCTAACTTTCTTGTACGATAATACTATTGTAATTACGAAATGTGCATTTTATCTTCTTTCTATAATGTAAATTTCATGGTGGTTGCCCATAAACTTAATAAAATAATACATACTTCAAAATGTCTAGTGGAAATTTCACATCTTGCGAATTACGTCACTATTTTACATTCTTTTAAAAGTAAACGAAGCATGTCGGGTATGGAATATATGCAGCATTTGTTATAAAATAATTAATATTGTAATTACAAAATGTGCATTTTGTCTTCTTTCTAGTAGAGTACATTTTGTGGCGGTCGCACATAAACATAATGAAAAAAATATCCACTTTAAAATGTCTAGTGAAAACGTCACACGCCGCAAAATACGTCGCTACTGTACATTTTAAAACGTTTCTGTAGAGTGTGTAGTATAAAGGATATGCCTAAATTTGTTGTACGATAGTGATATTGCAATTACGAAATGTGAATGTTGTCTTCTTTCTATTGGTGTGTTTTGTGTAGCGGTCGCATATGAACATAACAGAACAATACCAACTTTTAAATATCTAGCACAATCCCTGACCATCAGCATGTGCATAGACCTGGTGTTTTCAAATGTATTATTTATATTATCATTTATTATTACACCCACATGGTGCTCGCATTATATTTACTAATGGTTATGATACATACAACCATTGTATTATGTACATAATTGTATGTTTGCGCTAGAAACGTCAGTCACTGCAAAATACGACGCTGACGTCTATACGTCGATTTTAGCCGGGAATGACGTCGTTTTGACGTCAAAAGTATCACCAACAACGTACACGACGTCACATGTTCATTTGATAATTATTGTTATCTTGCTAAAATAACATAGTTAGAACATATTTATGCAAATGATATAGAATTACAGCTCCTCTTCATGATCGCAATACGGATACTAAGTATTTGAAATTGTGCACGGACGGCCGACGGACGCGGCAACAATATCACACTTGAGCCTTTGGCTTAGGTGAGCATGTAAACGATAGGCACACATTCGATTGCGGAACCAGGAACAAAACCGGGATGTACACTGGTCAAAGACGTGGTTAGGTCCCTAATGTCGGCGGACCAGTGAGCAAAATGAAAGACGGCTTATAGGCGCGTGCTATCGGAAATTACGATGTATTATAAAACCGTATGTGTCTGCACGCGATAATAGTCGGGCTCCGATTACAGAGAGCCGAGGCAGCGGAGACGTCGCTTATCATAAGCATACTCCTTGTGTAAAATAACATTGTGGAAATACACTGTGGTAACTGAATTGCATTGGCTGAACTGCAAAGACAAGGTGCATGATCACGTGGTTACAACAACAACAATGTCGCCCACTCCAAAGTAAGTATTCTTTGATATTTTCCTTAATATGCAACGGATTTTCATGAAATATGGCGCAGCAAACGCGTCTTCATGAGCTGCATTTGGTGGTCTAGTGAGTTTGGCACAAACTTATGTCGTTTTTGCGAAGAATCGATTTCCGTGTCGGAGACACGGAAATAGATTCTTCGCAAAAACGACAGAAGTTTGGGCGGAAATACAGACACCACCAAATGCAGCTTAACAGGACGCGTTTGATGCGCCATATTATATCAAAATCCGTTACGTTATAATGACACTATAAAATAATACGTACTTTGAATCGGTACTTGTTGTTGTTGTTAGTACCACGTGATTATGCACCTTGTACATTGGCTGAAGTGTAACGCTTGCAAAGAGACAATAAAGCTTCAGTTGAATAATTTTGCGGAAATAGTGTCAAAATAACATTGTGGAAATACTCTGTGGTAACTGAACTACATTGGATGAAGTGTAACTCCCGTAAGGAGATACTAAGGGGTTTGTTGAATGACCTTGTTCGCCGTTCTTGTAATACAGTGGAACCTCTCAAAACCGGACACCAAGAACACACCTGTGATCTTATTTTTGATGAGTTGCTTAGTCATTTATCTCAGGTAATAATGTCTGTGCGTGATCGCATATCACACAACCATGGCCCATACAGATCAAATGCCTGATTTACAGTGAAACCTCTCTAAGCCGGACACCCTGAGGACCTGTGTCGACGTATTACTCGCGAGAGGCTTTTAAATATAAGTAAGTACATACATTTTTCTTCAAAATTTCTCATTTAATATTTTATATGTGGTTTATATGCGTTTGTTTTCCAGCAAAACGTCTGATATGCAATTTATATGAGGCATGAACACCGCATAACATTAATTCAGCATGTAAATCTCATATGATTTCGTATGGACAATAATATAACAATTCCAGAGGCAATTCATATGAGTTTCATTTGACAAAAAGATGTGATATTGAAACATTAAACCAACTGGGTATACAATGTGCATACTTGTCAGTAACATAGTATGGTATGGAATAGTTTATTAAAGTGCCACATGTCATTCAAGGTGCATGATCACGTGGTTATAATAACAACAACAGTGGCTGAAAGTGTTGAAATCTTGAAAGTATTATTTGATATGAAACGGATTTTGATGAAATATGGCACAGCAAACGAGACTACCAAATGCAGCTTAACAAGACGCGTTTGATGCGTAATAGTTCATCAAAATCCTTTACGTAATAAGGACACTATAAAAGAATACGTACTTTGAATCAGATGGATTCTGGAAGTTTCTGTACTTGTTGTTGTTGTTAGTACCACGTGATCATACACCTTGTAATTTATACCGTTAAACTAACACACGGTATATCATCACATAAAATGACACCCAGCCATAGTTGCCTTACGAGGGACTATCAAGCTCCATTTACATAGATATTGTACAATTCTGATGAAAATGTACATTTACACATTTTGTACATAACGAGCGAAACAAACAACAACAACCATAGTTAATATAAATATTTATTATATACCTACCCATGAAATACATAGTTATACGATGTAAATAAAAGTCATATGTTCTCATCGATGAAATGAACAACTTCCGGTGAAAATACGACTACTTCCGCTATCTATATTCATAACGCGCACCTGCACAAAACAGCGCAAATAGGCTGCAAATACACATTAATTACCGTATACAGTCTAAAAACTGCTAATTTCCATGGAGCGGTATATAATAAATAGAATATTCATATTTTTGCAACGAATATGACATATGTGTTCATCTCGTGGAGTGAAATGTCCATATTTCACGAGTGCCGTTATTTTCACACCACTCAATGAACATATATGTCATATTCATTGCAAAAATATGAATATCCTCTATATATTTCACAGCGACACATCAGGATATATAGCCGATTTCACCAACATTGCAAAGTACACTTTTCTAGCAAAGTATACTTTGAGGGAGTAATCATTTATTTTTCCCGAAATGCATTATTTCTTATAGAACTAACGCCTGTCGTCTCTTTCATCGCATCGTTTTGACAACGTTTTCTTTATTTTTAATGATAAAAAAATGGTTTAGTTTGTTTAAACGCCGCTTGCTGTGGGGGTAATGGCATGTTTCACGCTAATACATTTGTTTGAGAGCGCCAATGTCTATAGCTTTCAGCCTATACATGTATCATAATTCTCCAATCACAACACTCGTGATTCCGCTATTTCGCCCCGACCACTCGACAAAACGAAAAAACGACAAGGCAAGGCGAAAAGTTAAAAAGCTGACATGTTCCCGGCGTTTTTCAATTATTGCCCCAGTTTGGCGCATTTTGGAAGTGCCGTATTGTCGAGTTGTTGCTCTGTCTCTCCGTCTCTCCGAAAATACGACTGGGCCAATAAGTGAAAACAATGCAATAAACTATGTTTAAACTAAAAAAAAAACTAAGTGAAAACCCGACAATGCGAAAAGGGGAAATCTACGACAGCTTAAAAGGTTACATGAACAATTGTTGTTCTATCTAGTTCCCACGACAGTGCATCTCGTTACCACAAAATAGCATATCGTTACCACGAGTTAGCTATTTCATTCCCACGGGATAATATATCGTTCGAACGGCATAATCAGTCAAATAGAATAGCAGATATTACTCCACCATCTTGAATGACAATGAATGTTACCCTTTCAGTAGCCGAGTATGTCGTGCGAACGCGATGGTAACGAGATTCTATCTCGTGGAAACGAGTTACTATCTCGTGGCAGCCAGATGCTATATCGTGGAAACGAGATAAAATTATGGCAACGCAAAACAGCACGTGAATTCATGTATGAGAGAAACGTACGTTTATGACCACAACATAATTAATTTTGTCATTTAATACCTATATTTCCTAAATACTGACTGGTATATATAGTGAAATTGTATTTTTAAATTTCATACTTTTGGTAGAGTTTATATGGCTATAGTTATAGGTTTGATATACAGAATAGTAGGTTTGTGCGGTGAATGGGAAAAATATATAGCAAGGCTTAGGAAACGGGATGTGCGAGGCTCTGCCGAGCACATCCCGTTTTCGTGCCGCGCCAGATATGTTTTCCCATTCACTGCACTAACCTACTATTCTATTTATCCCGTCAACACCTACACATGGCTTTAAAATGAGAAGAAATAACCCCAGCCACCGCACATATTCATACGCAGTGATTAGATCGTATAGACACGATATCAAAAATGTTTCACGGCACCGTGTTTCACGGCACAAACGCCCTGTGTGGACTGGATACATTGGAAACATATGACTTTCATCAAAACTAAATGTTTCCTGAAAGGTTGCTTACGGGATGGGCGAGGCTCTGCCGAGCACATCCCGTTTCCGTGCCGCGCCAGATATTTTTTCATCCATTTACTGCACTAACCTACTTTTCTATTGATCCCGTCAACACCTACAAATGGCTTTAACATGCGAAGAAATAACCCCAGCCACCGCACATATCCATACGCAGTGATTAGGTCGTATAGACAGGATATCAAAACGAAATGTTTCACGGCACCGTGTTTCACGGCATAAACGCCCTGTGTGGACGGGATAAATTGGAAACATATGACTTTCATCAAACCTAAATGTTTCCTCAAAGGTTGCTTATGGGATGGGCTACGAATGGCTTTAAAATGCAAAAGAAAATAACCCCAGCCACCGCACATATTCATAGGCAGTGATTAGGTCGACAGGATATCAAAAATGTTTCACGGCAACGTGAAGTGTTGAAAGCTCGTAAGTATTATTTAACATTTTCCTTAATATGCAACGGAGTTAGATGAAATATGGCGCAGTAAACGCGTCTTCATGAGCTGCATTTGGTGGTACCACGAATGCGGCACAGACTTATGTCGTTTTTGCTATTCTTCTAAAAAACGACCGAAGTTTGGGCCAAAATACAGAGACCACCAAATGCAGCTTAACAAGACACGTTTGGTGCGCCATATTTCATCAAACTCCGTTACATAAGGGCAAAATAAAAGAATACGTACTTTGAATCTAAGGGTTTCTGGAAGTTTCAGTACGTGTTGTTGTTGTTATAACCATGTGATCATAAACCTTGATTATGTTAGATAGATTCCTTGGCTACGAAAGCATATCTGTAGACTCCGAAACGAAGTCCCCACAGGGGCGGATCCAGCATTTGGGGAACGGGGGGCTATAGTGGGTTGGCGAAAACCATAAAAGTATTTTGTTTAGTACACTATGGCATCCATGCTAAAATCATTGCTATGGCACAAGTGATCAACACTAGGGGTGGATGCCACGTGATTTTTGTCCGTTTAATATTTTTCGGGGCCCCTAAAGGGGAAATTTAATGAAAATAAATATAGTATATAGCGTTACTTTATAACATCATAGTACAGTTTCTGCTGTTGTTTTTTTTTCACATTTAATTGTCAAGGTTGACTTTGAGCAAATGTATGCATACTTAATATTTCCGTTTCTTCTAAGTGTAAATTTTCTCATATATCGGCTGTGATACTAACATGCCTTAAATGTTTCTTCGTGGATACATATTTAACCCTTAGACCGCTATCTTATTTTTTTGTCGTCTGCTGTTTGTTTTCTAGTTTCCATTGTTATCATCAAAAACATGTTTGACAGCACTTTAGAATACTTTACAACATGCTTTGACTGCACTTCAGAATCATTTACATTGGAAATGATTCTGAAGTGCTATCAAACCATGTTTTTATTGAGAAATAAGGCAAGACATAAAAGCAACAGCAGACGACAATTGTTGTGAGTAGCGGTCTAAGGGTTAAACATGTGTATTTTAAATACTGGTTTACGACGCAGGCCGAGTTACTGCAATACACATACATGTACATGCAGCTTGGACTTAAGAGTCAGAAGGAATTGATGGATTTACATTTATTGAACATAGGCTGCATATAGCAGCCTATGCTCAATAACTGTAAATCCATCAATTGTTTGGTGCCACCATGTATAACAGCTGACTCATGTCTCACACAATTTATATATTACATCAGCTGATTTAATCAGAGCCTCTAAATTCCAGTTAATGGTTTCTTAATTTTGCAATAATGTGTATGTAAATATCTGATTGCTGAAACGTGTGATGCATACATTGAACTTTGCCAACTACATGTATTATTATATTTACTGTTCAAACTTTTCAAACAACATTATTGGAGTGCATGCATTTTCACAAATAGTGCATATATTTCCCCCATATGAGGCCCGGATAATGTATTTTATTTCTTTTTGTATCCGTAATTATTAGTTTATGTATTCACCCGTATAGTATCACCAGCAAATAGCATTGGGAAAATAAATAAGACACTTCACTCTTCAAATGTCTTCACTTTTTTCTCTCTAAAAATATCAGTAAAATAAATCATAATATTTCAGCCCCATTTGAGACCCCACTAGTGTAGTTTATTTAATTTTACATAATTATTAATTAATAGATCTACTGACAGTTTCATCATAGCATTTGGAACATAAGCAATACCTTTCACTCCCCATGTATTTTCATTTATTGCTTTTAAACACATCAGTCAAATTAAAATAAATGATATATTTCACCAATTTGAGGCCCCATAACGTATTTTAGTGGATTTTGTTTATATAATTATTAATTTATGCATTCACCTGATTGTCATAACTGACACTATTGGAAAATGTAAGCAAGAAGTTTCACTTGCCAAGCGTTTTCACTCATTGTTTTCTAAAAATAGTGTTTAAATTCAGTGTTCCCCTGTTAGGGCCTCCAACAACTGAAACAGCCATTTTTGAATGTGGCATCCACTCTGGTGGTGTTCTACTATAGTATAGTACCATTTCTAGCATGGATGCCATATTGTACTAAAACATGCCATGAGACCTGGGGTGCGTTTCACTAAACTTCGTACGACTAAAATGTTCGTAAGTTGCAAAATTATGATAGTCTGTAAATTTCACATTAACAATGTTTTCTTGTAAACAATTATTGGATTTACATTTATTGAGCATAGGCTGCGTTTGCAGCCTATGCACAATAAATGTAAATCCATTAATTGAAATTTGCAGACGATCCTAAATTTGCACTTACGAACATTTTAGTCGTACGAAGTTTAGTGAAACGGCCCCCTGTTTTCTAGGGCCCTTATGCAATTTCGCCGCTCCACTACTATTCCGGATTTTGTGATTTGACATAATTAATATGCTAGCCTATAGACTATTATTAGCAACAAACAGACTATTTTTGATCATCCAAAGCTTTTGTTCGAGTGGTAGCAATGTTGCCTTGTCGCATTAGCGAAACGTTGAAAATGTTGTAAGGTACATACCTACGGAGCCCCGCAGGGGACATGGAGCTTTTTTTTATTATTAATTCGTACCCACGAAAGACAATTCGTTCCCACGATATAACAATTCGTTCCTTCGAATTAAGAATTCGTCCCACGAAAGGACAATTCGTTCCCTCAATTTAACAATTCGTTCCCTCGAATTAACAATTCGTTCCCACGATATAACAATTCGTTCTCACGAATTAACAATTCGTTCCCGTGGGAACGAATTGTTATTTCGTGTGAAGAAATTGTTACTTCGTGGAAATGAATTAATACAAACAAAATCTACGTCCCCTGCGGGGCTCCGTACACTTCAGCCACATATGAAACCAATTAAATATATCGCTAAATGCTCTTTTTTCATCCACAGCTGAGTCTTTAATTTTA
This sequence comes from Conchocele bisecta, assembly GCA_029237695.1. Taxonomy (NCBI): domain Eukaryota; kingdom Metazoa; phylum Mollusca; class Bivalvia; order Lucinida; family Thyasiridae; genus Conchocele; species Conchocele bisecta. The sequence continues at coordinate 57,820,217 of CM055266.1, read as the reverse complement.
TTGACTTCTCTGTCACGTGTCTCTCTATGCACGGTATTACAGTGTTTAGCAAAAGCGTCAAACGTACAGCAAACGCAATCGAAATGAAAACGCATTGAAAACGAAAGTTTTGTACAATGATATGCATAGAAATGAATACGATTTGGTTTATTTGTACGCGAAAACGATATATTGGTTTCAATGCCCGGCTCCTACCTATATGGACGCATGTCGCTTATTTCAACACAATTCGTGTCGTTTTTTCTTAGCGCAATGTGTGTCTTTTACACGTCGTTTCGTCATTTTCAATTAAGAAACGATGGTTTCGTTGGTTTAAAGGTGTCGTTTAAGCCAACGAAAACATCGTTTTCTACACGTTTAAACCAACGTAAACATCGTTTTCTAATGAAAAACCTAAAACTATGTGAAAACGATGAGCAAACGACAGGCGATCATACTTTTTGTGGAACCAGCAGCAAATCCGGACTGTATGACCGTATTTCTCAAAACAGTAATATCCTGTCTCCAATTAGTTGTTCATTCCATCTGGACGGTTGTTCATCCAATAGGATTATTGAATGGCTCCGTGCAGGTCAACTTTGAACAATAGCTATCGATGTCGGCATGTGGTAGTACAAGGTGCATAATCACGTGGTTACAACAACAACAACAACGTCGCACACTCCAAAGTAAGTATTATTTGATATTTTCCTTAATATGCAACGGATTTTGATGAAATATGGCGCATCAAACGCGTATTCATGAGCTGCATTTGGTGGTCTAGGGAGTTTGGCACAGACTTATGTCGTTTTTGTGAAGAATCGATTTCTGTGTCGGAGACACGGACATCGATTCTCCACAAAAAAGACAGAGGTTTGGGCGAAAATACAGAGACCACCAAATGCAGCTTAACAAGACGCGTTTGATGCGCCATATTTCACCAAAATCCGTTACGTAATAAGGACACTATAAAATAATACGTACTTTGAATCGGTACTTGTTGCTGTTGTTAGTACCACGTGATCATACACCTTGTAGTAGTGAGTGGTAGGTAGTGTGCATAACGACTACAAAGTAAGTAAGTACGTAAGTAATTTGTTTTTTATAGTGACATGTGTTAAACGAAACAGGGAATTCGTACAATATAATATTGACGAAAATACCCGGCCCTATGGACCTATATGTCACTTTCAAATGTTAGGTAACAAATGTATGTGTGAATATACAATACAAAATCAATAATTAGCACCTAGTATAAGCAGTATAGATCATGTATATGATTAAGTGTAGGTAAAGCGCTGAAATGACCTTAATTTCGCGACGCCACATCTGCTTAATACAGGCATCTTGACGTCCCGGAATTAAGGCTATTTCACGTTCAAAGTTGTCAAATGCATGATAACAGTTCAGACAATGATCCACATTCAAGTGTTGTATATTACAATGTGTACTATGTATTGTATGCGTTCACATGAGTCAAACCATTTAACCCTTCAACACTAAGCCACAATATCAACAATGAGCTGAGGCGAACTGATTCATGAACTGTATACATGTGTGTAGTTAGTCTTTACCCTAAATCACAGCTAAAACAGGGGGCCGTTTCATTAAGTTTCTTACGACTAAAATGTTCGTAAGCGCAAATTTAGAATCGTCTGCAAATTTGAATTGATGGATTTACATTTATTGAGCATAGGCTGCATATGCAGCCTATGCTCAATAAATGTAAATCCAACAATTATTTACAAGAAAACAGTGTTAATGTGAAATTTACAGACTTTCAAAATTTTGCACTTACGAACATTTTAGTCGTAGGAAGTTTAGTGAAACGGCCCCCTGATGTATGTCCTAAACACATTTCTAAACAGTTTATTTATGCCATGCAGTGATGCTTTTTTACGGCCCACGAACATACTGTAAATGTAAATGCTTTAATTTAACGACTGCACTGACTCGGTGACCTTGCATGTCGGGACCCCATCCATCCGATAGGACTGGGCTAGCACGAAGTTGTCTTGCCCAAGGACACGCCGAATCGATCATTCTCAGCGGTGGAGGTGGGAATCTAACCCGGGGTCTCCCGATCCGCAGTCCGACGCTCTTCCTACTGAGCTAATCCGGCCACCGCGAATATAATCCACCCCGAACATACCCCACCCAGTCGTGTATAGTGTACACTGGTTCGCATTTGCATTGGCGATACGGTCATATATGGCGGTAACCAGAGAAATGGGGCTTATGTATTTTTTTACCATAAGCCTGTGCATCCGCAGTGTCTGATCAGGATCTACATTGTTCACATTCCATCAATGATACAGCCGTAATGCTTCTAACGCGCACTATAGTCCATTACCAGGCGACAGGAGTGGGTTACTGGACCAGGGGCCCGTTTCACTACACATCGTACGAATAGAATGTTCGTAAACGCAAAATTATGATAGTCTGTAAATGTTACATTAACGATGTTTTCTTGTAAATAATTATTGGATTTACATTTATTGAGCATAGGCTGCATATGAAGCCTATGCTCAATACATGTAAATCCATCAATTGAAATTTACAGACGATCCTAAATTTACACTTACGAACATTTTAGTCGTACGAAGTTTAGTGAAACGGGCCCCAGGAGCTACACGGGTCATAAATCCCACAAGCCCCATTTCTCCAGTCACAGCCCATATATGCGTGGAACTACTGCTATTTGGAACCTAATCAAACCATTCCGTGACGGCGAGTTGACTAAACAATGACATGAAACTCTTTTATGCTAATATGTGCAATACATAGTCAGCAAATGGGATTGTATGCTATAAAATAGTACGTATGTGAGACGAAACTAACTTAATGCTGACATAACTATCTAACGATACAGTGAAAATGAAAACTGAAACTGTGTGGAGCACAGGCATTCGGCATGTTTCGGCTTTCATTGGTATAGCTAGATCTATATATACATGAACAATGCTTCTAACTTTGGTCGGACACAGCCTCGTATCATAATACATTCGGCGATTTTGTTAACGCTAATGTTAATATTTTGGCGGAAAGTGCACATGTTTATTTGAGAATTATTGTTATCTTGTTAAAATAACATAGTTAGAACATATTTATGCAAATGATATAGAATTACAGCTCCTCTTCATGCTCGCAATACGGATACTTAGTATTTGAAATTGTGCACGGACGGCCGACGGACGCCGGACGAAAAGCGACAACAATATCACACTTGAGCCTTTGACTTAGGTGAGCAAGTGAACGATAGGCACACATTCGATTGCGGAACCAGGAGCAAAACCGGGATGTACACTGGTCAAAGACGTAGCTAGTTCCCTAATGTCGGCGGACCAGTGAGCAAAATGAAAGACGGCTTATAGGCGCGCGCTATCGGAAATTGTCCATCCCATCACGGCGTATTATAAAACCGTATGTGTCTGCACGCGATAATAGTCGGGCTCCGATTACAGAGAGCCGAGGCAGAGGAGACGTCGCTTATGATAAGCATACTCCTGTGTAAAATAACATTGTGGAAATACACTGTGGTAACTGAACTACATTGGCTGAAGTGCAAAGACAAGGTGCATGATCACGTGGTTACAACAACAACAATGTCGCCCACTCCAAAGTAAGTATTATTTGATATTTTCCTTAATATGATTTTGATGAAATATGGCGCAGCAAACGCGTCCTCATGAGCTGCATTTGGTGGTCTAATGAGTTTGGCACAAACTTATGTCGTTTTTGCGAAGAATCGATTTCCGTGTCGGAGACACGGACATCGATTCTTCGCAAAAACGACAGAAGTTTGGGCGGAAATACAGAAACCACCAAATGCAGCTTAACAGGACGCGTTTGATGCGCCATATTACATCAAAATCCGTTACGTAATAAGGACACTATAAAAGAATCCATACATTGAATCGGTACTTGTTGTTGTTGTTAGTACCACATGATTATACACCTTGTACATTGGCTGAAGTGTAACGCTTGCAAAGAGACAATAAAGCTTCAGTTGAATAATATTGCGGAAATAGTGTAAAATAACGTTGTGGAAATACTCTGTGGTAACTGAACTACATTGGCTGAAGTGTAACTCCCGTAAGGAGATACTAAGGGGTTTGTTGAATGACCTTGTTCGCCGTTCTTGTAATACAGTGGAACCTCTCAAAACCGGACACCAAGAACACACCTGTGATCTTATTTTTGATGAGTTGCTTAGTCATTTATCTCAGGTAATAATGTCTGTTCGTGATCGCATATTTCACAACCATGGCCCATACAGATCAAATGCCTGATTTACAGTGAAACCTCTCTAAGCCGGACACCCTGGGGACCTGTGTCGACGTATTACTCGCGAGAGGCTTTTAAATATAAGTAAGTACATACTATATGTGGTCTATATGCGTTTGTTTTCCAGCAAAACGTCTGATATGCAATTTATATGAGGCATGAACACCACATAACATACATTCAGCATGTACATCTCATATGATTTCGTATGGAAAATATTATAACAATTCCTGAGGCAATTGATATAAGTTTCATTTGACGAAAAGATGTGATATTGAAACATTAAACCAACTGGGTATACAATGTTTTTGTGTTGAAATCTTGAAAGTATTATTTGATATTTTCCTTAATATGAAACTGATTTTGATGAAATATGGCGCAGCAAACGCGTCTTCATGAGCTGCGTTTGGTGGTCCAGGGCGTTCGGCACAGACTTATGTCGTTTTTGCGAAGAATCGATTTCCGTGTTCAGAGACGACTGGGTGGGGTATGTTCGGGGTGGATTATATTCGCGGTGGCCGGATTAGCTCAGTAGGAAGAGCGTCGGACTGCGGATCGGGAGACCCCGGGTTAGATTCCCACCTCCACCGCTGAGAATGATCGATTCGGCGTGTCCTTGGGCAAGACAACTTCGTGCTAGCCCAGTCCTATCGGATGGATGGGGTCCCGACATGCAAGGTCGCCGAGTCAGTGCAGTCGTTAAATTAAAGCATTTACATTTACAGTATTTTCGTGGGCCGGTAAAAAAGCATCACTGCATGGCATAAATAAACTGTTCAGAAATTTGTTTAGGACATAAATGTTTTTTAGCTGTGATTTAGGGTAAAGACAAACTACACACATGTAGACAGCTCATGAATCAGTTCGCCTCAGCTCATTGTTGATATTGTGGCTTAGTGTTGAAGGGTTAAATGGTTTGACTCATGTGAACGCATACAATACATAGTACACATTGTAATATACAACACTTGAATGTGGATCATTGTCTGAACTGTTATCATGCATTTGACAACTTTGAACGTGAAATAGCCCTAATTCCGGGACGTCAAGATGCCTGTATTAAGCAGATGTGGCGTCGCGAAATTAAGGTAATTTCAGCGCTTTACCTACATTTAATCATATACATGATCTATACTGCTTATACTAGGTGCTAATTATTGATTTTGTATTGTATATTCACACATACATTTGTTATCTAAAATTTGATAGTGACATATATGTCCATAGGGCCGGGTATTTTCGTCAATATTATATTGTACGAATTCCCAGTTTCGTTTAACACATGTCACTATAAAAAACAAATTACTTACGTACTTACTTACTTTGTAGTCGTTATGCACACTACCTACGACTCACTACTACCACATGCCGACGTCGATAGCTACAGTGGGGTCAGCGTGAAAGTGCACACACGAACGAACACGACAGGTTGGTTCCAACCTGTCGTGTTCGTTAGTGTGTGCACTTACACGCTGACCCCACTGTATTGTTAAAAATTGACCTGCACGGAGCCATTCAATAATCCTATTAGATGATCAACCGTCCAGATGGAATGAACAACTAATTGGAGACAGGATATTACTGTTTTGAGAAATACGGTCATACAGTCCCGATTTGCTGCTGGTTCCACAAAACGTATGATCGCCTGTCGTTTGCTCATCATTTTCTCATAGTTTTCGTTTTTTAATTAGAAAACCATGTTTTCGTTGGTTTAAACGTGTAGAAAACGATGTTTTCGTTGGTTTAAACGACACCTTTAAACCAACGAAAACATCGTTTCCTAATTAAAAATGACGAAAACGATGTGTAAAAGACACACATTGAGCTAAGAAAAAACGACACGAAATGCGTTAAAAGAAGCGACATGCGTCCAGATAAGTAGAAGCCGGGCATTTAAACCAATATATCGTACAAATAAACCAAATGTTATTAATTTCTATGCATATCGTTGTACAAAACTTTCGCTTTCAATTCGTTTTCATTTCGATTGCATTTGCTGTATGTTTGACGCTTCTGCTAAACATACATGTCCATATGTTTCTATGTGGCTGACGTGCACGAAGCCCCGCAGGGGACGTAGAATTTATTTTTTTTATTAATTAATTCCCACGAAATCACAATTTCTTCCCACGGGAACGAATTGTTAATTCGTGGGAACGAATTGTTATATCGTGGGAACGAATTGTTAAATTGAGGGAACGAATTGTCCTTTCGTGGGAACGAATTATTAATTCGAGGGAACGAATTGTCATTTCGTGGGAACGAATTAATAAAAAAAAAAGCTCCATGTCCCCTGCGGGGCTCCGTAGGTATGTACCTTACCGCATTTTCAACGTTTCGCTAATGCGACAAGGCAACATTGCTACCATTCGAACAAAAGCTTTGGATGATCAAACATAGTCTGTTTGTTGCTAATAATAGTCTATAGGCTAGCATATTAATTATGTCAAATCACAAAATCCGGAATAGTAGTGGATTAGCGAAATTGCATAAGGGCCCTAGAAAACAGGGGCCCGTCTCACTAAACTTCTTACCACTAAAATGTTCGTAAGTGCAAATTTAGGATAGTCTGTAAATTTCGATTGATGGATTTACATTTATTTAGCATAGGCTGCAAACGCAGCCTATGCTCAATAAATGTAAATCCAATAATTGTTTACAAGAAAACATTGTTAATGTGAAATTCACAGACAATCATAATTTGCAACTTACGAACATTTTAGTCGTACGAAGTTTAGTGAAACGCACCCCAGGTCTGATGGCATTTTTTAGTACAATATGGCATCCATGCTAGAAATGGTACTATACTATAGTAGAACACCACCAGAGTGGATGCCACTTTCAAAAATGGCTGTTTCAGTTTTTGGAGGCCCTAACAGGGGAACACTGAATTTAAACACTATTTTTAGAAAACAATGAGTGAAAACGCTTGGCAAGTGAAACTTCTTGCTTATATTTTCCAATAGTGTTAGTTATAATGACAATCAGGTGAATGCATAAATTAATAATTATATAAACAACATTCACTAAAATACGTCACGTTTATGGGGCCTCAAATGGGTGAAATATATAATTTATTTTAATTTGACTGATATGTTTAAAAGGAATACATGAAAATACATGAGGAGTGAAAGGTATTGCTTATGTTCCAAATGCTATGATGAAACTGTCAGTAGATCTATCAATTAATAATTATGTAAAATTAAATAAACTACACTAGCGGGGTCTCAAATGGGGCTGAAATATTATGATTTATTTTACTGATAATTTTTAGAGAGAAAAAAAGTGAAGTCTTTTGAAGAGTGAAGTGTCTTATTTATTTTCCCAATACTATTTGCTGGTGATAATATACGGGTGGATGCATAAACTAATACTTACGGATACAAAAAGAAATAACATACATTATCCGGGCCTCATATGGGGGAAATACGATATGCACTTTTTGTGAAAATGCATGCACTCCAATAATGTTGTTTGAAAAGTTTGAACATTAAATATAATAATAGTTGGCATAGTTCAATGTATGCATCACACGTTTCATCAATCAGATATTTGCATACACATTATTGCACAATTAAGAAACCATTAACTGGAATTTAGAGGCTCTGATAGAGCCATCATATTAATTCAGCTGATATAATAATAAATTGTGTGAGACACGAGTGAGCTATTACACATGGTGGCACCAAACAATTGATGGATTTACATTTATTGAGCATAGGCTGCTATATGCAGCCTATGCTCAATACATGTAAATCCATCAATTCCTTCTGACTGTAAAGTCCAAGCTGCATGTACATGTATATGTATTGTAGTAACTCGGCCTGCGTCGTAAACCAGTATTTAAAATACACATGTTTAAATATGTATCCACAAAGAAACATTTAAGGCATGTTAGTATCACAGCTCAGTTGATATATGAGAAAATTTACACTTAAAAGAAACGGAACAATTAAGTATGCATACATTTGCTCAAAGTCAACATTGACAATTAAATGTGACAAAAACCAGCAGAAACTGTACTATGATGTTATAAAGTAGCGCTATATACTATTCTTTTTTCATTAAATTTCCCCTTTAGGGGCCCTGAAAAATATAAACGGAAAAAGCACGTGGCATCCACCCTAGTGTTGATCACGTGTGCCATAGCAATGATTTTAGCACAGATGCCATCTTGTACTAACAAAATGCCATCAGTAATTATGTTTATGGTTTTCGCCAACCCACTATAACCACCCTTAGTAAATCACACGGAGCAGGGGCGGATCTGAAGGGGGGGGGGGGGGGGGTGGGGGTCACCCCCACCCCCCGTTCAGCCACGGACTTTACATAGATCACAGTTTACCACCAGTTGGAGTCTGAATTTAAATGCCGTAAAACACAGGAAAGTGCATTTCAAAGAGCTCGAAAATAGGACAACGCCCTAGTTGCGAGCTGGCTACGGATGGTACAGGAGTAACTACAAGAGTTACATTCGCAACTAGATCCTAAATCGATTCTTCGCAAAAACGACAGAAGTTTGGGCGAAAATACAGAGGCCACCAAATGCAACTTAACAAGACGCGTTTGATGCGCCATATATCATCAAAATCCGTTACGTAATAAGGACACTATAAAATAATACGTACTTTAAATCAGATGGATTCTGGAAATTTCAGTACTTGTTGTTGTTGTTAGTACCACGTGACCATACACCTTGATATGGCGGTAACCGGAGAAATAAGGCTTATGGATTTTGTGACCATTGTAGATCCAGATAAACCTGTGCATCCACATAGTCTGATCAGGATCTACATTGTTCACATTCCATCAATGATACCGTCGTAATGCTTCTAACGCGCACTATATTCCATTACCAGGCGACAGGAGTGGGTTACTGGACCAGGGGCCCGTTTCACTACACATCGTACGAATAGAATGTTCGTAAACGCAAAATTATGATAGTCTGTAAATGTTACATTAACGATGTTTTCTGTACGAACATTTTAGTCGTACAAAGTTTAGTGAAACGGGCCCCAGGAACTACACTGGTCATAAATCACACAAGCCCCATTTCTCCAGTCACAGCCCATATATGCGTGGAACTACTGCTATTTGGAACCTAATCAAACCATTCCGTGACGGCGAGTTGACTAAACAATGACATGAAACATTTTTATGCTGATACATGTATGTGCAATACATCGTCAGCAAATGCGATTGTATGCTTTAAACTAGTACGTATGTGACACGAAACTAACTTAAAGCGGAGGTTTCAGTTTTCATTTTTACTATATCTTTAGATAGTTATGTCAGCTTCCGATGTATGTTACTATTTTTAGGTATCGCCATTTTATTTATCTACTTTTAGAAACATTAACTATGGCTGTCGGTCGACATTTTTGGGCGACTCCTATAAGCCGGTACAGGTACCAACAGGAACCGGCACCACCCGGTACCTCTGTAACGGTAACTAATGCGTGGCGAACGCTGTTATGGTGCGTGCATTTTTTTTATCAAATGGGACGGTCAAGTACCAAGGTTAATGTAATTATTACGCCGTTAGAAACGGATAATTACAGAGCAGGAGCAGATGATGAATGGTCTTCGAAAGTTAAGAATTAGTTACTGTCTGTTCCTTTAATCCTGCCGAAGAACTCTTGGCTATTAAACGCTTGAATTAATTTTATTTTTAAATGTAAGTACATTTTCATTTTTATCAATAACACAAAAGTCACTGTCATATAATCGTATAATTAGATCACTCGAGATGGCCGTTGAAAGGTAAACAAGTTTTTATTACTCATGGCCCATATGGGCATCTGAGTTAAGAAGAAAACATAACACAACAAACAAACATGGCATGATATAAAACACACGCAAATTATACATACAAACATGATACATGTATATGAAGTTAAGGAAGATGAAATAACCTTAAAATTATTGAAAGCTGAGAATAATCACTTAAATTTTGATATGATTACTTTCATAAACAATGCTAATTTGACAAGTGTTTGTTTTTCTGTCGAATTCATAATTGCATCAAATTTGTAGGTGTTAGGTGATGTATAACATTCTTTGGAAATATACCTCTTCCTTTCTTGGGAAAAATATGGGCAATTAAAAAGATAGTGAAATTCATCACCTAATTCCTGTCTGTTACATATATTACATAATCTATTGTCTCTAATTATTCCAAAAAATCTACCTTGTTCAATAGGCATTTTATGACTTAAGCATCTGAATTTACTCATAATAGAAGCTAATGACGGAGGAAGAATCTTCAAGTATTTTTCAAACTCAAAAGTGGATTTATATATTCTGTAATTTAAACATTTAGCTGAATTACAAATATTAGTATTCCACTGCTGCATATATTGATCATTCAAAACAGCTTTAACCTTATGCTTAAAAACTAAAGGATGATCAACTTTTTGCAACAACCAGTGGTCAGACATACCGAGACTATCCAATGTATCGTGGACAAACCTTATCCAGGGCGAATGGTAAACATTTTGTGTATGCATTGAATACAGTAATTTATACATAATACAACATATTTTGTCCTGCTTGCCGGTGATTAGTCTGCTCCAAAAATTGAGAACTCTGCTTTTAACTTTTACAGCAATCGGAACTGTCCCAACTTCACCGTATACCATGTCAGTAAATGTAGTTTGTTTGACATCTAGTAGCATTTTATAGAATTTAAGTTGAAAATGGTTTATTACATCTAGTGACTCACAGCCCCATACCTCGGACCCATACAGTAAAATTGGGACAATCATTGTGTCAAAAAGGTGAAGCTGCAAATCAACTGGCAAACATAATTTCCGACATTTCTTAATTACATGGAACATTGCTTTTCGTGCCTGATCTACCAAATGCTTTTTAGTCTTTGCAAACTTACCATTAAAATTAAATTTAATACCTAAATAACTAAAGTCATCAACTACGTCAAGATTAGAACCATTGAGATAAAATAAGGGTTTATTCCTAAGTTTACCTCTGGAAAAAATAATAACCACTTTTGTTTTTGCTGTGTTGACTTGAAGTTGCCACATATTGCAGTAATTTTGCATTGCATCCAGAGCTATCTGTAATTCCTCTTTTGATTCCGCGAAAATAACAGTATCATCAGCATACAAAAGTAAATACAGTTTGAAATACACATCTACTTCTTCGGTATCTAGGAAAGAGTGAATATCATCAGTTAACAGATTTAAACCTCCATAAGAATTTGACATAAACTGAGTCAGGTCATTAAGAAACAAAGAAAATAAAATAGGCGACAAATTCTCACCCTGTCTAACTCCGACAGAACTTTTAAAAAAGTCAGACAACTGCTGACCTGCTTTTACACATGATTTAGCTTTATCGTACATATTGTAAATAACTCTAAAGAAATTTCCATTAACATGAGTTTGGAGCAATTTCCTCCAAAGTGCAGTGCGATTAACTGAGTCGAAAGCTTTTCGATAGTCGATGAATGCACAAAACAAACGTTTATTTTTGAATAAATAAAAGTCAGTTAGCATTTTCAGAGTAAATATGTGGTCAGTAGTGCCATAATGTTTACGAAAACCAGCCTGCTCCTCATCCAATAATCCGGACTTTTCAAGAAAATTGTTTAACCTATTGTTCAAGACTCCTGTGAAAAGTTTTCCAAAACAACTTAGTATAGTAATCCCTCTATAGTTGTCTGGGCTTTGCATGTCACCCTTATTCTTGTACAAAGGTAAGATTACTCCATTACACCAAATATCAGGAACCGTACCTTTGTCTAAGATAAGATTAAAAAGTTTGCAGTACACTGGTAGCATAGTGTCTTTTGAATATTTGATATACTCATTTAGAATGTTATCTTCAACAGAACATGCTTTTCTACTTTTTAACCTGGAAATTACCTTAAGAATTTCTTCTGGGGAAATAGGTTCATTCAGATCCGTGTTATACTCTGGTAAATTGGCAAAATCAATTGGCTCAAAAGTATCGTCTAACTCATCTGCATTATTAAGTTTACTGAAATGTTCATAAAATATGTCGGCGGAAATTTTGCTAACTACATGTTTGCCTTCAGCTGAATATTTATTGAGCATAGCCCAGTATGATTTAGAATCAGAGTCTTTCAACTTTCTCAACTTATTTGCAATTGAATCATGATACAACCTAAATTGTTTATTTATTTCCCTTTTGTACAGTTTACTGTTTTGTTTTACTTGATCGTAATTCGACTGTGAATTTAAAGTCCTATACCTGCGTTTAGATTTAATATAGCTGGCTCTACTAACTTTACATGCTTGATTAAACCAAGGCTTTTTAGTTCTATGAGCATTTTTATCACTGCAACCTGATAAAGTAGACTGATCAGCAGTAATAAAATTACATTTCTCTGCAGCACCCATGAGAACACGAGATGCTCTGCTAGTAACGTCGTTAACTTTCTCGTTAATGTCAATATCTGTGTAAGTAGCTAACAAGTCAATATCATTACACAACGTTGTGATATCTGTTTGACTAACAGCAGTTCATTCTTCAGTTACCATCATCTATTTGGTATATCTCATGAACCGCTTGGCGGATGTTGGTGAAATGTTACAGATATAATTATTTGCTGAAGCCTTTTAAAATTAAATAACATTTGCGGCGCAATATAAGATGGACGATTGGACGCCATCCCAAAAGTGGGTCAAATTCTTAACCATTTTCTCATGAACTGACAAGCCGATCTGAACGAAATTTTACAGAATTAATCGACCGCTGATGCTCTTTCAAAATGGTTACAATGGTGACCCGTGGTTCATGTAAAGGTCATTATTTTATTACCAACTTCAAATTGCTTTGGTTGGGAGCAATGTGAAGGGTACCATTTACGATGGAATTCATCCTTTATGGTTCCTTATTTTGCACCTTGTCTGGCCGTCCGGCATTCGTAAAGTGTATCTCAGAGCTGTGTCATGTTATGCCCCTTAATACGGTATGGACTAAGTGAGCTGGTGTGTTTTAGGACACCCCACACCAGATCAAGATTGTTATAAAGGTTGCCATGGGGGCATCATCAGTGTGGGACAGGCACGCTTTCCTACATTCCTGCAGATTCAGTTATTTCAGTACTTTCATTTATAAAGTGTTCATGTGTCCATGAACATATCACACCCACCATTGTATTGGTGTATTTATAGTGGTGCACAGTATTGTCAACAGACGCCGGTGACAAAACTATTATTTTGAGGGCGACGGTACACAAGTTTGACGGATGAGAGACTTAATTATAATGTTTACTTTTGGTTGATATTTCTTCGTATTCGAATTCGAATTATACGACCAACAACTAAATTTGAGGTCGTACAGCTTCATGCAAATTAGCTAATGTCGGTCAGAGCACATATTTTGCGGGTTGCACTTTTAAAAAACACGGGTCTTTCGCCATAAAAAAAATACTTATAACAACTTAGCTTGATCGCCTTTTCAGTGTGATAAAATGTTTTGTTTGCTTTTTTGTGCTAAGTGCTACATTTATGTTATTTCAAATGTTTCCGTAGTCTAAGGGTGCGACGATTAACCGCCATACTCGATTATTCGCGATTTGTAACTCCAGGTTCGGTGCACGAATACAATCGTACGGTTTTGCAAAAATCTATTTTTAACTCGTTGTTGCTACTATAAAATTCTCTCTCTTATTTTTCGCTAAACGCTTTCCACTCTAGATTAATTATTAGTTTGTGTGTCATCAACAAAAACATACTGTGAAGAATTTCAGGTCGTTCAGTCCCTTGATTATTATACCTCCTTGCAATTTGTATGCAGTGAATTGGTCACTTTCATATCACGTGATAAACAAATTGTAATAACCATTCGTTGCGTCTGTCTTCAAGAATACGCGATAAACCATAATATGTCCTGTTCACGTAGGGGGTCACGAAGCTCGAGTCGAAAATCGTCGTATCGCAATGGGGAAAAAGTGGATGGGGTAATGGGATATTGGCATTATCATGGTTCCAGCCAATATTAATAATCAATAATGCCAGAATCACGTTCAAATCATCACATCTAACGACTAACGGACCATTGGTAGCATCGTCGGTGAGTAATGGTTAAGGGGAGGATATTTGGGCCTTGGGAGTTCCGAGACGCAATTCGCGTCTCGGGTTGCGTCTCTCTGGACAAAGTCGCCAAATGACAGATTTTACTCCTATTTATAGGTTTTGTCAGGCCGAGTTGGACAAGCTTCGTGACTTTCCGTAATGTTTTGGACACGTTCCGGTACTTTCCGTAAGGTTTTAGACAAGTTCCGGTACATTCCGTAAGGTTTTGGACAAGTTCTTGCATGTTTTGGGCAAGTTCCGTGATGGACAGTTCCAATCAGACAAAATTCAAAACAAGCACAGCCAGTAAACATGGCGGCTGCATTCAACACACAGAGGAAATGCCAACAAACTATTGTGAATTATAACGAACGAAACAAGTTTCCTGGTGTGTGAAGACGACACTTATTGACGACAAACTATTGACAATTGTGAACATTCAGGCATGCATCAGAGATCGTGGTAAGTTGTGTGCACACAATGACAGACGTGTTTTGTTGTCCAAAATGTGTGATAAATTCGAAGCGAGGAATACACAAGCGTGTATAGGGATATAGGGATGCTTCGCTGCAGGGTCGCTTCAATATTATATTGTGTCGCCCGCTTCACAACGCAGTGAGCAATATTATAGGGGAATATTAGGTCGGTCGGTCGGTCGGTCGGTCGCTGCTGCTCCTCCCACTCAAAATCATTAGATAGAAACCATAATAGTTCTCTCTATATATATCAACATCATTACATAGAAGCACAATATATGTATCTCAAAATGATTAGATAGAAACCGCACCTGTTGTGATTTTGTTTACAAGACATAGTCAAGCGATCCATGATACTCTGTGGACATGACTAGAAACAGAAAAAAAGTATACATTGCAAGTGCGGTTTTATTGCGCCTGTCACGGCCTGTGCTGTATTCACAGTCCATGACACAAGTACCTCTTAGCAACAGCTGAAGTGAAGCTGTATGTAAAAAGGACACAACTAATACGAAAAACAGTCAAAATGTGCTCCAATATCACCAGAGATCGAGACAATAATAGCATCACTGGAAGTACGTGTCACAGGGTGAGAACAATGTGCACCGGCCCGGGGCTCGAACCCGGGACCTCTGGTTTACCGTACCATCGCTCTAACCGACTGAGCTAGCTGGGCGCGAATACACACTTCCTCCCCACAGTGATTTACGTACCGTGACATATACAGTAATGAATGCGTATTTGCAGCGTATTTGCAGTCCGGCACTGCAGGTGTGCGTTATGAATATAGATAGCGGAAGTAGTCGTATTTTTATCGGAAGATGTTTATTTCATCAATGAGAACATATGACTTTTATTTACATCGTATAGCTATGTATTTCATGACTAGGTATATATAAAAAATAATTACTCTCAAACTGGTCGTTTCTAAATTTATCTATAATTGGAAATATTTCTGTGATAAAAACACTGGCACTCCCTATGCTAGTTCAGTGTTTCTCGGTCATACCAGAACCACCTTCATGAAGGAATTTTGAAGAACTAAATAAAATGTATACCACATATTGGTGCTTTTGTAAAGGCATTGAAAATATCAATGAAAAAAGTTATTAAATCCGTTAATAATTTCTCGTTGGAAACTGTTATTAATTGATAAATTAGAGAACCCGGTTGGGGACAAAGTATGGAAGTTAAACAGAGAAGAGGGATGGGTTGTGGCCTAGGTGTTAGAACACCTGACTTCCAATCCGGAGGCTGTGGGTTCAAACCTCGCCTCAAAAGTACTTTCGTAGTATTTCCATCCCACTGGTCTGTCGGATGAGACATTAAACTGTGGTATATGACCCTAGCTACGGATTTCTTTTGAAAGATATGTTGTTAGCTTGGTCAACTCTACAGGAGTATTATAGGAATGAATGGCCTTTTTGTTGAATTTATCTGGGTATAAACTTGGAAAAGTCGCGGGAATACTGGACGAAGGCCGGAAGGGAAGGCCTTCGTCCAGTATTCCCGCGACTTTTCCAAGTTTATATCCCCGATAAATTCAACAAAAAGGCCATTCATTCCTTATAATTCCAGCATTTGAAATAAATTCATCAAGAAAATGTGTTTATTTTCCGTTTTCTTAAGAATTATTTTAACTGCGCCCCACGGTTACGGAAATTAGTTCGGCGTGGGAGTTTACTGGGATATAAATTGTGGACAGAGACTTGCTACGGGCCAATCAAATGTTAGGGAATTTTGTAAATATTTTTGTGCTGGAATTATCATTCCACAACCCCAGAAGAAATATTATCACAACCTTTATGGTTTAACAATAATATAAAAGCAAACAATCGGTACGTTTTCCAAAATCATGGTGTGAACGCGGAAAACTTGTTTTATAAATAATATAGTTGTTGAAAATGTTTCTGTCCTGTCATATGAGAGTTTTATGGAAAATTATAACATTAGGAAAAACGCAAAACTGGATGAAATAAGAAATACATGTACATTTAAAAGACTCAAAGACATAGTTCAAAGACAACACATGTCTTTTATAATTTATTTGTAGATTATATTAGGGAATTTCCTACAAAGGTTCAAGTAAAATGGAACTTAAAATTACCCTCGAACTTCAGCATAGAATATTGGAAACGATGTGTTTACCTTAACTATGTATGTTAGTGATCGCATAGCACACACCTATAGCTCAGAATGGTAAAGTGCCTGATTTACAGTGAAACCTCTCTAAGCCCGACACCCTGGGGATTTCGACCAATTTATATGTTTTGATTGGCTGATCAGTGTACACATTTCTCGCTTAGCGGTATACAGTGGGTGAGCGTGTAAGTGCACACACGAACGAACACGACAGGTTGGAACGCTGACCCCACTGTATTTCATGTATAAAAACAAATGTAAATATTTTTCTGCATTTTTTCTCATTTCGCATCAAAAGTGTATGTTGTTACCACTCAGTTGAACCGTCTCGGCGAGACGGTTCAACTGAGTGGTAACAACATACACTTTGGGTGGGTAGCGAACCAAACTGTCGTGTTCGTTCGTGTGTGCACTTACACGCTGACCCCACTGTGCACTCAGGTTGGGCTGGTTGTAAGGTTGGACGCCGCTGCCGTCGCAACATGTCGACATTAGTGAACAAAATGTCGACATAATGTGATAGTCTATCTCAACATGTCGACACGACGTGACAGGTTAACACAACATGTCTACATACATAATGTGATAAGTTAATGCGACAAGTCGACATCACGTGTTAGTGTAACACAACATGTCGACATAAATGTGATATTTGATCGCAACATGTCGACATAGTTTCACGTTATGTTGACATGTCGTGATATTTAAGTCGACATGTTCTGATGAATTATGTCAACATTTCAATATCCCGATGGCAAATATATGCCTCCATAGAAGTAAACCAACTGTGACTGTCAATAAGAAACGATTTAACATGGGGAAAAAAGAGTTAGAGGAGTGTGGGAGGAGTCAAAAAACTAAAAAATTTGGAAATTGACTCCGAAACCTGGCTAGATATCTTGGAAATGATCTAAGAAAACAAAAGTTAAATTTTGAAAATCGGTCCAGGATTACTGAAAGGGGATTTAACATGGGGAAATTGTTTTTTCGCAATAAAATCAATATTTGACAAAATTTCACGAAATAAAAAGAAGGCTCATTCTTAAATTTTCCTTTCATTTAATATTATCGAAAATAATATTGTTTTTGAATTGTTTATATGGCCGTAAAATTTGGGCAGCTTTCGTGAAACATACAGTATGTCATTTGTGCCAAGTAAGGATCTATTCGTAATAGGTATACATGTAGTTCATATATTTAATTTTTAATAAATTAATTTCGTAGCGAGCGCTATAAATTAATTTTTTAAAAATTAAATATGTGAACTATAACGTAATTATTGTTTACCAGCCCACTCGCGAAGCTCCGCCCCTAAACGTGATTTCGAATCGCTATACTAGCATGTGATTGGCGGTGTGACACGCAGTGAGCGCGTGTGTGGGCAACAAGGCGTAATATCAGTTCTAAATATAGCGGCTGAACAGTTAATGATTAATTTAATAGATACAAGCGAAAGAGTCGCAATATTCGATTAATTGAGACGAAATGCTGTTCTCTCATTGATCGAGAAACTAGGGTAAACAATAATGTTTGTTAGAAGCATGCCGGGTGTTTCACTTACCGAATGCCGAAAAGTGCAGACCACGATCAGATGCTGCATGTGTGCAGACTGATCTGGGACTACGCTGGTCTCAATAACCGTAATTTCTCGGGACGCGTGTCAATAATACGGCGTCGTCGGTCTATCCGGTTTACAGTGACATTGATGTATGAGCTGATAATTTTTAGCGCATCAACACCGGCTTAAGGTACTTTAACCCTTTCACCACTAAGTAACTGGAATGTACTGTGATATGTTCATTTTCCGACCAATCCAATCGTCACAAAATTATTTTCAGGTTAGTCCATATATGAAAAGTGTGTGATTTTTTTGCAAAAAAATATGAAAATTACTTGCAAAAAGTACAGATCCTGATGAGACGGTTAATTACGAGCCGGCTCATATGGATCTGTACTGTTTGCCAACCCCGCTATAGCGGACTTTCGGGTTCAAAGGGTGAAACGTATTGAGTTGCATGACAGCAGAGTTCGTCGGCACCATGAAGATTACAGATTGCACATCTACTGATTTAGTGTTACATAGACAATCAAAGTAATACAATTACTGAGACGAGGTTATTTCTTAAATGGGTTGAATGCAAGCAATATCTGAATATTTTCACAGTAATATACAAGGAACAAAGCAATCACTATTAAATAAATGTTTCCACTTCCAAACATGGTATTATAGTGGCTTAGTATATGCCTTTGCACACAAAGTGGTCACAATGACTAAATTACTGAAAAAGGAAAAGTAGGAAATGTGTCACGTGTTGTGCACAAGTGTGATAAATGCAGGTGTATTGTGAGAGTGGCTGAAAGAACTTGTACGTTCTAAGTGATCGGACCGACGGATAGATAGATGAATGGACAGACAGTGCGATTCGGGTAATAAGCCCCATCATGAACCCGGGGGCCGTTTCACTAAACTTCGTAAGACTAAATGTTCGTAAGTGCAAAATTATGATAGTCTGTAAATTTCACATTAACAATGTTGTCTTGTAAACACTTACCGGATTTACATTTATTGAGCATAGGCTGCATGTGCAGCCTATGCTCAATAAATGTAAATACATTAATTGAAATTTACAGACGATCTTAAATTTGGACTTACGAACATTTTAGTCGTACGAAGTTTAGTGAAACGGGCCCCAGATGGCCGAAACACGTCGAGGCATGTGATAGTACCAGGGTATGTTAATAGTGAAGGTTCCCAAATGAATCAAACGAACACGAATGCAGAACGATCATTTGTACAACGATATGCATAGACAAGACTATAAACGATGTGCAAACGTTTGTGGAACAAGGAACAAATCCGGGCTGTACCTCACAAGACGATAACAAATGGGAAATCAAATAATAAGCAAACGCACAAATAAACTTTCAAGAGAAGTCCGGTGGTCCGTTTCACTAAACTTCGTACGACTAAAATGTTCGTAAGTGCAAATTTAGGATCGTCTGGAAATTTCAATTGAAGGATTTACATGAAATTAAGAAAACAAGAAAACATTGTTAATTGGAAATTTAAAGACTATCAAACATTTGCACTTACGAACATTTTAGTCGTACTAAGTTTAGCGAAACTGCCCCTGGATCTGTAACGTTTCTTATATCTGTAAGAGATGTACACACAGTGAAAAATGAAAGATCGAATGCAGACACACTATGCATGAAAGTGTGCGTACAAAAGAAGGGGCGACCATTTTAGTAGTATGATTTGAACGTTCGTTTGATAAGAGTAACTCTTTTCGTACGTATTTTAAATAAATAGTGCAGTAATAGATGACTTGTCAGAAAGATACACTAGTGAATGCATATGTTTGTTACCTACTGTAAACAGCCTTGGTTTATGAGCATTTTATAAAAACTATCCTTGGTTGAGAGGAATATTGTGGATAATCTCCCCGAGGAAGCAATATTATTTTCGAGGGGAGATAAACCACAATATTCCCCTCAACCAAATGTGGTATATTATGTATTATACCGAATACAAACATGATAACATCGATAAGGAACAAATGTAGTATGCAAGAAAATAAATTCGAAACAACAGATATTCAGATACATGTAGTTTGCTTTATGCAAATAGGTACTTATTATACAAGGGCGTCGTCAGGAGAGGTTCAATGGGTTCGTACGAACCCCCTTTTTTGAGCCAGCAGGATTTATTTTATTGCAACATGGCAATTTTCAGAAATACTCTTCGTAAATTGACCCGAAACTCTTTGCCCAGGTGCTAGTTTTGTCCAAACAAACCCGCATGCAGTTATTTAGCTTCTAGAAATAACAAACTCTCCGGTCTGTGAAGCAACCGAAATATGTAAGGGGCCCAGGGGAAACCCCCTGGGCCCCTTACAGATTTCGGTTGCTTCACAGCTGAAAGTCGAACCCCCTTTTCAAAAATGTTGGTGACGCCCATGTTATACTGTTTTTGCGTTCAACTAATTATTGCGGCATTTCGCATGCTTCATTTAGCAAAAATGAAAAGAAAAGTATGCACCCGGTGGGATTCGAATCCGCTACCACGACGGCGGTAACGTCCTGTAACGCAAATATCGTTCGCTTTTTTCCGTAACGACGCTTGTGGAATTTTCGGCGCACGAGAAGGTGATATTGTCCTATATCCCCCTAATATTGCCCGCTGCATTGTGAACCGCACGATATGGCAGAATATTTTTATCACGTGACATGAAATTGACCAATGGAATACCGATAATTTGCCATGAGGTAATATGTAAATACTGCCATTGTTGAGGGAAATATTGTGGATTATCTTCCAGAGGAAACCTCCCGAGGCGAGATATAGTTTTCGAGAGGAGATAATCCACAATATTACCGTCAACCAGGGGCAGTATTTAATTTATTATACCCAATATTTAATATGAACATGATTAAAGTCGCTGTTTCAGAAACAGAAGCAAACTCTTGCTGGTTGGAGAATCAGCCAATTTGTTTACGAATTCTGGGCGGGTACCCGGTTTCTAGTGTAATACTATACCAAGAATGGCACGAACGGGGTACCAGTTCGTCGTCTGTTGTCATATCATTGGTATACCTTCGCACTTTCAGCTTCTATTATAGATCAACGCAGAGGCAGTCCAACCAGACCGTAATTACGCTTCGAGTATTTTCAAGACGGGAGGGTAATATTGTAATATTTCCCTCTAATATTGCCCGCTGCGTTGTGAAGCTGGCGACACGGTAGAATATATTTATCACGTGATATGAAACTGACCAATGCCTAGAAATTGCGATGAGGTTAAGGATTTTAAGTCTGGGATGAGGTATAATAAACATGAGCATGTTTAAGGGTGAAACTGCTCTATGTAGTCGATGTTGCCATAGTTATCGACCTGTAGTTGTCTGCACTTTTCTTTTTCATTTCCATTTCATTTTGAGAGGCTTTTAATGACAATTATGGGCCATCAGTTGACAGACTAGTAGGCGTCGGCGAACAGCGTAGCCGCAGAACATCATTTATCCCGTCAACACAGTACGTATGTGCCGTGAAACACGGTGCCGTGAAACATGTTTGATATCCTGTCAATACGACCTAATCACTGCGTATGAATATGTGCGGTTGCTGGGGTTATTTCTTTGCATTTTAAAGCCATTTGTATGTGTTGAAGGGATAAATAGAATAGTAGGTTAGTGCCGTGAATGGAAAAAAATATCTGGCGCGGCACGGAAACGGGATGTGCTCGGCAGAGCCTCGCCCATCCCGTTTCTTGAGCCTTGCCAGATATGTTTTCCCATTCACGGCACTAACCTACTAGTCTCTATATATATGTCAGCAGATCTGATTGCTACTGAGGCCCGCAGGAGACGTATAATTATTTTTTTTATTAATTAGTTCCCACGAAATAACAATTCTTTCCCACGAAATAACAATTCGTTCCCTCAATTTAACAATTCGTATCCACGAAATAACAGGGAACGAATTGTTAATTCGTGGGAATGAATGGTTATATGGTGGGAACGAATCGTTAATTCGAGGGAATGAATTATTAAATTGAGGGAACGAATTGTCATTTCGTGGGAACGAATTGTTAATTCGAGGGAACGAATTGTTATATCGTGGGAACGAATTGTTAATTCGAGGGAACAAATTGCTAAATTGAGGGAACGAATTGTTATTTCATGGGAACGAATTAATAAAAAAATATATGTCCCCTGCGGGGCTCCGTAGATTCGTGTATGATCCAGAAAGGGTCACCCTTACCACTTGGGGTGCGGTCATTCTGTCACTATATTTTCTGGAAAGGTTTCTATCCCAGAATATAATTTCCGTATGATAGCATTGCTAAGGATTTAACAGTCTGTTAAGCTAACAGAGGTTTTGAGCAACCGCGCCCAGCTTGTCAATGCAAGCCCCAATCTTAGACATATACATGCCCCAATACATTGCATTAATTGTAAAATAATTAGTATTGTGATAAATTGATGATAACGTGTATTTTATAGTTAAATTGTTGATTTACGTCATAAAACACAAAACAATAATACAACACAGGCACACGTACAGTTTCCATTCTAAATGAATTACAAGAGACGGCTCGCTAAAACGTTGAGCAACAGTAATACATTTCAGCATATACATGGACTTGTTGCATAGTATGGAGCTGCATGCATATACACTCCGGACTATATATATACATATGCATGTTTATGCATGCACATGCATATATACTCGTGTTATATGATACATGCAGTCATCCCATGGTGTCACAAAACTGCTGCGCCCCAATCGACACATTTCACAGGATCGGTATTAACTGCGATGCCATGCTACAACAGTTCAGGGGCGGCGGAAGCGGGGGGGGGGGGGCTAGCCTAGCCTAGCCCCACCCCAATAATTCTGTAAATTTTGAATTTGTTATTCTAATATAGTTGTGTAATCATGAGTACCGGAAACTTTGCTGAGAACTTTGCTGAGAATGCAGGAAATGGCGTTTCACACCACTTGGATTTCAAACATTTCCGGGGGGCATGCCCCCGTACCCCCCCCACCCCTAGCGCTATCGGGCCCTTCGGGCACTCAACATTGCCCCCCCCCCCCCCAATAATGTTCGGCTTCCGCCGCCTATGCAGTTCTCTGACACGGGACTCGTGTGGATATATGAATCAGCCACATACTCGCATCAAATGAATATTTTTCGATTATATTTTACTAAAAAGGACTCGGCGCAAATAAGCAAGAAAACAATAAGCCATTGAAGTTTCCATTACCACTGCGCTTATCCTGGTTGAAACAATCAGAGGCAACGACAACCGCTGTTGGCTTATTTCTTTCTAGCATCCCGCATTGTATAGCTACCGCTAATCGTGACAGTGCAAATAAATCATTATATGTTTTGTTCAGCTGTCTAAAAGTGTGTTAAAACATATTGAAACTAGAGCAGCTGAAGCTGCATCAACGGTTTGAGGCTTGATGTACTGACAAACGTACACTGGCAAAGTGATTAGAAGACATTGCCAATGACGAAAACATATGAAACTCAAAAAAAATTGATGCAATTCCAATGAAATTGAAAAAATAAAGTTTTGTATTTTCAGAATCGCTTGACTATCCTAAGCATTTTTCATTATATAACGTTCTACGAAATGTGTACCGTTAACCCCCTAGTCTGACATTGAAGTTGAGACGATTCTAAAGCACTCACAGCATGTCAGTTCGTATATAAAACCAGTGTCTGATACAGCCCACCATACCTGTCTGGCCTCCACCTCGAAGTTTGTCAGCTGTACACACTGTTCTAGGCGGCTAAGTTTATATGCTCGTTCTCAAACTTAAAATGCATGTAGCTCGCGCATTTGAGCAGATAGCTAAAAACTACCAGCGAATTGGAGATAGAGAATTTTATTGGCTTTTTAATGCAAACAAAATATTTGAAATCGGTTGAATAATAAGGAAGTTATGACCATTTCAATTTTTTTTAAAAACTTCAAATGCCTACAACTCTCTCATTTGGGCAGAGAGCCAAAAACTACCAGCGAAACGGAGATAGAGAATTTTGTTGGCTTTTTAATGCAAAAAAAATATTTGAAATCGGTTAGATAATAAAAAAGTTATGACCATTTCAAATTTGAAAAATTGAAAAAAAAACGTCCAAGTTTGAAAGACAATAGAATCAGAACTATTCAAGCCATTGCTCTGAAAAATATCATCTTCTGTGCGGATGAATGTCTCGCGTGACGCTGTCAAAAAATTATGTTGCTGAGATTACTGTACAAATTGGAAACTGTTTTCAAAGACCACCCGTTAAAATAAAATAAAAATCTGAAATTGTTGATTTTTTTAATTTTTCTCAATTTCACATGTCTATAGCTCTCTCATTTGAGCAGATAGCCAAACATTGTCAGCGAAGCGAAGATAGAGAATTCTCGCAGCTTTACAATTCAAAAAGAATTTTTGAAATCGGTTGGAAAATAAGGAAGTTATAGGGAATTATATGATATATGACGTCACTTCCGGTTTCGTAAAAAGTGACGTCATGAGAATTCTGAAAATTGAGTTATTCTCGTCTCACTGTTGATGCGAATCGGTATACAAAATTTGAAGTCGATCCGACCAGCGGTTTGGGCTGTAGTCTCGACGGCTGAATAAAAAGAAAAAGAAAAAAACGAAAAAGAAAAAGAAAAAGAAAAAAAAAACCAACGAAAACAAAAGGTTTGAGGAATCAAATTCCTCAAACCTAATAAACCACAAACGAGTGTCTATAAACAAAGGCATGGTGACTTTATTTTGTGGAATTTATCGGGGTATTAACTCGGAAAAGTCGTGGGAATACTGGACGAAGGCCGGAAGGCCTCATCCAGTATTCCCGCAACTTTTCCAAGTTTATACCCCGATAAATTCCACAAAAAGGCCATTCATTCCTATAATGACTTTGTATAGGTTTGAAACCCGAATGATACGTTTACCATCATGCCAACGTAGTGATGCCATACAAGCC
Organism: Conchocele bisecta; assembly: GCA_029237695.1. Classification (NCBI taxonomy): domain Eukaryota; kingdom Metazoa; phylum Mollusca; class Bivalvia; order Lucinida; family Thyasiridae; genus Conchocele; species Conchocele bisecta. The sequence continues at coordinate 57,794,771 of CM055266.1, read as the reverse complement.
ATAATTATATGTTACATCTTCTTTTTCAAAATCATAATCTTCTGCTTCTGCTTCGTCTCCTTCTTCTTCAGTTATCGCAGTTTATCATTCCCATTATTGTAACCGGTTGGATATCAGCCTCTACGCTGTTGTGTGATCAACAGTGAACCAAGGGGCCGTTTCACTAAATTTCCTACGACTAAAATGTTCGTAAGTGCAAAATTTCACATTAACAATGTTTTCTTGTTAATAATTGTTGGATTTATATGTATTGAGCATAGGCTGCTATGTTCCATAAATGTAAATCCATCAATTGGAATTTCCAGACGATTCTAAATTTGCGCTTATGAACATTTTAGTCGTAATAAGTTTAGTGAAACGGTCCCCAGATTTGTATTTACGAACATTTTAGTCGTACGAAGTTTAGTGAAACGGGCCCCGGTCTTTTGCTACACGGAACTGGTAAATTCAGTACATACAAATGAAGAATGGTTCCCCATTTTAATGTATATTTTCATCTATGACATTTTGTTGAACTGACATTCCATTCAATATACTACACCTTCTATTGTCATTACAAGAAAAGCTAGTTACTTCTAGTTTTACAACGTATTTTACTTACATGTATATGATAGACCAATCAATCCACGTGTGGGAAGTCAAAATTTTCTGCTAAACGATTCTTTGTTGCCTTGTATCACGTCATATCGTGTGTAGTTGACTTGATTTTACGATAATCGTGACCAGAATGTGAACATTCAGTACCATTCAGAAGTACTCCAGTACAATAAGTAGCCGGCTACAGACGGCACTGGAGTAGACTACAATAGTTACTGTTCGCAACTAAACTATACGCTAACCTAATATTCACTCTCTACACTATCGAAAACGAATGAAAACACGAATTTAAAAGTAAGCGAAAACGATCGTTTTGTACAATGATATGCATAGAACCGACTATCGTTTTGTATTTTGTAGTACATGAAAACTATATTTTCACCAACATTGCAAAGTATACTTATCTAGCAAAGTATACTTTGAGGGAGTAATCATTTATTTTCTCCCAAAATGGCTGTGATAATTTAATAAATTCAGTATAATCAAAAATAATAAATTTATCATAAAATTGAAAATTTCTCCCTCAAAGTATACTTTGCTAGAAAAGTATACTTTGCAATCTTGGTGAAATAGGCTACAGGAACAAATCCGGGCTCTATCTATTTCAGATGAGATGATGTTAGCTCTAAACAAAGCCGGGAACTGATGAAAAGCGGCCCAATGAACCAGTCTACATTTTATCCCGAGTTGACGCAGTCAGAAAATATGAATATTACTACGAACCAGACTGTGCACATGCCGGAAGCTGGACTTCTAGAACAGTTTACTAGAGGTTTATATGTGTACGGAATCCCTGCATTGTGTGTGTTTGGGATATTGGGAAATACTCTGTCGTTTAAAATATTCTATTGTAGCAGTTTCTGGAAACTGTCGTCATCTCGGTATATCGTGGCGATCAACGCCTCCGATATTGGATTTCTCTGCTTGCTTCTGCTCAGCTACCTGGGAAATGGACGGATTGGGATCAAATACGGAGAGTCGCCAATCTGGTGTCACGCCATGATTTACCTGACATACGTGTTTAGTTTCCTCTCCGTCTGGTACGTGGTGCTCATCATGATTGACAGGTATATTGTCGTCTGCCACTCGCTGCACGTGCCGGAATGGTGCTCAAAGAAACGCTCAAGAATCGCCACCATAACTGTGACAGCGTTCGGATGCCTTCTGTACGCGCATACATTCTTCACAGCGGAAGTACACGGCGACAATTGTAACATACGGTACAAGCCGTTCATGCTGAATATACTGAGGGTGTTAATATACACAGACACGGCAATTACTTTCATAATTCCAGTCGCCCTCATATTCGTCTTGAACATTGCTGTGATAGTATCAATACACAAATTTAAGCGCCGTCAAAGACGACTCGGACATAAATCTATAAACTCACATTCCACAAATCGCGTTTTGTCGAAGGCTCAATTTCGCATCACGAGAACGTTTATATTGGTATCAATAATGCTATTGGTTACTAATGTACCCAGCCATGCAATACGCTTTTATATCATCGCTAAGGAGCTAGTCCAATACAGAAGTTCAGCATTGGTACAAACTCAACATATTTGTCAGATATTGTATTATTTAAATTATGCAATTAATTTCCTGATTTACAGTTTAACGAACAAAACCTTTCGAAAGCACTTGTCCTTAAACCATTTGTTCTGTTTTTGTCAAAGGAAGCGGCATGGTGATAGCCTTTAGATAAAGTCAGTAGCCTATTTCACCAACATTGCAAAGTATACATTTCTAGCAAAGTATACTTTGAGGGAGAAATTTTCAATTTTAGGATAAATTTATTAATTGTTATTATACTGAATTTATTACATTATCACAGCCATTTTGGCTGTGATAATGTAATAAATTCAGTATAGTAATTCTGCATATTTTTAATCATCAAATATATGCAGTCGTTAGTTCTATATGAAATAATGCATTTTGTGAAAAATAAATGATTATTCCCTCAAAGTATACTTTGCTAGATAAGTATGCTTTGCAAGTTTGATGAAATAGTCTACAAGAGTCATCGCTTATGTAGCTCTGCTCTTACTAGATGACACGTGTTAATTACAACATTGATTACTGTTTGTTTCACGAAACCTGCCCAAATTTAACGCCAAATAATCATTGCAAAAATCAATATTTTGTTCGATAATATCAAATATCAAATTGTATCAAAATTTAAAGTGAGCCTTCTTTTTATTTCGTCCAATATTGATTTTATTACGAGAAACAATTTCCCCATGTTAAATCCCCATATACATCTTCACATAGTGAATATGTCTATGGGGCTTTAACATTCAGAAATAGTGGACCGATTTTCAAAATGTAACTTTCGTTTTCTTAGTTAGATCATGTCCAAGCTATCTAGCCAGTTTGTTTGTCTCCTCCCACAGTTTAAATTCCCATAGACAAATCAACTTTTCGTAATAAAATCAATATTTCAGGAAATAAAAAGAAGGCTCATTCTTGAATTTTTATAAAATTTAATATTATCGAAAACAATATTGTTTCTGCATTGTTTATGTGGCCGTACAATTTGGACAGGTTTCATGAAACAGACAGTATTCAAGATGTTAATGCATGCACTGTCATCATTGGCTTCTATGGTAATTATTGATTGTTCATGTACATTTTCAAATTGTGACATTTCACTCTCAAAGTGAGAGACTTGTCCATGGCAGGATACTACGAACTCGTCATGATATAGGCCAGATTTGTTCCTGGCTCCACAACGGTAACATGCGTTCTGTCTCGTCATGATATAGGAATGAATGGCCTTTTTGTGGAATTTATTGGGGTATAAACTTGGAAAAATCGCGGGAATACTGGACGAAGCGATAAAAAATTACAATTTTCGATTTGTTTTAATTTTTTAATTTTTTTTTCGAAAATTGTAATTTTTTAAGGCCTCGTCCAGTATTGCCGCGACTTTCCCAAGTTTATATCCCCGATAAATTCCACAAAAAGGCCATTCATTCCTTATAAATCCAGCATTTGAAATAAATTCATCAAGAAAATGTGTTTATTTTCCGTTTTCTTAAGAATTATTTTAACTGCGCCTCACGGTTACGGAAAGTAGTTCGGTGTGGGAGTTTACTGGGATATAAATTTTGGACAGAGACTTGCTACGGGCCAATCAAATGTTAGGGAATTGTGTAAATAGTTTTGTGCTGGAATTATTGCACTGTAAGCTATTTCCCGAAGCCTTGTTCACATTTATTGAAACTATGTACTATTATACTATTATACTATGTACATAATGTATATGTTGTCATCTGGACTGAGTGAATAAAGGAATATTGTATTGTCTATTGTATTGTATTGTTCTTGCCTCCACAAGCGAACGATTACCTATCGTTTACACATCGTTTTGACATTGTTTTCGTTTTTATACGCACGTTTGAAAAAACGGGAAGTATTATGTATTCATCACGCTGCGGGCGGGCGGGCGCAATAACTAGAGAACTACTTGACGGATTGTAACACAATTTGGCATATATGTTTATCACGGCAAGCCGAAGAAGCCTATTGATTTACAAAACTTTCCGTTGACTTATCTCCCCTTGGCGGGCATTTTTATTTTTCGCACTCTGTATCCTTGTCCACGCAATAACTCAAGTCTACTTCACCGATTGAAACCAAATTCTGTATACATGTTTATCACGGCAAGGCGAAGAAGCCTATTATTTTTGAGAAATTTCCGATTACTTATCTTCCCTTGGCGGCCATTTTTAAGTTTCGCACTCTGTATCCTTGTCCACGCAATAACTCAAGTTCTTCTTCACCGATCGAAACCAAATTCGGTAAACATGTTTATCACGGCAAGACAAAGAAGATTTTGAAAAATGTCCCAATACTTATCTTCCCATGGCAGCCATGTTTCATTTTCGCACTCTGTATCCTTGTCCACGCAATAAGTCGAGTTCTACTTGACGGATCGTAACCAAATTTGGTTTACATGTTTATCACGCCAAGACCTTCAGTACTCTTGTTACAATTAGTAAACGATGTTTTCGCTGGTTTAAACGTTTTCTAATTAAAAACAACGAAAATGATATGTTCAAAGAATCGACATGCGTTTATATATTTTAAACGAAAATATCATTTTCACGATAATACAAACGATAATCGTTTCTATGCATATCGTTGTACACATACAAAATGATAGTTTTAACTTCGTTTTCGTTTGTTTCGTTTGGGAAACTGCAATAAATCCGATCTGTACATGATTCATGATTCACTCAAAGTGGCCCCCGCTACAAAGATGCAAATGTCATTATTGCAGGGGTGCCTGAACAATTCAATTCAATTCAATTCAATTTATTACACTCAATCCAAATTACATGGCATCAGGAGGTATAAGTGAAAACAATGTAATAGTAAACGAGGCTGAAAGATGAATATTATTATCGTAAATGAGTGTATGTAAATATAAGTATGCGTTACTCGTCATAAGAAACGTTGATATTTGCCTATCTTACCAGTGGAATCCGAGTAGCCGATTTCATCAAAATTTCAAAGTATACTTATCTAGGTAAGTATACTTTGAGGGAGTAATCATTTATTTTTTCCAAAATGCATTATGTCATATATAGAACTAACGACTGCATATATTTGATGATTAAAAGTATGTAGAATTATTATACTGAATTTATTACATCATCACAGCCAAAATTGCTGTGATAACGTAATAAATTAAATATAATAACAAATAATAAATTTATCTTTAAATTGAAAATTATTTAGTAACTTATTTAGTATTTAGTATACTTATCTAGCAAAGTATACTTTGCAATGTTGGTGAAATAGGCTACATATCTGCGCATTAGTTCAGTCTGATCGGAGAATCCACTGTTCAACACTCAGCACGACGTCTATTGTAGACTCGTAACATCTCGCGCAATTGCGCAATTTGATCAGGGTATTCACTGTACACTCTCGATCACATAAATTCAATACATTTTCAACACGTCTTTCATGATCTAACGGGCTAATTATTCAGTAAACTCTCTTGGCTTTTATATATTAAAATGGGCGTTGAGACTCATTGTTGCGCTACGAATAATGTTTATCCCGTCAGCACAGTGCGTATGTGCCGTGAAACACCGTGCCGTGAAACCTTTTTGATATCCTGTCAATACGACTTAATCACTGCGTATGAATATGTTCGGTGGCTGGGGTTATATTTTTGCATTTTACATCCATTTGTAGGTGTTGACGGGGTAAATAGAATAGTATGTTAGTGCCGTGAATGGGAAAAAAATTCTGGCACGGCACGGAAACGGGATGTGCTCGGCAGAGCCTCGCCCATCCCGTTTCCTGAGCCTTGCCATATATTTTTACCCATTCACGGCACTAACCTACTATTCTATATTTCTCCTTACCGGCGGGGGCCATATTGAGTGAATCGGGAATCATTTATCACGTAGTATCCTACCTGCGCTTTGGTTTATATTGAACTGCCTATTGCGAGTCTCTGTTGCGCTATAAATAGTTTCCTAAAGTTATAGACTTTCAACAGAAAATGAGTTTTAGTTTTCTTGTGGGGGCTCATTTTATCAAAATTGAGTGAAACGGGAACCATTAGCATATAGTATCAATATATAAATACATGTTGTATTGTATTGTATCATACGGTATAAATAATACGTACATGTGTGTTGTGGAAACGTGGAGCATTGTGATAAAAACGTACTTTTCACGCCCATTATATTTTCGTGCTTTTAGATAAACTATTGACGTTGAGTATATATATAGTGGCACGTACCAGAGCACCAGATAAGATGCTTCTTGCACCTTTATCATGTGTTCCCTTTTCAAAGGTACATGCCCACGCAGTAGGCACAAAATGTTCTTTATAGGAATTAAATAAGTATATAATTATGTCACTATTCCACCAGTTCTAAAAATTACGAGTGTCCGCTATACACATATAATCATTTATTAATGATCAATTTACTGTTAGCGACGCACGGCGGTAACAGTCTATTTTAATAATGTGCGGGGACGACGACTTTGACATCACGGCTTGCGGTGCGCATGCGCAGTATACTACGCGCGCCAGTAGGCTTCCCAATATGTAAACAAGAATATCAACATGTCGAAACGTCCAGGACGGAAATTGTATGAAACGGCGTCGGCCAAAAAAAAGGCGAAATGTCTGAGGGACAGGCAGTACAGAGAGTGGTTAATATTGATCACCAATGGAAAGAGTTACGTGGATATTTAGATTTGGACTCGAACAGAGATTTTTCTTCTCAACTTGCGATACTTCACTGCGCATGTCAAAGATGTGATATGATTGACCGTGTCACGTGACGCGTATTGGTAAAAATAGAACGAGGTCGGAAAATACCCTTTCTGGTCGCGCCATATAAAATGCGATTTAACACCAATTAACACGCGCCGTAATTAAAAATAGGTCGTTAGTGGGTAGACAAATGGCTCATATAAGGCATGACAGAAAATTAAAAGTAGTAGTACAGTGTAACCTGCTGCGTGGGCATGTACCTTTAATAAGGAGGAAAATCAATATTACATTTGTAAAAGTAAAATACGCATTGAATTTGAAATATGGGGGTATAATACTCTTTAGATACAAAACTTATCTGGAGCTTTGACGTAGATATGTATTCTATCTGGTGAAATATATCACATACGGTGTATATTGTTGTTGTTTGTTTCACGCAAAATCCATCAATTAAACATAATACAGTGGATCCTCTCTAAACTAAGGAAACACATGTGATCTGTTTTTAGATGAGTTTCTTGGTAATTTATCTCAAGTGATAACGTCTGTTCGTGATCGCATATCACACAACTATGGCTCAGAATGATCAAATGTTTGATTTACAATGAAACCTCTCTAAGCCGGACACCCTGGGGACCTCCCAGGGTGTCCGGTTTAGAGAGGTTTCACTGTAATACCTGCCATGCTTCAATCAAATTGTAGATACACGTATGAGAGTGTAGGAATTCAGGCCACAAATGAGCACATCAAGCCACAAGCCACGTAAGCCCCGTTTCTCCCAGGGTGTCCGGTTTAGAGAGGTTCCACTGTAACTGTTAATACTATTATCAAAACTGATGTACGTCTTTCTTAGTACTAAAACGTTACCAGTCTGAAAATAAAACGTTTCATGGAATTCTGATATATCTAGCCAAGTTTGTTATCAGTTTCCAAATTCACAATACACTAAATTGACTGTTATGTACATTCATTTTTTTACTGAGTTGAAGTTGGATATTGTTTTAGGTTTAATGTGTTTAATTGGCCAAAACCCATCGGTGGAATTTACGTGGAACAACCAGTAGAGATTTTATGAAAACAATCCAATCAGTGTTTGCTAAAATTCTACCGTAATAACCTTAAATATTCGGATACAATTTATTCTGGGAAACACATATACATATAAGGTTCGACCATGTCCAGCCGTGCGTAAACGTTTGCCGTGGTACGAGGGAACTGTTTGAACCCCAAGGCCGTAGCCGCGGGTTCAAATAGTTCCCGAGTGCCACGGCAAACGTTTATCCACGGCTGGACATGGTCGAACGTTATTGTTACATTTCCGTCGGAAATATCGTGTAATTTGAGCATATATGCAATACTTTCTGAACTTTGATAACCCGTTCCATTCAAACCGCTGATTTACAAATACATATTCCGGGGCCGCAGTACACGACGCGTGTAATTTCAAAATTTCAGTGCGACCGTTGTGAACTGGCCGGTGACGTAATGGCGCTTCTCGTAGTAACGTCATGAGACAAATGCATTACGTAATGGCCCCGGAATGAGAATTGTCTACTGCCATGGTCAAACGGCACGCGCTGTACGTTCGAACACGGCTGTGAGCGGTGTCTAATAACGGCAGTCATGTAACAATATCTTGTTTCCCCACAGCAAAGAATGTCCCAATATGTATAAGGTTAGTATGGTTGTACTGGGCTAGTCACAATGACAGTGAGTTTGGATTACCCAGGGGCTCCCCAAAACAAATTGTGCCCGAATATTTAGGACTTTTACGGTAATACGTGATTCCGAACAAATCATTACCATTATTAACTGCAGATTTACATAATTATTCAGACTTATCTATGTATATGGTATTTTTCAACCTGGTCCAGTAGCCGATTTCATCAACATTGCAAAGTATACTTTTCTAGCAAAGTATACTTTGAGGGAGTAATCATTTATTTTTCCCGAAATGCATTATTTCATACAGAACTAACAAATGCATATATTTCATGATTAAAAGTATGCAGAATTATTATACTGAATGTATTACATTATCACAGCCAAATTGGCTGTGATAATGTAATAAATTCAGTACAATAAAAATTAATAAATTTATCCTAAAATTGAAAATTTCTCCCTCAAAGTATACTTTGCTAGAAAAGTATACTTTGCAATGTTGGTGAAATAGGCTACTGATCCAGATGTTGCCATTAAAGTAGATCCACTCATATATATGGTGTACGAACGGGGTCAAAACTAAACTTACAGGTGCACCTGCATTTTGTACAGCTGCACCTGCAAATGTAATAGGTGCACCTGTAAATTGTATAGCTGCTGCTGTAAATGTATAGCTGCACCTGTATTTTTTTATAGCTGCAGCTGTAAATGTATAGGTGCACCTGTCCTACATTTTACAGGTGCACCTATACATTTACAGCTGCAGATTTTAAAAATACAGGTGCACCTGTATATTTTTATAGCTGCACCTGTAAGTTTAGTTTTGACCCCGTTCGTACACCATACATATAGTCGCGTTTTCAGCAGTTACTAAATTTGAAACCCAGTCACATTTTCTGCAAATGGCGTCGAAAGCTTAGGAAACAAATTCTGCATACGATCAGTAGCCGATTTCACCAAAATTGCAAAGTATACTTATCTAGCAAAGTATACTTTGAGGGATTAATCATTTATTTTTCCCGAAATGCATTATTTCATATAGAACTAACGACTGCATATATTTGATGATTAAAAGTATGCAGGATTATTATACTGAATTTATTACATTATCACAGCCAAAATGGCTGTGATAATGTAATAAATTCAGTATAATAAAAATTAATATATTTATCCTAAAATTGAAAATTTCTCCCTCAAAGTATACTTTGCTAGATAAGTATACTTTGCAATGTTGGTGAAATATGCTAATGAACGCTTCTTATGGCATTATTTGTGGCTGTGACTGGAGAAATGGGGATTATAGGTTTTGCGACCAGTGTAGATCCAGATCAACACAGTCTTATCAGGATCTGCACTGTTCGGGAATTCCATCAATGAAACACATGTAATGCGTTTTACAAGCAATATATATCGTTATCAGGTTACAGGGTGTGCTATTTGATCAGTTCCTACACTGGTCACTAATCACATAAGCACCATTTCTTCACAGCCACATTTACGGAATATGGTGTTTTCTTATTTCGAAATAACAACGAGTGAAATAAGGAGAATATTAAAGGGAGAATGAATCAGAATGGGCCGCAAGTGATAATAACTGGCTAAATTGAGATACGCCATTTTGTATTTTGTATCTTCTGGCATTTGCGTAATTTCATGAAATACGTTAACGAAATTTACATTATTTTCCGTAAATGACGTCAAAAGTTGACACAAATTTCATCCGCATGTACTCCGAAATTTTTGTTAACATTTGACTTTATTTGTGCAAAATATTAGAAATTTTGTAAACGTATTACATGAAATTACGCAGATGCCCGAAGGTACAAAATCACATGGCGTGCCTCATTATTGCGCTATGGATTTTGCAACCAGAGTACACCCAGAGCAACGTATGCATAGGGTATGCATTGTTTGCACGATTCATGTAATGTACAGTGGAACTTCTCCAATCCGGACACCTGTGATCTTATTTTTGATGAGTTTCTTGGTCATTTATCTCAGGTGATAATGTCTGTAAGTGATCGCATAGCACACAACTATGGCTCAGAATGAACAAATGCCTGATTTACAGTGAAACCTCTCTAAGCCGGACACCCTGGGGATCTCCCAGGGTGTCCGGTTTAGAGAGGTTTCACTGTAATAACTGCCATGCTTCAATCAAAGTGCAGATACACAAATGAGAGTGTAGGAATTCAGACCACAAATGTGCACATCAAGCCACAAATGCCATAAGCCCAGTTTCTCCAATCAGTGTCACATTTGTACTTAATCATGCTAATGGTGCTCCGACAGATTGTGTTTCCTGTTGATTGTAATTTCTACAATGTGCGCACGGATATTTAAAGACGTTGATGAGCAAATTATATATAAAAAGCCACGAGGGACGAGTCCAATTCCATTTCCGACACGAAATGATGCTGTGACCGGAGAAATGGTTATGGCAGTTGTGGCGAATGTACAGTGGGGTCAGCGTGTAAGTGCACACACGAACGAACACGACAGGTTGTCGTGTTCGTTCGTGTGTGCACTTACACGCTGACCCCACTATAGCTCCTGATCAAATAGCACACTCCCGTAGCCTATAATGCTTGTTCGAATCATGACATGTGTTTCATTGATTGTAAAGCCAACGGTGCAGATCCTGTTCAGACTGTGCGGATGCACAGGCTGATCTGGATCTACGCTGGTCGCATAACCCATAAACCCCATTTCTTCAGTCACATCCACAAACATGGTTGGCAACAAAAATGATAAATTACGTACTGTGTCTCAGATAGTCAATGTGTGTTCGTGTCTCTGTATTGGCTGAAATTGACATATATCAACAAAACGTACAATATTTTCTTTCAATGTGATTAGAAGTATATTTCGCGGCCATCATTTGAATCGTCTCATCGAGACGGTTCAAATGAGTGGTCGCAACATATATTTTCATTGAGAAATAAGAAAAAATAAAATAACATATTAATTTTTTTTTATCCGTATAGGTGTATTCCGCATGTCACGTGTTAATCGATTAAATTACAAGAAACAGGGGATAATAATTTCAATACTAGAGCACAATCGAAAAGGGGGAGATAATACATGACAGGGGTCGAATCAAACATCGAAATTCATGTTGCGCATCTACACACCATAAGAAAGACACACACCAAGTTGCAAGTCCGTACCTATTACTGTTAAAAGTTGTACTTCTTACAAGAAACGCACGGTGACGGACGGACGTACGGACAATTTAAGTCCAAAAGGGGAGATAATCCCATGGGTAGGATTTAAAATTTAAATCCATTTGCAGATTTACAAAGGGACACGCGTGACAAAAACAATATACATGTACCATTTTTTTTTCAACAAAAAGTGGGTATGAAAATTAAATAACCAATAAATTACCCATCGATGTCACAAAATCTAGCATTGTCAACGCGAGATATTGTTTTATCAACGTGTGTTTTACCAACCCCGATTAGTCAGGCGACTTAAATTTACAGCATGGTTCAGTAATACGACACAAATCTGCCTTACCGACACGTATGAACCCTGATCATTTGATTCAAATATAGGTGCTGTGTAAACAGGATGTTATATATGTAAAACATATATGTGAACATTCACTTGTTACTGTATCCTATAATAGGTGAAATAGGCCGATATCTTTTTGCTTCTAAGATGGCAACTCAATGCACAGTATAGCATACTTTAAGTAGAACAGGTTCAACTATACTTTATGCAAATAACGATGTTCTACAAAGTAGACCAGGGGTCCGTTTCACTAAACTTCGTACGACTAAAATGTTCATAAGTGCAAATCTAGGATCGTCTGGAAATTTCAATTGATGGATTTACATTTATTGAACATATGCAGCATATGCTCAATAAATGTAAATCCAATAACTGTTTACAAGAAACCATTGTAAACCATTGTTAATAAATCATAATTTTGCACTTACGAACATTTTAGTCGTACGAAGTTTAAAGAAACGGCCTTCTGTTTCATCAGTTTGACCCATCTTCTAGATACCGTGCCATTGTATGTACATGTACATGCAAATGTATAATTGAGACACACCAGGTGAGTTTGTACCTTCGGACACCGGCGTAATTTCATTAAATACGTTTAGAAAATTTACAATATTTTTCATAAATAAAGTCAAACGTTGGCAAGTTCTTCCCGCATCTATTCATCTGGGGGCCGTTTCATAAACTTCGTACGACTAAAATGTTCGTAAGTGCAGAATTATGATAGTCTGTAAATTTCACATTAACACTATTTTCTTGTAAACAATTATTGGATTTACATTTATTGAGCATAGGCTGCATATGCAGCCTATGCTCACTAAATGTAAATCCATAAATTGTAATGTACAGACGATCTTAAATTTGCACTTACGAACATTTTAGTCGTACGAAGTTTAGTGAAACGGCCCCCTGTACGTCATAAACAATATTTAAACAATACTCACAGAGCAGACTGTGCATCGGCGAAGTCTGATTAGGGTATGCATTGTTTGCGTGATTCATGTAACGTACAGTGGAACCTCTCCAATCCGGACACCAAGAAAACACCTGTGATCTTATTGCTGGTGAGTTTCTTGGTCATTTATCTCAGGTGATAACGTCTGTAAGTGATCGCATATATCACACAACTATGGCTCAGAATGAACAAATGCCTGATTTACAGTGAAACCTCTATAAGCAGGACACACTGGGGACTTCCCAGGGTGTCTGATTTTGAGAGGTTTCAATATAATACCTGCCATGCTTCAATCAACTTGTAGATACACGTATTAGAGTTTAGGTGTACATTCGGACACCGGTTTAATTTCATTAAATACGTTTACAAAATTCACAATATTTTTCATAAATAAAGTCAAACGTTGGCACATTGTTCCCACATGAACTCATCTGTACGTTATAAAAACATTTAAACAATAAAACAATACAGGTACATGTACAATTGCCATTATATAAGAATTATAAGAGACGGCTCATTTAATGAGCAACTATTAATACATTTCAGCATATACATTTGCCGTTGGTTATCCTGGTTTAAACAATCAGTGGCAATGACAACCGCTGTTGGTTTATGTATTTCTTGCGTCCCGCATGGCATATTTACCGCTAAGCATGACAGTGCAAATTAACCATTCCATGATGTATTCACATGTCTTAAGAGTAGGTTAAGACAGAATGAAATAAACTACAAACGAGTGTCTCTATACAAAAGCAGCTTATTATGTCAAATCAGATTTGAAATGAACTGATTAGCAGTACAGTAGGGTCAGCGTGTAAGTGCACACACGAACGAACACGACAGGTTGGTTCCAACCTGTCGTGTTCGTTCGTGTGTGCACTTACACGCTGACCCCACTGTAGATATTCGACCGAACTTGAAATGTTTAAAAAGCTGTTGTAATAAGACATAATTGCATTATTTACACATAAACATATACCTGACACATGATATTATTGCATTATTTGTACAACAGTGTAGAACTTCGATTTAAAACATAGCAAAAGGTTTTGGCACAAAATCGTATTATATTACATTTCGAGAAAAGAAAAACAAATTTGCAATCATCAGTCATTTCTGCGAACAGTGGTTTATAATAGAACATGCTGTTTCCTATAGCGCGGTGTATGTTGGTTATAATTCCAGCACAACAATATTTACACAATTCCCTAACATCTGATTGGCCCGTAGCAAGTCTCTGTCCAAAATTTATATCCCAGTAAACTCCCACGCCGAACTACTTTCCGTAACCGTGACGCGTAGGTAAAATAATTCTGAAGAAAACGGAAAATAAACACATTTTCTTGATGAATTTATTTCAAATGCTGGAATTATAAGGAATGAATGGCCTTTTTGTGGAATTTATCGGGGATATAAACTTGGAAAAGTCGCGGGAATACTGGACGAGGCCTTCCGGCCTTCGTCCAGTATTCCCGCGACTTTTCCAACATACCCTACTGTCAATAGAAAGTTGTTCATACCGACCAGTTTCCAAACGTAATGAGGCTACGCATGCTATTTCACCGCAGGATATTCCACATGTGATATGGTCAATGTTCCACGGTAGCATAGCTGAATCGAATACAATACATAGTCAGAGCTCCAGATAAGCTGCGTATTTGCTTAAATACACAATTCAGATCAGAAGTAACGAGTATCAAAAAGCAATAAATTGTAATGTATTTTAATAAAATGGAATGTATTGTACATTTTTCATGCTGCAGAAAACAATAAACAGACCACAACTATAGTTTATTTTTCTTATTTGCCATGAAAACACATCTTGGTATTACAATAGAATTGTCTCCAAGGAGACAATTCTAATGAAATGTCAAACTATTTTTTTATTTCGAAGCAAACTATTCAAAAATTGCTGTCTGTTGATGTGTAAACAGTAATGTGATTTCATTTTACCCAATTACAATGTTGAAATACCCAATTGGTTCAGAAAGTATGGAGTGACAATACTCAATTACTAATTCCTTATCTGGAGCCCTGCATAGTACATGTACTGTATTCTTAAAGCTACGGTTTCACTAAATTCGTACGACTAAAATGTTCGTAAATGCAAATTTAGATCGTCTGGAAATTTCAATTGAAGGATTTATATTTATTGAGCATAGGTTATGCGCAATAAATGTAAATCCAATAATTGTTTACAATACAACATTGCTAATGTGAAACGTACAGACTATCGTAATGTTGCACTTACGAACATTTTAGTCGTGCGAAGTTGAGTGAAACCGGCCACAGACATCGGTGACTGTCTTTGACATTCATATTTGTATGGTGTTACACGTGAATAAGGGCCATCTGAGTTAAAACGTTAATCTTAATCTGAATAAACAGCTTCCATATTGCAATGGTCGAGGTTTCAAACCCCACCTCGGCATACGATATTTATATTTTTAGTTTACCTTTAACTATGTTAAATAGTCCGCACGCAAAAAGCTTAATATATATAAATGACAATCAATCAAATATTTCATCATTAACATTAACAGTTATTTATTACGGTAATATATTTAGATTTGCACGCCATCTTCAACTTCTACTGTTGTCACAGATGTATAAAAACAATTATCTCAGTGCATATCAAAGTTACGGAAACGTGTCCGTGAACCCAATATCGATATGCTGATTGTCTTCGAAATTTCGTCCGAGTAGAATCACATCATTTAATTATGTCACTTAATGAGTGTCTTCATACGGCGATGTATTGGTAACTGGCGGCCATCTTGAATTTCTGCTATTGACATAATTATCGAATTACACATCACACAAACGCGTTTATTGTATCCAATTCCGGTGTACGCATTTGCTGTATCTGCTCCAAATGCAGTTTTATTTATTTATTATTTCAAGTTATGAACGTTTTGCCAACTCCCGCACGGATACCATCGAGCCACACAATACTTTTGTGAGAACCAACATGCACGATAGTAGTCCATGCGCGGATCCAGGATTTCGGGTTAGTGGGGGCGTAACTATTTTTGCAATACTTGACTATATTATCGAACGAGCTAAGCTCGTTCGATAATATAGTCAAGTATTGCAAAATAGTGGACCGAGCGGAGCGGAAAATGCATAGAATGCATGGCACTTGGCATGAAACGTGCCTTGTAACTTGTAAACAATCTTTACTCGGCGAATTTTAGGGGGGGGGGGGCGGGGGGGGGCTGGGGAGGGGGGGGGGGGTCGCGCGCCGGGTCCGCCCCCCCCCTGAATCCGCCCATGAGTACGGAGCCCCGCAGGGGACATGGATTTTTTTCTATTAATTCGTTCCCACGAAATAACAATTCTTTCCCTCAATTTAACAATTCGTTCACTCGAATTAAACAATTCCATCCCTCGAATTAACAATTCGTTCCCACGAAATGACAATTCGTTCCCTCAATTTAACAAGTCGTTCCCTCGAATTAACAATGCGTTCCCACGATATAACAATTCGTTCACACGAATTAACAATGCGTTCCGTGGGAACGAATTGTTGAAACAATTCGTTCCATGGGAACGAATTGTTGAATTGAGGGAACAAATTGTTAATTCGTGGGACCGAATTGTTAAATTGAGGGAACGAATTGTTATTTCGTGTGAACGAATTAATAAAACAATAATTATACGTCCCCTGCGGGGCTCCGTACTATAGTGACATACACGCAACTCCATCATGTGATATTATTTCATGAAAACGAGGCTATGATATGGATAACGTATCTAGTTTACCTATTGTTGGACTCGTCGATTTACCTGTAGTAACTTATTAATACTGCGGGGATTTCGTTCACGATGGTGCGGGCCTGGTACATGGACGAAGACTCCAGTGGCGATCGCCGTCAACCCCACATGGGGCAGTCGCCGCGGTTTGTGGAAGTGGATGAACTTCGGCAGCACGGCCTCCTTTACTTCAAGGTGAGTGTGTACATGTATATTACATGCAAATCGGGTACGTGCTCTAGTTAGTTGTACTATTCGTGTGGCAGCACAAACTAACCCTCAGCAGTTGTTTATCACGTGTTACCGGTAAACCGAGAAGGTAAACATACATTCATGACGCTTAATGTGTAGCCTACGGAGCCCTGCAGGGGACGTAGAATTCTTTGTTTTACTAATTCCTTCCCACGAAATAACAATTCGTTACCTCAATTTAACAATTCGTTCCCACGAATTAACAATTCGTAACCTCAATTTAACGATTCGTTCCCACGAAATAACAATTAGTTCCCACGGGAACGAATTGTTAATTCGTGGGAACGAATTTTTATATCGTGGGAACGAATTGATAATTCGAGGGAACGAATTGTTAAATTGATGAAACGGATTGTCATTTCGTGGGAGCGAATTGTTAATTCGAGGGAACGAATTGTTATATCGTGGGAACGAATTGTTAATTCGAGGGAACGAATTGCTCAATTGAAGGAACGAATTGTTATTTCGTGGGAACGAATTAATAAAAAAAAACATGTCCGCTGCGGGGCTCCATAGTCAGCCTCCACTGTAGTCTAGTCACCATATATAGCTGCTGTCCCACCTTATATGAGACCTCAGTAATCAGTCATGAAACGCTACCAATAAAGTATTAATAAATTACACCAAGTCTTTTCAAACTATATAGCTAATGCAATAATACATTACTAAGTTCGTTTATCTAATGTTCAGGGGCTGTTTCACTAAACTTCGTACAAATAAAATGTTCGCAAGTGCAAATTTAGGATCGTCTGGAAATTTCAAATGATGGATTTACATTTATTGAGCATAGGCTGCACATGCAGCCTATGCTCAATACATGTAAATCCAATACTCGTTTATAAGAAAACAGTTTTAATGTGAAATTTACAGACTATCATAATTTTGCAGCGGACATGTTTTTTTTTATTAATTCGTTACCAAATGACACATTTTATTATTCGCAGGGAGGTCGTGTACCTTTTGTGTTGTTTTTATTACCAGCTTTTTAGAATGTAGACATTGTATGACGTATATATTCATTAACTGTTTTATAAATAGACAACTGCATACACTATCGACAAAAGTAATCAAGGGCTTATCAGAGGTGGATGACACCAACAAAATAATTAGCTTAAAATATTTAGAGCTAGCTTGAATATATTTAAAGCTAGCTGTGATACATTTGGAGCTAGCTCCAATTCATTTGAAGACCTCTCTAATTCATTTTGAGCTAGCTCTAAATCAATTAATGATCTCTCAACGTACATGGTAAACCTTAAACTTGAAGATAAATCCCCTGTGACCTTGACATTGGACATTGGGATATGCGATATATGGGCAACAAAGCAGTATGCCTAGACACACATTGTACCCACATATATATGAGACACGCCATGCGATTTTGTACCTTCGGATATCTGCATAAGTTCATGAAATACGTTTACAAAATTTACAATAGTTTCTGTAAATGATATCAAAGGTTGTCAAGATTGTCAGAGTACATGCGGAATACAATTCCGCATGTACTCTGAGAATATTGTCAACTTTTGACATTATTTATGAACAATATTGTAAATTTAATGAAATTACGCAGATGTCCGTATTTTTTTTTTCTATAATGGCATGGCGTATCTCATATTTATTATCAAAACCCATCAGGTTGTTAACATTTTATAGAAAAAAAAACACCCAAACATCAACGCCAAACACGAAACTTGAACATACATGTACGTCTTCGGTAACATTTACCTTGGACATTGGGACGAGAATTTTATGCACAGCAAAAGAGCATGCCTAGACAAACAGTGTACCCACATGTAAACCAAACCCAACAGGTGGTTAACATTTTATTGACAAAACAGAAGACATAAACATAAATGTTAAACGCGAAAATTGAACGTACGTCCACAGTGACATTGGCCTTGGACATTGTGGGGAGAGGTGTGCGTAGCAAAGGAACATGTAGCGAAATACATTGTAGCGAAATATTATCAAAATCCAACAAAGAGATGATAGTTTATTGAGACCTATGCCTAGACCTAAACGCAAATGGTAAACATGAAACTTGAACATATGCCCCCGGTGACCTTGACATTTTGACATTGGGACGTTGGATATATGAGGTACAAAGCAATATGCCACACAGTATAGCCAAATACATGCACTATCACGATCTGTTAAAGGGGTGAAATTTTATTGACCAAACACAAGACCTAAACGGATAAAATAACATACTAAACGCGAAATTGGAAACTAAATGACCTTGACCGCGAGCATTCGGACATTCAATATCCGGGGTGGTGAACCATCAACGCCAGCAGTACATTAATGATTTCGGTGGACTTGGACCCAGCACAAGCGGAGGTATAAATTCATTAGAAAATTGTTGACGCCGATGCCGGAAAAAGGCGACGCATACGTCTACCCCAACTCATGTGTGCCAGACAAAAACAACAGCAATACAATCAACAGACCTCATACACAGTTAATTGATAGTGTACAAAAGGATGTTGCATTATTTAAACATAGATACATCTTTTTTCTATTGATCGTCGATTTCATCCATTGAGTGTGTATGCCATTACTCTTACATGTAAAGCATGTTTGGTCCATGATCTCACCGGTCTGTCGTAAATGTTTTACTGCTAAGATATCACTTGTCAGATAAATGTTTATTTTGATACCTACACAACCGCTGTGTTAATCTTCCCAAGAATATCTATTTTCAAATCCAACCCGCAATCAAGCAACTTGATTGTCTGAGCCTGAGCTGTAACACAGATCATGCTCAGCCAATCAAGCTGCTTGATTTCAAGCACAAAGTTCAAGTATTCGTATTCGTTCCCTCAATTTTACAATTCGTTCCCTCGAATTAACAATTCGTTCCCACGATATATTCGTGGGAACGAATTGTTATTTCGTAGGAACGAATTGTTATTTCGTGGGAACGAATTGTTAAATTGAGGGAACGAATTGTTAATTCGTGGGAACGAATTGTTAAATTGAGGGAACGAATTGTTATTTCGTGGGAACGAATTGTTATTTCGTGGGAACGAATTATTAAAAAAAAGAACTATACGTCCACTGCGGGTCTCCGTATTACACACACCGTAATACAACGTGCTATCGATGCTGCAGTTTAAAGCACAGCCGTTTGAACAGATGATCAGTTTGTTGGTGTCATATGGGTATTTTGGGTAGATTTTTGTGGATTTCGTTGGATTTGGGTAATTTACATAGTTTTATGCAACTACGAATGCTCAACACGACAGAAATCAAGTATCTACACATTCACCGTTCCGAACTTTCGGACACCTTTTACAGTGTCCACAAATAAACCACAAATAAACATGTGTTCTAGTTATACGTGTAATTCGCGGGAGGAGACGTAAATTGTATGTTGGTAACACTGCACCCAAACCACCAGATATACCGAAATAACACATAAAACACCGAATATGAACCGTTCTTCAAGAACCTGGGGCCCGTATCACTAAACGTCTTACGACTAAAATGTTCGTAAGTGCAACATTATGATAGTCTGTACATTTCACATTAGCAATGTTTTCTTGTAAACAATTAGTGGATTTACATTTATTGGGCATGCAGCCTATGCTCAATAAATGTAAATCCATCATAAAATTTCCAGACGATCCTAAATTTGCACTTACGAACATCTTAGTCGTACGAAGTTTAGTGAAACGGGTCCTTGTGGTGTAAAGCACATTTAAATATGCAACTGCTAGCGAGAAATGTGCTCCAAAATGTCATGGGGTTAACTAGTACGGGCAGGTCTCGCATTGTAGCAATTTACGCACCCGACTGTTGTTGTGGCAACAACTGCAGCCACGATAGCCCGTTGTACGGCGTGTTACAGATGCTCTCCGACGACTACGACAACGACCCCGCCCTGTCGAAACTGCGAGAAGACCGGGGGTACAGCTACCAGAACCACATCACCATTTCCCGGGATGCTCTGCCGGACTTTGATGACAAGGTGCATAGTACAGTAGAGCCTCTCTAAACCGGACATCCGTACAATCAATGTCTGCTTAATTGTACGGTACAGTGCAACCTCTCTACAACAGCCACCCATGGGAAGAGGCAAAATTATCTGTTATAGAGAGGTGGCTGTTGTAGGGAGGTTAATGCTGAATACAATTTTATCGTCTGATGTTTATTTATTTTCTTCAATAATTCTCAATTGCTGTCAAAACATGTTTTTATTGAGAAAGAATGCAAAATCAACATCAAACGACAATGTTCATGCTCAGCAGTGTAAGGGTTAGATATAGAGGAAATCATCCATTTGGGATATAAAATAGCGGCTGTTACAGAGAGGTGGCTGTTGTAGAGAGGTGGCCGTTCGGGGAGGTTCGACTGTATGTGTATTTTTGCCATCTCTCACAGTTGATAACGCCTCCTCATGATCGCAAACCACATGTACCTGTGTTGCAGAGCCCATATGCCTGATTTACAGCAGAGCCTCTCTAAACCGGACACCCTGGGAATGTCACAGGGTGTCCGGTTTAGAGAGGCTCCAATGTACACTGATGGTTGATAATTGGCACAACTTAAAAACATCTAATTGGGGTACAGATTAGTAATTAATAATATGAGTGTATTCTTAATACATGTACATGACCTATTTCCAAGTTCATATTACATGTTCCCTGTGGCCCTCACTTGCTCATCAATTTTTAAATGAGACACGCCATGTGATGTACATTCGAACATTTGCGTAATTTCATGAAATACGTTTACAAAATTTACAATATTTTCCGTAAATGGCGTCAAAAGTTGACAACATTTTCTGAGTACATGCGGAATTATATTCCGCATGTACTATGAAAACTTTGTCAACTTTTGACTTTATTTATGAAATATATTGCATATTTTGTAAACGTATTTAATGAAATTACGCAGATATCCGAAGGTACACACGAACATTGCGTGTCTCAAACGTGGTTTTGACTGAAGAAATGGGGTTTATTATCGGAGTTATGACCAGCCTAGCACCTGATGTTGTAGAACAGTCGTGTGGCATGGTAAGGACCTATAGTATTTGTTAGAAGCAGGCCATGTGTCTCACCGACTGAATGGCGACCAGTGCAGGTCCTGAACAGGCTGATCTGGATCGACACAGGTTGAAAATTCCATAAGCCCTATTTCTTCAGTCACAGTCACGAATAAACAATAAATAAACAAAACGGACGGTACAGGAAATAAAAAGCATTACATTACAGAAACTACTAAATTGTATCCACAGGTGGATGACTCTGACCTATGATCCAGCAAATGGCTCATTTGAAAAACGTTACGCCGCCCACTATATACATATACGCCATACACCATATACAGTAGAACCTCGCTAAACCGGACACCTAGAAAAACAAATTTGTCTTATTTTGATAAGTTTCGTTGTAATTTATATAAACTGCTAATGACTCTTCATGTTACAGTGGGGTCAGCGTGTAAGTGCACACACGAACGAACACGACAGGTTGGAACCAACCTGTCGTGTTCGTTCGTGTGTGCACTTACACGCTGACCCCACTGTAGCTATCAACACAGCATGTCTCGCATGGCACGCTCATATACCCGGATTGCAGTGGAACATCTCTGAACCGGACCTCCGAGGGTGTCCGGTTTAGAGAGGTTCCACTCCAATGTACACGTATCATATTCAAGGTCGTATGTGGTTGTGACTGGAGAAATGTGGCTTATGGCATTCGTGGATATTCAAACTTCTGATCTCTCCGCACTCCCGAATCCTAATACAATTAAAAACTATCAGTTAGAAGCATTAACCCTTAGACAACTACACACAACAATTGTCGTCTGCTGTTGCTTTTATATCTTGCCTTATTTCTCAATAAAAACATGGTTTGACAGCACTTCAGAATCATTTCCAATGGAAATGATTCTGAAGGGCTGTCAAAGCATGTTGTAAATTATTCTAAAGTGCTGTCAAAAATGGAAAATAGAAAATAAGCAGCAGCAGACGACAACAAATTAAGATAGCGGTGTAAGGGTTAAGGGTGTTTCAATGACTGAATAGTGAATAGTGGAGGCCCTGATCAGACTGCGCGGATGCACAGGCTGATCTGGGGCTACACTGGCTGCATAACCCATAAGCCCCATTTCTCCAGTCACAGCCACAAATCGTCAAATATATTCACTTCAGATATAATAAATTATGCGTATAGGATTTCGTTCGTTACGGGCAACGTGGGCTACCAAAGACAAGGCGACAATTCTATTTCCGAAAAAGACCCACCCATTTGTTTGGTAGTCCTTGTCATTTATCTATTGCCAGAGACATGAGTCATCGGAAAATTCGACATGTCTGGTGTTTGAACGAGCCCGAAACTAGGCCACCTAGTTCATGCTGTAAATTACGCTGATAACGCTCTATACTGTGTGTTTCACGAAACCTGCCCACATTTTACTGCTATATTAACAATGCAAAAATAAACTTTTTTTTCGATATTATTGAATTTTATCAGAATGAGTCTTCTTTTTATTTCGTGAAATTTCGTCCAATATTGATTTTATTGCGAATATTATTTTCCCCATTTTAGACACCACATAGCGAAGATGTGTATGTGGATTTACAATGTAACACGGGCACATTCTTTTGAGAAATAGTGGACCAATTTTCAAAATTTAACTTTTGTTAGCTATCTAAACAGGTTTCATATTCAATTTCCAAAATTGTTCGACTCCACCTGCAGCTGCTTCAACTTCTTTTCCCTCCCCCATGTTAAATTCCGATAGAGAAATGATTTTTCGTAATGAAATCAATATTTGACGAAATTTCACGAAATAAAAAGAAGGTTCATTCTTAAATGTTGCTAAAATTTACTATTAGCGAAATAAGTATTGTGTTTGCATTGTTTATATAGCCTAAAAATTTGGGCAGGTTTCGTGAAACAGAAATAGGTGTGGGACTCGTTTTACTAAACTTCGTACGACTAAAATGTTCGTAAGTGCAAATTTAGGATCGTCTGGAAATTTCAATTGATGGATTTACATTTATGGAGCATATGCAGCATATGCAGCATATGCAGCCTATGCTCAATAAACGTAAATCCAATAATTGTTTACAAGAAAACACTGTTCATGTGAAAATTACGGACTATCATAATTTTGCACATACGAACATTTTAGTCGTACGAAGTTTAGTGAAACGGGCCCTGATGACGTTTTCGAATGTGCCATTTACTGCGTCCGAGGTCCGAGTCTTCCACCTGTGATTCATGCTTTTAGATAGCGATATTTTGGAAAGAACACATGCATCCTGACGAGGAGATCCGATTGTTCGCGGACGGAAGTGGATATTTCGACATCCGCGACAAGGACGACAAATGGATCCGGATAGAGTTGGTCAAGGGCGATATGATAATCCTGCCCGCTGGCATATATCATCGCTATACGCCCGACACGAACGTAAGCGATCGCGACACTGCGGCAATGAGGGATCCTAGTTACTTATCTCCCTTTGAATTTATTCATAGAAATCCGATCCAAACAGTGTAGTTTAGAGCCTTATTGCTTGTAAAAAAGTGAGAATGTAATGGTAATGTTTATTCAGCAATATGCCTACTGGCCCTTGAACATACAATATAATACAACAAAGTATTTATCACAAGACGAAAAACAGTGGTGAAGTATGTATTGATTCACTAGTAAATACTTTGCATATTCAACATGCGTGCCAAACTATAATGCATTATACTTTGGCCCACTATGTGAATACCATGCAGTTACCGTGATATCCAGTTCTCCGAGCACACGGCCCGTTCCCACGATCGACATCAGCAAGTTCGACCGTCCAAAGCTGAGCTATGCTCAGCTTCGTCCACTCGAAATCGCCAACCCCGAGCATGCACCCGGAACATGCACTCAGAAGGCTTTGCATTATGTGTAATGTAGCATTATGTGTTGTGAAAAGTAGCAATTATAGCGATTTGTATATATCTACGCAATCTGATTTGGAACTACATTATTTGTCAGATTCATATTTTCACACTTATTATTAATGGTTTTACAATACGTGTCGACTCAGATTAGACTGTACAGATGTGTCCAAGGTCAAGATCACTGACGACTTGTGCTCACCTTGTTTGTAAGGAAAAAATGTTAGTATTGTCGTTTTTTGTTTTTATTATCAAGGCTGCCAACAAGGGGATTAGCTTAGTGATAACGATGCGCTTGTTAAAATTGTATTTTATCCCGTCAATACAGTACATATGTGCCGTGAAACATGGTGCCGTGAAACATTTTTGATATCCTATCAATACGACATAAGTAACTGCGTATGAATATGTGCGGTGGCTGGGGTTATTTTTTTTTTTAATTTTAAAGCCATATGTAGGTGCTGACGGGATACATAGAATAGTAGGTTAGTGCCGTGAATGGGAAAACATATCTGGCGCGTCACGGAAACGGGATGTGCTCGGCAGAGCCTCGCCCATCCCGTTTCCTAAGCCTTGCCAGATATGTTTTCCCATTCACCGCACTAACCTACTATTCTCTATGTATGGTGTTTAGGAATACAGTGATCTGAAGCGGTATTTCGTGGGAGTGCCCGTTTGGAAGTCGTACCCACGACCTGACGCCGATGACCACGTGGCCAGGAAGGCTTACGTAGCCTGGCTCCAAGACAAATAAAAATTACAATACAGAGGGCCGTTTCACTAAACTTCGTACGAGTATAATGTTCATAAGTACAATATTATGATAGTCTGTAAATTTAACATTAACAATGTTTTCTTGTAAACAAGTATTGTATTTACATTTATTGAGCATATGCTGCATAGGCTGCATATGCAGCATGCTCAATAAATGTAAATCCATTGATTGAAATTTCCAGACGATCCTAAATGTGTACTTACTAACATTTTAGTCGTATGAAGCTTAGTGAAACGGATCCCTGGTGACGTCGCGTCCTCGGCACTGGCACCTGACGGCAACAAATGGATGTCAAAATGGTATACAGTGAAACCTCTCTAAATAGGACACCAATAACACACATGTGATCTTATTTTTCATGAGTTTCTTGGTCATTTATCCCAGGTGATAATATATATTCGCGATCGCCTAGCACACACATGTGGCTATGTAGCCTATTTCATCAACATTGCAAAGTATACTTTACTAGCAAAGACTACTTTGAGGGAGCAATCATTTATTTTTCCTGAAATGCATTATTTCATATAGAACTAACAAATGCATATATTTAATGATTACAAGTATGCAGAATTATTATACTGAATTTATTACATTATCACAAGCCAAATTGGCTGTGATAATGTAATAAATTCAGTATAATAAAAATTAATAAATTTATCATAAAATTGAAAATTTCTCCCTCAAAGTATACTTTGCTACTAAAGTATACTTTGCAATGTTGATGAAATAGGCTACAGAATGATCAAATGCTTGATTTACAGTGAAACCACGCTAAGCCGGACACTCTGAGGTCTCCCAGGGTGTCCGGTTTAGAGAATTTTCACTGTAGTTCAATTACTGTCCCGTCGGTGCTCATCTTGTCTCTGTATTGAGCCACCTCTCCACAGGTGCACCGAGGTTGCAGTCCTCGGTGGTTATACGCTAGTACAGGAGTGATGATTGTGTTGAACATGTCTTAACCCTATCACCCCTAAGTAACTGGAATATAATTTGATATGTTCATTTTGCAACCAACCCAACGATCACAAAATGATTTTCAGACTAGTTCATTTATAAAAAGGGGGTGTTCTATTTGAAAATTAGTTGCAAAAAGTACAGATCCGTGACGAGAGCCGGCTCATCTGGATCTACACTTTTTGCCAATACCACTATACACTCAGAGATTATGAGAGTAGAATACGATACGGCAGCCCTCACACTATGAGCAAGTTGATACACGATTTAATCGCGCAACGTTTAAGCTTCCGTTTAACAATTGTTATATCGTGGGAACGAATTGTTATTTCGTGGGAACGAATTGTTAAATTGAGGGAGCGAATTGTTAATTCATGGGAACGAATTGTTATTTCGTGCGAACGAACTAATAAAAAAGAATTATACGTCACCTGCGGGGCTCCGTATGTTATTGTATTCTGATGGATGGTTCTGGTTCAAAGCCGCTTGTCTAAACGTGTCCGTTGTGCCGCTTTGAAAGAGGCACAACGGACACGTTCAGACAAGTATAGTGTGTCTCTGGTAGTAAAGCAGTACCTAAATAGAGACATAATCAACGAGAGCACCAACGGGACAATAATTAAAATGTATAGAGAAGACCAGGCTAGTGTCTTTTGCTATCAAGTTTATCAGGCTCGGCTAGGAAACGCGTAGGAAGTCCGAGGCTTGCCGAGGAATTCATACCGTTTCCGAGACGAGCCTGATAAACTTGATATCAAAAGACAATAGCCTGGTATTCAATGTATCAGGTAACGTTTTACGCTCGAAAATGACCACAGATGACGTCGTTTTTTATGGACAGAACGCGGACTTCTTTCTATTACAGTCATTATGTATGGGGTATTTATCTTGTATGTGGATATATGGCACGAGTTCCAAAGCGTGAGATATTGCGCAATATCGTTGCGCGGCGGAACGAGTGGCATATATCCACATACAAAGCAAATAAACATTTTGTTACACTCGCAATTTATATGCGCCACAAACAAATATACAAAATATTAATAAAATAAACAAATTAGTGGTGATTTAGCGGAAACTATTTTGCGAGGTAAAACGTAGTTCCGGCACTGATCAATATAAACTCACGAGACGAGAGATAGCTTACTTTATGTGTATGTGGATACATTACACTGACGTCATTCGGTAACGTCGCGTGACGTCATTCGACTAATGAAACGTCAGTTTTCATTATGGTGCCAATATAGAGACATAATCAACGAGATCACCAACGAGACAATAATTGAAATACATGTATAATATTTCGACATCAGTCATCCAACTTGCTGCCAGGGCCCGTTTCAATGATCGTAAGTGCAAATTTAGGATCGTCTTTAAATTTCAATTGATGGATTTACATGTATTGAGCATAGGCTGCATATGCAGCCTATGCTCAATAAATGTAAATCCAATAATTGTTTACAAGAAAACATTGTTAATGTGAAATTGACAGACTATCATAATTGTGCACTTACGAACATTTTAGTCGTACGAACTTTAGTGAAATGGCCCCCTGATATAGAGACATAGTCAACGAGTGCACCGACGGGACAATATACATGAAATATAATATGTCGGCATCCAAGTGTTGCCCTGGTGCTAGCTCCACCAAGGGGCATGATCACGTGGTTACAACAACAACAACAATGTCGCCCACTCCAAAGTAAGTATTATTTGATATTTTTCTTAATATGCAACGGATTTTGATGAAATATGGAACAGCAAACGCGTCTTCATGAGCTGCATTTTGGTGGTATAGGGAGTTTGGCACAGACTTATGTCGTTTTTGCGAAGAATCGATTTCCGTGTCGGAGACACGGACATCGATTCTTCGCAAAAACGACAGAAGTTTGGGCGAAAATACAGAGACCACCAAATGCAGCTTAACAAGACGCGTTTGATGCACCATATTTCATCAAAATCCGTTACGTAATAAGGACACTATAAAAGAATACGTACTTTAAATCGGTACTTGGTGTTGTTGTTAGTACCACGTGATCATACACCTTGTGCACGTTTTCCGCTTTATAAGCAACAGGTTGCACAATGTCGCTACACCACGCTCAATGGTAAATACATGCGTAATAGCGTTTACATTTCGCGCACTAAAATATAGAAAAAGCCTGCACTACGTGGAAGCTAATACTTCGTTATATTGTAATTGAGGGACAATTCTACAATATGACACAAAAGTATTACCATAAACTTACCTAATAAAGTGTGTATTAGCAAAATTCTTAGGTCACTCTTCACGAAGTAGAAAGTAAACAACGAACGCTGCAAACGTACATTTGAAAAGACAACTCCGCCAGAACGCTTATGTAATGCAGTGTAATGAAGTGTAATTAGAGTTATGTACTCAGAACTACCCTGGTGGCACACGACTCTTCAATATGTACTCAGAAATACCCTGGGACCAGTGGCACACCACTCTTCAAACAATTCATTAACTCCTGAAATTACAACATGGTTTGACAGCACTTCAGAATCATTTCCAATGGAAATGATTCTGAAGAGCTGTCAAAGCATGTTGTAAACAGTAATAGTGTAAAACCTTGGAGAGAAAGATACATTTAACCCCGTTGAAAAGTGTACCCAGGTACAATTTAACCCTTTCACCCCTAAGTAACTGGAATGGATTTTGATATGTTAATTTTGCAATTTCAGACTAGTCCATTTATGAAAAGGGGGTATTTTTTGTTCTCAAAAATATGAAAATTACTTTCAAACAGTGCAGATCCTGAATAGACGGCTCGTTACGAGCCGTCTCATCTGCATCTTCACTGTTTGCATAAACCACTATAGCGGGTTTTCTGGTTCAAATGGTTAAACGTTGAAATTAAACCCGATGGCGGTTACATTCAACAAATATTCGCTGTATGACCCGGTATTCTGACACTTGCAGCACCGTCAACGTTAACCCTTTGAACCCGAAATCCCGCTATATCGGTTTATGCAAAAAGTGCAAATCCAGATGAGCCGGCTCGTAACGAGCCGTCTCATCAGGATCTGGGGCCCGTTTCACTAACAAATCTTAGTTTGTTCATAAGTTCGAACTTAAGTTATAACTTATGACAAAAGTTATGACCGACTTAAGTCATTGCTTATTTGGTTTCACAACACAAACTTAAGACGGTCATAACAAGTCCGTCATAAGTTACAACTTAGTTATTGTTTACAGCTTTGGTATGTGCCGCGCGGGTTCGAATCCCGCTCGGGGCTTATATTTTTATGATGACTTTACTTTCCCTTTATGTGTTTTGACATCTAAAATAACGGATTTGCAAGCCTAATGTTGAATATTATTAATTTTTAAAAATAATCTCATTTAGAATATAAATTTTATCTCAATATTCCGACGCCATTGAATACATGTGGATATATTTATTGCCAACTAGTGAACCTTATACTGTAATATAAATGGCATATGACATGAAACAGCAACAAAATAAGTAATCAACAATGTTTTTATTTCTACATTCCAATAAAATTGTAGTTCGACCATTTTTTAAATTTTATTTTAAACTTAGATAACTCATTAACTCAGAAATCACGTTTTCAGAGTCGGCAGAACACATGTACTGTCGATTATTAATGGTATGCCCGGTCAGATATGGATGTATCTGATACAACTACCGAATGACATATTATATTTATTTGAACTGGACACGGGTAATTTGTTGATTAAATGTAGAAATGCATGCACTGTGTGAGTCAGTGTGACACATTATAGGATTGCCCCATGAACATGTTTACCAGTATAGGACTGGATTAATGCGCACGTGCGTTCAGCGGACGGGTCTGACATTTTTGTTAAATGCGTCAGGACTGTTTCTCCATCTAGTCTGAAAACCAGGTATCTCCTTATCAGAAACGAAACACAGGCTAACACTGTCCGCAAAAGTTATACTCCACTTTCTAGAACCACTTTCTCTCCAGTAACCGCCAGGGTACTACCAGTTGCGTAAAATCGCAATGCAGTCAACACTTGCAATGACACTGACAGACTGTGTGATCTCAGGGTTGACCGTATAATGTCAGCATGTGCAATGTTGCATATTTGTAGAAAAAAAATCACGAGACAGCCTGCATTTCGATATTTGGTCCTCGTTATCCATGAAGTCTAGGGGATTGGTTCGGTCCTAAAGACTCGTTCCCATGGTAAATTGCGCGCCTGGATTATAGCAACTGCAGCTGCCATCGTTTGTATGTTCTGTAAAGAAAGAACAAACAACAGTCGGATAGTCAATCAGACTGATGGACGGACGGACGTTCATACATGACACACCATCAGGTTGTATATTCATCGTTTTTTAAAGAAAAGAATGACCACTTAAGACACAATAGGCTTCGGTTACGGAATATGTTGCATTGTTTTCGTTTGTCATAGGCGACACCTCCGCCCGGGGCGGGGCGGGGCGGGGCGGGGCGGGGCGGGGCGGGGCGGGGCGGGGCGGGGCGGGGCGGGGCGGGGCGGGGCGGGGGGGGCGGGGCGGGGCGGGGCGGGGCGGGGCGGGGCGGGGCGGGGTGGGGCGGTTTCACACCACTCTTCCGACACACACCGACACCGACTGACACCGACCAACACCGACTGACACCGACTTACACCGACTTACACCGACCGACCAACACCGACCGACTGACACCGACCGTGCGAAACCAACTGACCGACACCAACATACCGACAACAACCGACCAACACCGACCGACCCGGACCGACCAACCGACCGACCGACCGACCGACCGACCGACACAGACCGACACCGACCAACACCGACCAATACCGACCAACACCGACCAACACCGACTGACACCGACCGACTGACACCGACCGTGCGAAACCAACTGACTGACACCGACATACCGACACCAACCGACCGACACCGACCGACCCAGACCGATCGACCAACCGACACAGACCGACACAGACCGACACCGACTGACACCGACCAACACCGACTGACACCGACTGACACCGACCGACCGACACTGACAGACCGACTGACACCGACCGTGCGAAACCAACTGACCGACACCGACAAACCGACATAACGACACCGACCGACCGACACTGACAAACATACACCGACGGACACCGACTGACCAACACCAACCGACAGACTGACACCGACCGACCAACACCGACCGACTGACACCGACCGTGCGAAACCAACAGACCGACACTGACCGACCGACTGATCGACCGATACCGACTGATCGACCAACACTGACCGACACCAACCGACACCGACTGACTGACAGACCGACAGACACCGACCGACACTGACCAACTGACACCGACCAACTGACTGACACCAACTGACAAACAGACATACATGAACAGCATACAGACGGTTCGTTACGAGCCGGCTCATCTGGATCTACAGTGGTTGTAAATGTTGTCGATAACTGGGC
The DNA here is from genome assembly GCA_029237695.1 of Conchocele bisecta. NCBI lineage: Eukaryota > Metazoa > Mollusca > Bivalvia > Lucinida > Thyasiridae > Conchocele > Conchocele bisecta. Next base: position 57,762,699 of record CM055266.1, on the reverse strand, counting down.
CATAACGAATACTGGTAACGACATGACCTTACATCACAAATAGCAATACACGGGTAACTACCACAGGTGTGGCTATCTATATGTAAGCATATATGGTTTATATGGCAGATACTTGCTAAAATAGTACGTATGAAGTGAACATTTACCTGCTGTCAGTGAATTGTTTTCTCCACCTCGGCTCACATGGGGGCATCCATCTTTGTTTATTTCATAAGTTCCGACTTAAATATTTAAGTTATAACTTAAGACTGCTAGCTACCTGTCTTAGTTTTCCATCGTAAATTTCGATTGTCGTTCTTGCTAAGATGTTTTGTGAAACGGACTAAGCACGTACTCCGGACTTAAGTTATAACTTATGACAAAAGTACTTGCTTAGTTCGTTAGTGAAACGGGCCCCAGGTCCTTAGTGTTGAAAGGGCTAAAAACGTGTCAACTCGTGAACATCGATACTGGTAAGTGACCTGTGCACCGTTTCACTAAACTTCGTACGAACCAAAATGTACGTAAGTGCAAAATTATGATAGTCTGTAAATTTCACATTAGCAATGTTAAACAATTGATGGATTTACATTTATTGAGCATAGGCTGCATGCTCAATATATGTAATTACATCAATTGAAATTTCCAGACGATCATAAGTTTGCACTTACGAATATTATGTTCGTACGAAGGTTAGTGAGACGGCCCCCTGGGGTTCCGTCAGCAGATATGTAAGTGTCATTTATTTGGCAAGCTGCTAGAATTATGACTCCTTAACACGTGTCCACGTCATTTCATACGTCGAGGTTTTACCAATGTAATGGAAAATTACCAAGGCATACATGTATGCATATTTCTGTAGTGTCGTATTGATACTCTTACTGTATATCACAGGATGCTGAAACCAGAACAAAACATGTTTTGAAAAGAAATTCTCATCTCAGTCAATATATATACTATTTTGTGTGAACGAATTAACAAAAAATAATTCTACGTCCACTGCCCCGCAGTGGACGTAGAATTATTTTTTGTTAATTCGTTCACACAAAATAACAATTCATTCCCACGAAATAACAATTCGTTCCCTCAATTTAACAATTCGTTCCCACGAATTAACAATTAGTTTCCACAATTCGCTCCCACGAAATAACAATTCGTTCCCTCGAATTAACTATTCGTTCCCACGATATAACAATTCGTTAATTCGAGGGAACGAATTGTTATATTGAGGGAACGAATTGTTATTACGTGGGAACGAATTGTCAAATTCCAGGGAACATATTGTTATTTCGTGGGAACGAATTGTTATTTCGTGGGAACGAATTGTTAATTCGAGGGAACGAATTGTTATTTCGTGGGAACGAATTGTTAATTCGTGGGAACGAATTGTTATATCGTGGGAACGAATTGTTATATCGTGGGAACAAATTGTTAATTCGAGGGAACGAATTGTTAAATTGAGGGAACGAATTGTTATTTCGTGGGAACGAATCAATACAAAAATCCATGTCCCCTGCGGGGCTCCGTAGAATACTATACTAACATTATAAGTGTTGTGAGCTGGGTCCAGCAGCCTATGTTGATATTTAGTCACATGTATAGAGAACATTCATATAAGCTTGCTTTCGATTCAATCCCATGTGTATACTACTGTATGTACTTCTATTTGGACTTGTAAATAATGTGTCAATAAAATATATTTGTTTAAAGCAAGAATATGACATATGTAAAGTCTAGCGGATTTAAAACAAGAGGCCCAAATTTGCGTGAGTCGCTCACCTGGAAAGATTGCACCAGAGTAACTGTCTGGGCCCGGTTGCTCAAAGCTTCTGTTAGCTTAACAGACGGTTAAATCCTTAGCATTGCTAAGGATTTAACAGTCTGTTAAGCTCACAGAGGTTTTGAACAACCGGGCCCTGGTCGATACCTTCGAGTTGATATATGACATGAACATATTGGGTCAACGTATTGGTTAGTGAGAAGATTTTAAAAGAACTTAAGCTATTTTTAGATGGCGGCCATCTTGGAAATGCTTAACACAAGGACCGTAGCTGTGAAGCTTGGCCAGCATCGGCCAGGCGGTTCATGAGCAGAAGACGTTTGAAATATCTTATAAAAGGGTATCATTTTGACCTTTCGGCGGCCATCTTGAAAGACGTTATTATCCGATTTCAACACAAATTACACCAGATCGATCGTCTCGTCGATACCTGCGATTTGATATATGACATGAAGATATTCGATCAAAAATGAAATTGAATCCCCATTTGACCCCCCCCCCTCCCTCCCTCGTACCCCGCCCATTTTCAATCCCGGAAGTGGGCGCGGTTGGTTGGGAAAATGTAAAGGGTAAATGTAGCGATGGGGGTTCATCCTTACTGGAATCCAGATATTCCTCGTTTGGCCCTCAGGAACAGTTTTGGCCTCCTTGTTACTTGAGAGTTGAATCCGGTTATACCCATAAGAAAAATAGTAAGATTAGTACTAATCGTATAACGTTAGGGAGTGGAGCTAAGTGACCCTGTTGTGGGGAGGACCTGGCACCAGGTCAGTTTATTCTAATTTCAGGGCTGAATACTTTTTTTTCCTGTAAATATTCAGTTCTGCTTTTTGGATTTCCCCCCATCACAACGGGTGCAATATGGGATTCAATCCCGTAAGCCAGCCTAAAATTACCATAGCTGTTGATAGGCCGTTACACATAATTAAATCAATTTAATCCCGGGGACATCCTTTTAACAAATTTGAAAGAGCATCTACAGACTATCGATCAATTGTGCCATGGTTCGTTGAAATCGGTCTGGCGGCTCCTGAGAAGAACTTTTTTTAAATGTTAAGCTATTTTTAGACGGCGGCCATCTTGTGTTATGCGACGACCTCCATTTTAATAAATCTGAAATGCTTCTCCCATTTGGACCATAACTTTGAAATTTTACCAAAATCTGCTAAATGGTTCGTGAGAAGAACACGTTCGAAATCTCTAATAAAAGGATATTCTTTTGACCTTTCAGCAACCATCTTGGATGACGTAATCATCCGATGTTGACACAAATTACACCCAATCGATCGTCTCTTCGATACCATCGATTTGATATACGACATGAATATATTCGGTCAAAAATGCAATTTGACCTTTACTAGTAGTTGATCCCCATTGCCCCGCCCGCGGCCATCTGCTTAACATAATGTGAAACAGCATCGAGTATCAATCATTACTGCAAAGTTTCATCGGATTGTAGAATTTGACCAACTTTTCTACGGCCGTCATCTTGGATTATGTGACGATCTCCATTTCAACAAACGCGAAAAAATACCTCATCCATAGTTCATCGCTGTGAAGTTTGACCAACATCAGCCATCGGTTCAGGTGAAGAAAATATTTGAAATTGCGGGCGGACGACGGACGTACGACGGACGAAATGCGGTAACCGTTACAATAGGTCACTTGAGCCGCTGGCTCAGGCAAAATAATGGCACCCCTTTACTTCCATAGTTTGAGCGTTAAATCACGGGTACGCCGTGGTTAGCTTTGCTTCCGTAAGCACAGGTTTCAAACCATCGACAGTAATACTCAAGGTGCACGATCACGTGGTTACAACAACAACAACAATGGCTGAAAGTGTTGAAAGCTCACCCACTCCAAAGCATTATTCGATATTTCCTTAATATGAAATACAGCGCAGCAAACGCGTCTTCCTGAGCTGCGTTTGGTGGTCTCGGGAGTTCGGCACAGACTTATGTCGTTTTTGCGAAGAATCTATTTCCGAGTCGGTATACACGGAAATCGATTCTTCGCAAAAAACGACAGACGTTTGGGCCAAAGCACAGAGACCACCAAATGCAGCCCAACAAGACGCGGTTGATGCGCCATATTTCATAACAAAATAAAAGAATACGTACTTTGAATCGGAGGGCTACTGGAAGTTTCAGTACTTGTTGTTGTTGTTGTAACCACGTGATCTTACACCTTGATACTGCACTGTGGCGATTATGCGGGCCTGGTGGTTTCATTCCAGTAAATCGAGTGTGGACCTTAGTGTTCGAAAGTAGTGCATAATGAAGAAATAGTGCGAAACATGTTGCTTGTTTTGGGTTAACCGCTCGTGGTTATTGGCGAATTCCGGATTGGAATTATTAGAGGTACATATACATTTACTCCGGCAGCAAAAATATTAAGAGAATATTCATTTTACTGCCTGTCACTTATCCATACGTCGCATGGCCCTTTCATTCGTTGATCTATGCTTGAGCGTCTGCTTTTTTAATCAAGCACGCCTTCCGAGTCATGGGAACGTCTTACATGATTGTCAACACATTGTTTTCTCCTCATAGTTTACTGTCCACAAGCTAATTCATATGCATTTGCTAGTCTGTATTTAATTTAAATCAATCCAGGTGACACAGGTTTCTGTTAAATTATATAGTGGCAATCAATGGTGGAATGTAACCTGGTACATTGCGGTTGTGACTGGAAAACGTATACCTATTTTACCTGGCACCACCTGGCCTCCATAGTCGACCTTCCATTAGTAAACATCGCCCGGCTGGTCGACCGTAATACTGCGGGGATTTCGTTCACGATGGTGCGGGCCTGGTACATGGACGAAGACTCCAGTGGGGATCGCCGCCAACAACACATGGGGCAGTCGCCGCGGTTTGTAGAAGTGGATGAACTTCGGCAGCACGGCATCCTTTACTTCAAGGTGAGTGTGTATATTACATGTAAATCGGGTACGTGCTTGCATGACATAGCCGGCTATGCATTAGCTGCACGTTTTCCGCTTTATCATTGTTTATAGGCCAGGGGCCCGTTTCACTAACGAACTAAGCAAGTACTTTTGTCATAAGTTATAACTTAAGTCCGGAGTACGTGCTAAGTCCGTTTCACAAAACCTCTTAGCAAGAACGACAATCGAAATTTACTATGAAAAACTAAGACAGGTAGCTAGCAGTCTTAAGTTATAACTTAAATATTTAAGTCGGAACTTATGAAATAAACAAAGATGGATGCCCCCATATGAGCCGAGGTGGAGAAAACAATTCACTGACAGCAGGTAAATGTTCACTTCATACGTACTATTTTAGCAATTATCTGCCATATAAACCATATATGCTTACATATAGATAGCCACACTTGTGCTAGTTACCCGTGTATTGCTATTTGTGATGTAGGTCATGTCGTTACCAGTATTCGTTATGCCCAGTTATCGACAACATTTACAACAACTGTAGATCCAAATGAGCCGGCTCGTAACAAACCATCTGTATGCTGTACATGTATGTCTGTTTGTCGGTTGGTGTCAGTCAGTTGGTCGGTATCAATTGGTCAGTGTCAGTTGGTCAGTGTCGGTCGGTGTCTGTCGGTCTGTCAGTCAGTCGGTCGGTTGGTGTCGGTTGGTGTCAGTCGGTGTCAGTCAGTGTCGGTCAGTGTTGATCGATCAGTCGGTGTCGGTCGATCAGTCGGTGTCGGTCGGTCGGTCGGTCGGTCGGTCAGTGTCGGTCATTGGTTGTTTCGCAGGTCGGTGTCAGTTGGTCGGTTGTTGGTCGGTCGGTGTCAGTCTGTCGGTTGGTGTCGGTCGGTCATGTCGGTCGGTCGGTGTAGGTTTGTCAGTGTCGGTCAGTCAGTCGGTCGGTCGGTGTTGGTATGTCGGTGTCGGTCAGTTGGTTTCGCACGGTCGGTGTCAGTTGGTCGTTGTTGGTCGGTCTGGTGTCAGTCTGTCGGTTGGTGTCGGTCGGTCAGTGTCAGTCGTGTAGGTTTGTCAGTGTCGTCGGTTCGTCGTCGGTTCGCGGTGTCGGTATGTCGGTGTCGGTCAGTTGATTTCGCACGGTCGTTGTTAGTCGGTCAGTCGGTGCGGTCGGTCGGTGTCAGTCGGTGTCGGTCAGTTGGTTTCGCACGGTCGGTGTTAGTCGGTCTCGGTGTCGGTCGGTCGGTGTCAGTCGGTGTCGGTCAGGTTGGTCGCACGGTCGGTGTTTGTCGGTCGACAATCCGGTGTCAGGTCGGTCGGTGTTCAGTCGGTGTTTGGTTCGTGTCAATCGGTGGTCAAGGTCGGTTCGGTATACGGATCGGTCGGTCGGTCGGTCGGTCGGAATCGGTTCGGTCGGTCGGTGGTCGGTCTCGGATCGGTCGGAATCGGTCGGCCGGAATCGGTCGGTCGGCTCGGATCGGCTCGGTTGGTCGGTTGGTATCGATCGGTGTAGGTTTGTTGGTGGTCGGCGTCGGCATCGGCTCGGTTCGGTCAGTCGGTCAGTCGGTCGGTTGGTCGGTGGTGGCTCCGGTTGGTATCGATCGGTGTAGGTTTGTTGGTGTCAGTCAGTGTCAATCGGTTCAATCGGTGTCGGTCGGTGTCTATCAGTGTCAATCGGTGTCGGTCAGTTTCAATCGGTGTCGGTCGGTGTTGGTCAGTGTCTATCAGTGTGAATCAGTGTCGGTCGAATCGGTGTCGGTCAGTGTCAATCGGTGTCGTTCGGTGTCGGTCAGTGTCTATCAGTGTGAATCGGTGTCGGTCGGTGTTGGTTGGTGTCTATCAGTGTCTATCAGTGTCTATCAGTGTCTATCAGTGTCAATCGGTGTCAATCGGTGTCGGTCAGTGTCAATCGGTGTCGGTCGGTGTCGGTGTGAGTTGGTCGGTCGGTGTTTGTCGGTCTCTTGGTGTCGGTGTCGGTTGGTGTCGGTCGGTGTAGGACGGTGTAGGACGGTGTTGGCCCTGCCCTGCCCTGCCCTGCCCTGCCCTGCCCTGCCCTGCCCTGCCCTGCCCTGCCCTGCCCTGCCCTGCCCTGCCCTGCCCTGCCCTGCCCTGCCCTGCCCTGCCCTGCCCTGCCTGCCCTGCCCTGCCCTGCCCTGCCCTGCCCTGCCCTGCCCTGCCCTGCCCTGCCCTGCCCCTGCCCTGCCCTGCCCTGCCCTGCCCTGCCCTGCCCTGCCCTGCCCTGCCCTGCCCTGCCCTGCCCTGCCCTGCCCTGCCCTGCCCTGCCTGCCCTGCCCTGCCCTGCCCTGCCCTGCCCTGCCCTGCCCTGCCCTGCCCTGCCCTGCCCTGCCCTGCCCTGCCCTGCCCTGCCCTGCCCTGCCCTGCCCTCCCTGCCCTGCCCTGCCCTGCCCTGCCCTGCCCTGCCCTGCCCTGCCCTGCCCTGCCCTGCCCTGCCCTGCCCTGCCCTGCCCTGCCCTGCCCTGCCCTGCCCTGCCCTGCCCTGCCCTGCCCTGCCCTGCCCTGCCCTGCCCTGCCCTGCCCTGCCCTGCCCTCGTCCGGGCACATGTTTGGGATCTTAGGTGGTTGGAGGTGTCGCCTAAGATAAACAAAAACAATGCAACATATTCCGTAACCGAAGCCTTTTGTGTCTTAAGTGGTCATTCTTTTCTTTAAAAACGATGAATATACCACCTAATGGTGTGTCATGTATGAACGTCCGTCCGTCCATCCGTCTGATTGACTATCCGACTATTGTTTGTTCTTTCTTTACAGAACATACAAACGATGGCAGCTGCATTTGCTATAATCCAGGCGCGTAATTTACGACGGGAACGAGTCTTTAGGACCAAACCAATCCCCTAGACTTCATGGATAACGAGGACCAAATATCGAAATTCAGGCTGTCTCGTGATTTTTTTTCTACAAGTATGCGACATTGCACATGCTGACATTATACGGTCAAACCTGAGATCACACAGTCTGTCAGTGTCATTGCAAGTGTTGACTGCATTGCGATTTTACGCAACTGGTAGTTTCCTGGAGGTTACTGGAGATATATACAACATAACAAATCAAGTGGTTCTAGAAAGTGGAGTAGAACTTTTGCGGACAGTGTTAGCCTGTGTTTCGTTTCTGATAAGGAGATACCTGGTTTTCAGACTAGATGGAGAAACAGTCCTGACGCATTTAACAAAAAGTTCAGACCCGTCCTCTGAATGCATGTGCGCATTAATCCAGTCCTATACTGGTCAACATGTTCAGGGGCAATCATATATGTGTGACACTGACTCACACAGTGCATGCATTTCTACATGTAATCAACAAATTACCCGTGTCCAGTTCAAATAAATATAATATGTCATTCAGTAGTTGTATCGATACATCCATATCTGACCGGGCATACCATTAATAATCGACAGTACATGTGTTCTGCTGACTCTGAAACGTGATTTCTGAGTTTATGAGGTAATCTAAGTAAAATTTAAAAAAATGGTCGAACTACCATTTTATTGGAATGTAAAAATAAAAACATTGTTAATTGCTTCTTTTGTTGCTGTTTCATGTCATATGCCAATTTATATTACAGTATAATGTTCACAAGTTGGCAATAAATATATCCACATGTATTCAATGGCGTCGGAATATTGAGATAAAATTTATATTCTACATGAGATTATTTTTAAAAATTACTAATATTCAACATTAGGCTTGCAAATCCGTTATTTTAGATGTCAAAACACATAAAGGGAAAGTAAAGTCATCATAAAAATATAAGCCCCGAGCGGGATTCGAACCCGCGCGGCACATACCGAAGCTGTAAACAATAACTAAGTTGTAACTTATGACGGACTTGTTATGACCGTCTTAAGTTTGTGTTGTGAAACCAAATAAGCAATGACTTAAGTCGGTCATAACTTTTGTCATAAGTTATAACTTAAGTTCGAACTTATGAACAAACTAAGATTTGTTAGTGAAACGGGCCCCAGATATTCGAAATGACTATTTTACTTCTCCATCCATCAGTAAATGTGTTATATATTTGAATCTTAGCAAAAATAACGAGAAACACCGCTGATCCAGGTGTGAAGGCTCGTTTCGAGCCGGCACACATGTAGCCTATTTCATCAACATTGCAAAGTACATGTATACTTTTCGAGCAAAGTATACTTTGAGGGAGTAATCATATATTTTTCCTGAAATGCATTATTTCATACAGAACTAACGACTGCATATATTTGATGATTACAAGTATGCATAATTATTATATTGAATTTATTACATTATCACAGCCATTTTGGCTGTGATAATGTAATAAATTCAGTATAATAAAAATTAATAAATTTATCCTTAAATTGAAAATTTCTCCCTCAAAATATACTTTGCTAGAAAAGTATACTTTGCAATGTTGATGAAATCGGCTACTGGAGGATATACAGTGCTTGCAAATAATACTCGGTATAATTAATGTGATGCAATAAGTGAGAAAGAACCGTTAGGACTGCCAACACCGTAGTAAAACAATGTAAGCCTGTTTATAGCTGAATGACCTATATTTTCACTACAACCCGAGTAGTATGCCAAGATAATACGCACGTTATTGTCTATCATGAATTACAGCGTGTAGACCGCTCGGTATACAGGATATGTAACACAATCCAATACAATGCATAGATACCGCTGTTACATTGTACACTTGAATGGTGGTACATACTGTTAAAGGTACATGCCCACTCAGTAGACGCAAACTGTTCTTTATATCAGAGACATCAGTAGCCTATTTCATCAACATTGCAAAGTATACTTTACTAGCAAAGTATATTTTGAGGGAGCAATCATTTATTTTTCCTGAAATGCATTATTTCATATAGAACTGACAAATGCATATATTTCATGATTAAAAGTATGCAGAATTATTATACTGAATTTATTACATTATCACAGCCAAATTGGCTGTGATAATGTAATACATTCAGTATAATAAAAATTAATAAATTTATCCTAAAATTGAAAATTTCTCCCTCAAAGTATACTTTGCTACTAAAGTATACTTTGCAATGTTGATGAAATAGGCTACAGGTGAGACATTTTCTGGCAAAATAAACATTCATTCACCATTACCCCACTTGTTGACTGGCATTATTATACATTTTACTATACATTTTATATCAGACGTACATTTCTGATATCAGGGGCGATAACCGTGTTTCCTTAAAGTGTTAAGGGACATTACTATTTATTCTCTGTATTTATCTGTTGATGTTGATGTTTAAACAGAATACAGGCATAAACATTAATTATCTTCATTACCACGGTCTGTCATCTTCATTGAAATCACTATTCCAAAAACATCAAATATTAATAACACAAAAGTTAGAACAACCTATCATACCAGCACCTTTGAGAACAATTCTAAGATCATGCAAGGGGTCTAAGGACATGTATAGTATACTAAACAAAAACACAGAAACACCTACCGGCAAACAAAAATGGAATGCTATATACGAATTTAGTGCAAACAATTGGAAATCTATATACCAAGAACCATTTAGAACTACCAAAAGTACAAGGTTAAGATGGTTACAAGTTAGAATAAATCATAATATATTAGTGATAAATACCTTCTTATACAGGATAGGAGCTGTTAATAACAATTTATGTAATCTATGTAGCTCGGATACAGAAACCATTAGACATATTTTTTGGCAATGTCCCCAAACAGAAAAATTGCTAACTAATTTGACAGAATTGCTTAGAAATAATAACATAACAATAGAACTAACAGAAACATCTTTCCTATTTGGGCTTTTCGAAAATACGACGTGTGAAGTAGTTAACATTATTTTTATGGAAACAAAAGCATATATATACCGATCAAGAACAATAAAACAGAATTTATATTTCACTGCACTAAAATCAAGACTGACAGAAACATACAAAATCCATCGTCAAATTGCGCACGACAACAATACATTAGATAAATTTTACGCAATATGGGACAATAATTACAAAACTATATTCATGAATGCACAACACCCTTGAATGAATAGCTAACAAACAACGATAATATTAAATAGAATTGCATGTCAACTTAACAATACCTTACTATAATCAACCAGCCACCAACCTTCCATGTCTTTTACTTGATTGATAATTGCATCACACTTTTTTTTTTGCCTTGTTGTATGTATGTTTGGACATGTTTTCATTTTATCCCATCAACACAGTGCGTATGTGCCGTGAAACACGGTGCCGTGAAACATTTTTGATATCCAGTCAATACAATTTTTACATTTTGCAGTCATTTGTAGGTGTTGACGGGATAAATAGAATAGTAGGTTAGTGCCGTGAATGGGAAAAAATATCTGGCGCGGCACGGAAACGGAATGTGCTCGGCAGAGCCTCGCCCAACGGAAACGGAATGTGCTCGGCAGAGCCTCGCCCATCCCATTTCCTCAGCCTTGCCAGATATTTTTTCCCATTCACGGCACTAACCTACTATTCTCTATATGTTAATTACATGTATATTGTATGTCTTGTAAAACAATAAGAAAAAACAATAGTCATGATCTTGGTCGCCCTCTTTGACCCTTGCTGTGCTGTATTAAGTATTGTCGTCTGGTGTTCTTTTTTTATTTTTTCGTTAATCCTTAACAAAGACACGTTTTGACAGCACACGAGAATCGTCTCCATTGGAGGCGATTCTCATATGCTGTCACAACAATTTATGTTTAGTAATAACAATGATGAAAGTAAAAATTGGCAGACGACAATTTTTGTTTAGCGCACAGTAAGGGTTAACTTGAATTGTAAGATGCACATGTACAAAATTATTCTCTGTATTTATCTGTTGATGTGCAATGATCATACTCTATAATATGTCGAAACTATTTTTTCAGGTGTTCCATTTAATTAATATAAATAATTAAAAAACAGATAATGCCTCATTTGCATACGAAATTAGCCTGATACCACCGCGCGACACTATCAGTAAAATAAACATTACTAAATGATTATTGGTGGAATAGTGACACAATTATACACTTATTTAATTCCTATAAAGAACAGTTTGTGCCTACTGAGTGGGCATGTACCTTTACTATATTATTTCAAATACGGAGCATAATGTTTGACAAATTCGCAGAAAAGAAATCAAATGAACTTCAATTAGTAAAGTACGTCAGCCTATTTCATGCTGATATTGGTTTGTATATGTTTGTTGTGGAGGGTAAGCAGATGCATGATGTACGTTTACATGTACAGTGAAACCTCTTTAAACAGGACACCCTGGGAGATCCCCAGGGTGTCCGGTTTAGAGAGGTTTCCCTATAAATCAGTCATTTGATAATTCTGAGCCATAGTTGTGTGCTATGCAATCATGAAAACACATTATCACTTGAGATAAATGACCAAGAAATACATCAAAATTAAGATCACACGTGTTTTTCTTGGTGTCCGGTTTAGAGAGGTTCTACTACATGTAGAAACATATTAGATTGGCAGCATATTAAACTTATATAAACGTCATTTCATTGTAAAACGTTTCACATATGCATTTGCATAAATGTGGATGTGACTAGAGAAATGGGGCTTATGGGTTTTGCGACCAGTGTAGATCCAGATCAGCCTGTGCATCCGCACAGTCTGATCAGGGTCTGCACTGTTCGCTATTCCATCAATGAAACACCCGTCATGCTTTTTACAGAACAGAACAGAACAGAACATATCCTTTATTTTGCCATCAATCTCAGATGACGCCGTGGTATATGAGTGCATACATGTATACATGTAATACATTGTATTTTCAACAACAACCTGATGGATGGCATACACGTATATGCTCACCCCTAAGTAACTGAATGGGTTGCGATATGTTCGTTTTGCAACCAATCCAATCATCGCAAAATGATTTTCAGACTATTCCATTTATATAAATGGGGTATTTGTTTTTCTCAAAAATATGAAAATTACTTTGAAACAGTGCAGATCCTGATGAGACGGCTCGTTACGAGCCGGCTCATCTGGATCTGCACTTTTTGCATAAACCGATATAGTGGGCTTTCGGGTTCAAAGGGTTAATTGCTGTTTGGCATCAATAATACGTTATCAGTAGTTTAAGAAGTCATGTTGGTTACAAAAATAGTTACTACTTGAACAATTACTGGAGGTAACTCTAATAATTGTATCCCCCGGACTCCGTCGGGGGATACTATGGATTTGACAGCGCGCCGCGTCCGCGTCCGCGTCCGTCCGCGTCCGCCGCAGACACTTCTTGTCCGGAGCATAACTCGAACACCCTTTGGAATATTTTCATGAAACTTCACACATGCATAGACCACGACCCAAAGGTGTGTCGCGCACAAGAATGACAACTCTTGCATAGCTAATTTTTGAGTTATCTCCCTTTTTTGTTTCTCGTACTGATTTCGTGTCCGGAGCATAACTCCACCACCCTTTCGAATATTTTCATGAAACTTCACACATGCATAGACCACGACCCGAAGGTGTGTCGCAGCACAAGAATGACAACTCTTGCATAGCTAATTTTTTAGTTATCTCCCTTTTTTGTTTCGCGCACTGATTGACCATAACTCGACCACCCTTTGGAATATTTTTATGAAACTTAACACATTCAATTAGACCACGAACCGAAGGTGTGTCGTGCACAAGAATGACAACTCTTGCATAGCTAATTTTTGAGATTATCTCCCTTTTTTGTTTTCGCTCACTGATTTCCTGTCCGGAGCATAACTCGACCACCCTTTGGAATATTTTCATGAAACTTCACACATGCATAGACCACGACCCGGAGGTGTGTCGCGCACAAGAATGACAACTCTTGCGTAGCTAATTTTTCAGTTATCTCCCTTTTTTGTTTTGCTCACTCTACAAACTGGACAATAATGCATGAAGACCTGTTTTCTCGTCTGCTCTGTATACCTTTTCTCGTGTGCTCTGTACACCTTACCTGTAGAGAGAACAATAGAAACTGGGAGAACCATGTGCTAAGCATGGGCTAGCATGTGCAGATGTCCAGTGCTTGACCACTGCTGACCAGGTAATTTATACAGGTAAATCACTACATTGGGTACTGTGTTGAAAATATTGTGGCATTATGTGGACCTCTGCAGATATATGTAGATAAATATAGGACTATTAAAAAAAAATCTGGTCTCCAATAGCAAGCATTATTATTTTTAAACTTTTTTTTGTATTTTTTTTTTTTTTTTTTTTCATTATTTTTTTTCATTATTTTTTTCAAATTATTTTTAAATTTGACTGGAAAAACAATCTGGGCTCCAGTAGCAAGCATTGTTATTTTTAAACTTTTTTTTCCATTTTTTTTTTTTCATTTTTTTTTTTCATTTTTTTTCTTCAAATTATTTTTCAATTTTTGTCCAGTAGCATAAGGTCGTAAGTGCTATATACAGACTATTCACCTGTGCATTTGCTAGCATGTGCAACTGACCACTGACCACTTACAGGTAATTTATACAGGTAAATGATTATATTACATTTCCGTAAACTGTGTTGAAAATATTGTGGCATTATGTGGACCTGTGCAGATATATGTAGATAAATATAGGACTATTCAAAAAAATTCTGGGCTCCAGTAGCAAGCATTATTATTTTTAATTTTTAAACTTTTTTTCCATTTTTTTTTTTCATTTTTTTTTTCAAATTCTTTTTCATGTTTGTCTAGTAGCATAAGGTCGTAAGTGCTATATACAGACTATTATCATATAATAAAACAATTATTGACTAGTGAGCCATAGAATATAATCTGATATTCTATGGTTCACTAGTCAATAATTGTATAATATGTTCGGGCCAATGAAAATTGCTTTCGGGCCCAGGCTCGAGGTCAAGGCGGGACAAGGCGAGGCATCTGATTCCGCGGAATTCTTGTTTACTTATCTCCTTTGTTGTTTCGTGCTCTGATTTTGTATCCAGAGCATAACTCGAACACGCATATACGCATTGCTCTCTAATGGTCCTCTACCGCCCTGTGCCAAATCCACGTTCGTTCTGCCCCCGTGAAGCCCAGGGTCAAGGTCACATACTTGGTGCTTCAAAAACATTAACGCTTGGGTAAAAATATCTTATACTTTCTGTTTTCTTTCATGGATCATGGATCATCTTCATATTTCATATACGCATTGCTCTAATGGTCCTCTACCGCCCTGTGCCAAATCCACGTTCGTCCTGCCCCACCAATCCCAGAGTCAAGGTCACATACTTGGTGCTTCAAAAACTTTAACGCTCAGGTAAATATCTTATAATTTTTATTTCCATTCACGGATCAACTTCATATTTCATATACGCGTTGCTCTAATGGTCATCTACCGCCCTGTGCCAAATCCACGTTCGTCCTGCCCCGCCAAGCCCAGGGTCAAGGTCACATACTTAGTGCTTCAAAAACTTTAACGCTCAGGTAAATATCTTATAATTTTTATTTCCATTCACGGATCAACTTCATATTTCATATACGCGTTGCTCTAATGGTCGTCTACCGCCCTGTGCCAAATCCACGTTCGTCCTGCCCCCGCCAAGCCCAGGGTCAAGGTCACATACTTAGTGCTTCAAAAACTTTAACGCTCGGGTAAATATCTTATAATTTCTGTTTTCTTTCATGGATCATCTTCATATTTCATATACGTTGCTCTAATGGTTCTCTACCGCCCTGTGCCAAATCCACGTTCGTCCTGCCCCCAGCCAATCCCAGGGTCAAGGTCACATACTTGGTGCTTCAAAAACTTTAATGCTCAGGTAAATATCTTATAATTTTTCTTTCCATTCACGGATCAACTTCATATTTCATATATGCGTTGCTCTAATGGTCCTCTACCGCCCTGTGCCAAATCCACGTTCGTCCCGCCCCCGCCAAGCCCAGGGTTAACATCATATACTTAGTGCTTCAAAAACTTTAACGCTCAGGTAAATATCTTATAATTTCTGTTTTCTTTCACGGATCAGCTTCATATTTCATATATGCATTGCTCTAATGGTCCTCTACCGCCCTGTGCCAAATCCACGTTTGTCCTGCCCCCGCCAAGAAGCCCAGGGTCAAGGTCACATACTTGGTGCTTCAAAAACTTTAACGCTCAGGTAAAGAAAATTTTGACTTGCAATTTGGCCTCATTTATTATCAAAGCGATATGTGGGACATCCGTGTTCTATGAACACATTTTCTAGTTTATTAAACTTCACACATGCATAGAAGACGACCCAAAGGTGTGTCGCACGTAAGAATGACAACTCTTGCGTCGTTAATTTCTTAGTTATCTCCCTTTGTTGTTTCGTGCACTGATTTCGTGTCTGGAGCATAACTCGAACACCCTTTGGAATATTTTCATGAAACTCCACACATGCATAGACCACGACCCTAAAGGTGTGTCCCGCAAGAATGACAACTCTTGCATCACTAATTCTTTAGTTATCTCCCTTTGTTTTTCCGTCACTGATTTTGTCTCCAGAGCATAACTCGAACACCCTTTTTTCAAACTACTTGTGTATCTGGGGAGGGGGATACACATGCGCTTGTCGACAAGCGTCCACTTCTAGTTGTATAAATGTTCAATAAAATGGAGTATATTCTGGGAGAAATTTCTAGCATTGACAATACTGGTAACATTAATACGTATTCTGGTAACAATACGTCGAGGCAGGGACTGCAAAATGAACATTTGATAGACGCGAGAATTTAGACTAGTGCAACGTGAGAATATCACGTACTTGATAAGCAATATAGAGCGTTATCAGGCAACAGGGGTCCGTTTCACTAAGCTTCGTACGACTAAAATGTTCGTAAGTGAAAAGTTATGAGTGTCTGTAACTTTCACATTAACAATATGGTCTGGTAAACAATTATTGGATTTACATTTATTGAGCATGGGCTGCATATGCATAGGCTGTAAATCCATCAATTAAAATGTACAGACTATTCTAAATCTGCACTTACGAACATTTTAGTCGTACGAAGTTTAGTTAAACGCCCCCCTGGGGTCCGTTTCATTAAGCTAAGTACGATAAAAATGTTCGTACGCATATCTTAATAATTGTACTTCACACATTAATTTGTTTCACAACTGCTACCATTTACTATCCGCATGTCTGGATACATTTACGTCATTTCCTATATACCATACAATCATAGACCGTTTGTTTATAGTATTACATGTATTATATATGAATGTACATGACTGTATTATTCATGTGACTAGTTGTTTTACGCTTTTGTGATGCTGATTCAAAGCGCATTTGCCAAAAACAAAAACTCTCCCGAAATTTAAAAATTCCTTAACTACTAGTAAGCCTTATATGCTTTGCTTCGTTAAATTATCATATACTTGACGGGGAAATGTGTGGAACGTAGATACATGTATTATCTGTGCAATATTACTTTAAAACGACAATTGGAATACAATGTATGATCAAAGTATTTCGGTTCGAGGGAAAGAACGTTACTGCCATGACGCTACCACTGATGCATTTTATGGATTTACATTTATTGAGCATAGGCTGCGTATGCAGCCTATGCTCAATAAATGTAAATCCAATAAATTGTTTTATGTATGTGTATGTACACGTACAATGTATATGTGTCTATATGTACGTATATACACATGTAATACTACACCACATTTAGAAAGAAGATATACACGTATATGGGTGTGTATATGTGCGTATATGTGTGTACATGTATGTGCATGTATGCATGTGTGTGTACATGTGTATGTATATGTGTACGTATATAGACATGTAATACTACACCACATTTAGAAAGAAGATATACACGTATATGGGTGTGTATATGTGCGTATATGTGTGTACATGTATGTGCATGTATGCATGTGTGTGTACATATGTATGTATATGTGTATGTATATGTCTGTCTATTTCTCATTTATTGAAAAGTAATACGAGTTATAACACTTAGTACACACTGTGATCAGTAAGCGGAGACTGTGCGATATAAATAAGTGCATGCTACAAGTACAGATACATGTATATGTATTAGTGGTCGCGGCATGGTCTGAAATCTATTTGCCTATTTGCCACGATTGTGGTGTTTCTGCATTTATTCAATTTAGTAGTTTACCCATGTACGCCATCTTGCATTGTACGTATATTATACCATAGTATAGGCTGGTACTGGCATATTATTGAGTTTGCATTTGAGCATTTTAGTAAATTATTCTGTGTTTTGGGCGGGTGGGGTAATATTTGTGGGAATTTGTTGAAGGGCTACCATGAAGTCATGCGTGTTAGTCTTTGGTCGATTCTCTTGTCCGCTTTGGGTTGTACTGGTCAATATGGCAGAATGGTTAACCGAACATGTACCAAAAATGATGTGGGAAATATTTGGAATCCCCGCCGCTGGTCATTGTTTACAAAAGCGCGTAGGGTTACATACATATGTCAGTATGAACACTTTGTTTTAATGGTGTTGGTTTTAATTATTCAGTGTGGGTCCTTAAATCTGCAACGGGCAGAAGAACATTTCAGAAGCATTATATTGTTCATTCCAAGTGATGGCCAACCTCTACTCTTTTTGAGATAGGAACTAACTGTCTAGGCTAGGCCACTTCATACTTGTGACTATACTACATGTATCAGGCGCGGATCCAGGATTTCGGGTTAGGGGGGCGTAACTATTTTGCAATACTACACTATATTATCGAACGAGCTAAGCTCGTTCGATAATATAGTCAAGTATTGCAAAATAGTCGACCGAGCAGAGCTCGGGATAGCGCTAGGCGGGTCCGGTCCCGCCCCCCATGGACAATTTTGTCACAGTATGTTTAGACCTGATTTTTTATTGAAAACGTTTAAATTTTGAAATAATAAGAAAACGACCGAAAAATGCATGGAATACATGGCACTTGGCATGAAACGTGCCTTGTAACTTGTACACAATCTTTTTAGGGGGGAGGGGGCGCGCGCTGGGTCGTCCCCCCCCCCTGAATCCGTACATGTGTAACAAACGTGAATTCACATATCTCTGACCTTGTATATCGCTTTACCCATTGAGCACCACGCCATCGTTATCGACTACATTATCATGGTTATCTCGTTTAATATTTGAGTCATGGCAATACGGCATCAAGAGCATGTGTACACTTGGAGAGCGAGATCGTGGCGGCCTGGGGCGCGTTTCACTAAACTTTGTACGACTAAAATGTTCGTAAGTGCAAAATTATGATAGTCTGTAAATTTCACATTAACAGCATTTTCGTGTGAACAATTATTGGATTTACATTTATTGAACATAGGCTGCGTGTGCAGCCTATGTTCAATAAATGTAAATCCATAAACTGAAATTCCCAGACGATCCTAAATTTGCACTTACGAACATTTTAGTCGTACGAAGTTTAGTGAAACGGCCCCTAGATCAGACTCCGGAATATTCACAATGTCTTTTAATGGCAAGGCTTTGTATCCTTCGTCAGAGAGGTGCTATTTCTATACAAGTGCATACTTATATTGTTGGATTGTATCAGATCATGATATATATTGGTGTCGATATCAATACGACTCACTGTGTCACAGCACGCTGGTATGGGTCAGTACGGGTGAGATTTTCTACACTGTCACGTCTGCGAATCTTCCTAAATTGATTTCTATCAATTTAGGAAGATTCGCACACGTGACATCTTCTGCGATATCTTCCGGAAATGACCTAAGATAACTTTCAGAACACATGCGGACTGTAATCCCGAATGTTTTATCAATTTTCAACATACATGTAATTTACCCAAATTTTGTCGAGATCAGTATGGACGAAATATGAGCTGCACATGTGGCAAAGCACAATACCTCATGAACCACCCCATAAATGATAGTGGACTCAAACACAAGTGACCTACACTGAGAGTTCAGTGCACATTTTAGCTCGTCCCGGTTGTATAAATGCTAACGCCGGTTACATAAGTGATCATAGTTCACCAGGAAGAGACATAATCAAAATGGTTCGCGCGTGGTACATGCAGCATGACGAGGCCGTTGATCAGAGGCAACCACACATGCACGACCCGCCACAGTATGTCGAGGTGGATAAGTTGAAGGAATACGGTGTCTCTTACTATAAGGTGAGACATTGTTTGCGGGAATAGTGGCAATGTATATTTGTAACAATTTATGTCATACGCACGTGCTGTTTATGTCTCTTTAGATCCGCGTCGATATGTAGTTCCGCAAGTGTCGTTGCCATACAGCCGGGATTTGTTCCTGGTTCCACAGACGAACGATTGCCTATCGTTTACACATCGTTTTCACACTGTTTTCATTTTGTATAGTTAGAAAAAGATGTTTTCGTTGGTTTAAACGTTTCACGTTTAAACCAACGAAAACATCATTTTCTAAATAAAAACGAGAACGATGTTAAAAACTATACATTGACAGAAACGACATGCGTTTAAATAGTTGAGAGCCGATCGTTTTCACTTCGTTTTCCATCGTTTTCGTTTGTTTCGTTCTGAAACCTTCAACAAATCTTCGCTGCAGGTCGCAGGAGAAAATACACACCTGAATTATGATTTTTTGTTGCCACTACAGTTACCATTGAGTTACATATTCCACCTGACTTACAGATCATATCCGACGACTATGACAAGAATCCCGAACTGACGAAGATCAGAGAAGACCGGGGGTACAACTACCAGGACCACATCACCATCTCCCGGGATAAACTGCCGGACTATGATGAAAAGGTACACAATACATGGACGGTTGCAGGGGCGGATCCAGCATATTTTCGCATGGTCACGGACATATTTATTCAAAGTGATATCATATTTGTACGGAGCCCCGCAGGGGACATGGATTGTTTTTTTTATTAATTCACTCACACGAAATTCCTTCGAATTAGCAATTCGTTCCCACGAATTGTCAAATTGAGGGAACGAGTTGTTAATTCGTTGGAACGAATTGTTAATTCGTGGGAACGAATTGTTAAATTGAGGGAACAAATTGTTATTTCGTGGGAACGAATTAATAAAAAAAAATTCTGCGTCCCCGCGGGGCTCCGTATATTTGAGTAATAAAACTATTAAACAGATGCATAATTTATTATGACGGTGTTTCACAATTTCTTATGTTAGCCATGTATAATACAGTGGGGTCAGCGTGTAAGTGCACACACGAACGAACACGACAGGTTGGTTCCAACCTGTCGTGTTCGTTCGTGTGTGCACTTACACGCTGACCCCACTGTATATAGTGTGTGGATGCCTATAGTCTGTTTCACGAAAGCTGCCCAAACTTTACGGCTATATAAACAATTCAAAAACTATATTGTTTCGATAATATTAAATTAAAGGAAAATTTAAGAATGAGCCTTCTTTTTATTTCGTGAAATTTGGTCAAATATTGATTTTATTGCGAAAACAAAATTTCCCCATGTTAAATCCCCATAGACATCTTCACGGAGTGAAGATGTCTATGGGGATTTAACATGGGGAAATTTTTTTGAATTTCAGAAATATTGGACCGATTTTCAAAATTTAACTTTTGTTTTCTTAGTTAGATCATTTCCAAGCTATCTAGCTAGATTTCGGAGTCAATTTCCAATTGTTTTTCGTTGTCTAGCTCCTCCCACACTCCTTTACCTCTTTTTCCCCCATGTTAAATTCCCATAGAGAAATAAATTTTTCGTAATAAAACCAATATTTGACAAAATTTCACGAAATAAAAAGAAGGCTCATTCTTAATTTTTCCTTTAATTTAATAGTATCGAAAAAAATCTTGTTTTTGAATTGTTTATATGGCCGTAAAATTTGGGCAGCTTTCGTGAAACAGACTATAGTTTCATTTTTACCAGACACATGTACATGTCCATGCATATTTGCAAACCGTTTGCGATGTCAGATATACTGTATTCTAGAGGTACACATATACGCCAAAATGGCCGAAATGACGTTGATAGATAGATATTCACTATAGTTCAGTCACGTGTTATTACGTCGTGTTACGAAGTATTCCCTACAAATTAAAACTTAGTTCTAATAGTGTATCTACGTAACTTGATCAAGTACAACAAATTATGACATACATCAAACTATCCTCTAGAAATCTAGGATTTAATAAACTATTTGTTCGTTTTGGCATATATTTATATCATTTGTATATGGTAAATTGACCGTGTTTACATATTAGTGATGATATATACACACTACAGTGTGTTGTGCATGAATACTTATCAGTAGCAATCACAGTCCACTGATACGAGCATGCTGCATGTAGAGGACAGACCAGTGGCCTGTTTCACTAAACTTCGTATGACTGAAATGTTATTAAGTGCAAACTTATGATAGTCTGTAAATTTCACATTTATATTTTTGTCTTGTAAAATATTCACATTTATATTTTTTTCTTGTAAAATATTATTGTATTTACATTTATTGAGCATAGGCTGCATACTAGCAGCCTATGCTCAATAAATTTAAATCCATCAAGTGAAATTTACGGACGATCCTAAATTTGCACTTACGAACATTTTAGTCGTACGAATTTTAGTGAAACGGATCCCAGATATTCGGAAGCACTATTCAGTAAGTGCCATGGTTGCCATGGTTGCCACTCACTGCACAACGATAAAGGAGTGTTCACCAATAATGTAGATGCTAATGACCAATGTGCTAGCACGTTGTAAAATAGCGGGTCGTATATTTAATTATGCCACGCACCATTCCGAATTTAGTGGCATAAATACTCTACCTCAGAGATAGTTGCGAACAGTAACTCTTGCAATCTACTCCCGTACCGTCCGTGGCTCGGAGATAGCCAGTACAGTTTTAGAAGATATGAGAAACTGCACGTAAACAATATTAAAATACCCGGCGTTCAACTATTTAACACCGGTCGTTTCTTTCAACGCATCGTTTTTAATTCGTTGGTTCTAATTGGAAAATGATATTTTCGTGACACATTTAAACCAACGAAAATTGTAAAACAGGCAACGATGTGTAAACTATAGGCAATCATTCGTTTGTGGAACCAGGAACACAGTCGGTCTGCAGTGGCTGTAAGTCAGTGTTCAAAGCTAGCGCAGTCATTGACACTAATGTACGGAGCCCTGCAGGGGACGTAGAATTATTTGTTTATTAATTAACAATTAGTTCCCTCAATTTAACAATTCGTTCCCACGAATTAACAATTCGTTCCCTCAATTTAACAATTCGTTCCCACGGGAACGAATTGTTATATCGTGGGAACGAATTGTTATATCGTGGGAACGAATTGTTAATTCGAGGAATTGTTATATCGTGGGAACGACTCGTTAATTCGAGGGAACGAATTGTTAAATTTATGGAACGAATTGTTATTTCGTGGGAACGAATTAATAAAAAAAATACATGTCCCCTGCTGGGCTCCGTACTAATGAGCAAGTACAATAAAACCGCCCATGTAATTGTGTTACCATTGGTCGTGTGATGTTGTGTATGTGTGTCTTACAGATCAAGATCTTCTTCCAAGAACACATGCACTGCGACGAGGAGATCCGATTGTGCGCGGACGGAAGTGGATATTTCGACATCCGGGACAAGGAAGACAAATGGATCCGGATTGAGTTGGTCAAAGGCGACATGATTATTCTGCCCGCTGGCATATACCACCGCTTTACGCTCGACACGAACGTAAGTTCGACACAACTATCCCGTCGGCCCAGGACTAAACGGGCTAAACTCAGTTTTGTCGGCATAATTGTATCCACCGGACGAAAGTCGGGGGATGCTAATGGATTTTACACCGTCCCGTGCCCGTGTCCGTCAATGACACTTCTTGTCCGGAAGATTGTCCGATTACCCTTTGAAATATGTTTATGAAACATTACACATACATAGATCACGGCCCACATGTGTGTCCCGTAGAAGAATGACGACTTTTCCCGTACAAATTTTCTAGTTATTTTCCGTTGTTATTTTTCACGCACTGATTTCGTGTCCGGAGCATAACTGTAATACCCTTTGAAATATTTTCGAGGAGCTTTACACCTGCATAGACCATGACCCAAACAGTGTGTCCTACGCAAGAATAACAACTCTCATCTCACCAATGTTTGATGTTTATCCCGTCAACACAGTGCGTATGTGCCGTGAAACACGGTGCCGTGAAGCAGTTTTGATATCCTGTCAATGTGACCTATTTGTTGCGTATGAATATGTGCGGTTGTCATACTAGTCGATTCTCCGATTTTGAGGATGCCGCTGGGGTCATTTATTTGCATTTTAAAGCTATTTGTAGGTGTTGACGGGATAAATAGAATAGTAGGTTAGTGCCGTGAATGGGAAAAAAATATCTGGCGCGGCACGGAAATGGGATGTGCTCGACAGAGCCTCGCCCATCCCGTTTCCTAAGCCTTGCCAGATATTGTTTTCCCATTCACGGCACTAACCTAATATTCTCTATATCTCCATTTGCTTTTCACATATCGAATTCCTGTCAATCTAAAACTTAATCACTATTTGGAATGTTTTCATGCCATTTCACATTTGCATACACCATGACCAAAAGGTGTGCCTGCTACAAGAATGACAGCTCTCGCCTTACTAAAATATCAGTAGCCTATTTCACCAACATTGCAAAGTATACTTTTCTAGCAAAGTATATATATACTTTGAGGGAGAAATTTTCAATTTTAGGATAAATTTATTAATTTTTATTATACTGAATTTATTACATTATCACAGCCAATTTGGCTGTGATAATGTAATAAATTCAGTATAATAATTCTGCATACTTTTAATCATCAAATATATGCAGTGGTTAGTTCTATATGAAATAATGCATTTCAGGAAAAATAAATGATTACTCCCTCAAAGTATACTTTGCTAGAAAAGTATACTTTGCAATGTTGATGAAATCGGCTACAGGTATCTCCATTTACCTTCTGTGGACTGTTTGCAGGAAGGGTGGGGGATACACATTTGCAATTTGTCCACTTTATGCGAATTTGACGATACAATAAGGAAGATCTTTATTTATATTTATATTGTGTTTGTATGTAGAAACCTACCAGATAACGCAAATACAGCTATGATAATCCGTTAGCATGACGGCCAGCAAATAAACATGATTCCGAAGCTATTAATTTTATTGAATTTCAATATTTGTATAATGTATTTGTTTTTACCTTAAATTTATGATTTCAAACGACTAGGATTTCACGTCACTTTATTTTACAGAACTACATAGAGGCGAAGCGGTACTTTGTTGGTGTACCAGTTTGGACGCCGTTTAACCGACCAGCCGATGACCACGACGCCAGGAAAGCATACGTCGCCTCAATGGAGGCCAAGTAGAACTCAACAACGCTCGGATGGCCGACAGATACAGGGAGATTGACGGATTTCAACCAGTGTATTTGTGGCTGTAACTGGAGAAATTGAGCTTATAGATTTTGCGACCAGTGTAGATCCAGATCAGCCTGTGCATCCGCACAGTCTGATCAGGATCTGCACAGTTCGCGATTCCATCATTGAAACACCCGTCATGCTGCTAACAAGCAATACAGATCGTTATCAGGCTACAGGAGTGTGCAATTTGATCATGAGCTACACTGGTCATAGATCCCATTAGCTCCATTTCTCCAGTCACAGCCGCATTTGCAGATGCGGAGAAACCCATGTTAATATCCACGTATGTCACACAGCAGGGGCCCGTTTCACTAAACTTCGTACGACTAAAATGTTCGTAAGTGCAAATTTATGATCGTCTGTAAATTTCAATTGATGAATTAATATGTATTGAGCATAGGCTGCATATGCAGCCTATGCTCAATACATGTTAATCCAATACTTGTTTACACGAAAACATTGTTAATGTGAAATTTACAGACTATCATAATTTGGCACTTACGAACATTTTAGTCTTACGAAGTTTAGTGAAACGGGGCCTAGATGCATATTTTAATCGGCTTTTAGAGTTCCCTCAATGTTCAACGAGTGCTTCAGATATTGTGACCATTTGTGTGAAGTTAGTAAAGCCAACAAACACGCCATTAGATCATACAGCTATCAATCTCAAAAACAGTATTGCACATCATAATTCGTGCAAGCAGTCGTCATTTTCATTATCGGATGCAATCTATCGTAACTTATATAAACAATCACGTTTCCATGGTTTAACCAATGTAAGTACATGTACTACACAACCGCTGGCGTTAATCTTGTCCAGATTATCAACGTTTCTGAACATCTATTGGCTCTGTCAACTCGCAATCAATCAATCTGATTGTCTGGGCCTCAGCTGTAGGCTCAGTCAATCAATTAGAAACAAAATGGCTACCCCGCTCCATATCTCTCGTAGATAACATATCGGAGGCGAATTTTATCCCGTCAACACAGTGCGTATGTGCCGTGAAACACGGTGCCGTGAAACATTTTGATATCCTGCCAATACGACATAATCACTGCGTATGAATATGTGCGGTTGTCATAGTCGATTATACGATTTTGAGGATGCTGCTGGGGATATTTGTTTTCGTTTTAAAGCTATTTGTAGGTGTTGACGGGATAAATAGAATAGTAGGTTAGTGCCGTGAATGGGGAAATATCTGGCGCGGCACGGAAACGGGATGTGCTCGGCAGAGCATCGCCCATCCCGTTTCCTAAGCCTTGCCAGATATTTGTTTCCATTCACGGCACTAACCTACTATTCTCTATAGTGTAGCTACCAATCAAGCTGCTTGATTTCAAACAATTATTCAGGTATTTTGAGACGTTGGTAAAATTAGCGCAGGCAGTAGTGTGTTCTATGTTTCCTCCTTGAAGGAGAGCATGGTAGAAATGTCGATGATGTCGATGATGTTATTCTTTTTAGCATTTATAACTTAATGTGTGCCATTTGTTGACAAATCGGACCGTATATACTACATGATCTGGGACTACAGTCCAGGGGGCCGTTTCATTAAACTTCTTACGACTAAAATGTTCGTAAGTGCAAAATTATGATAGTATGTACATTTCACATTAGCAATGTTTTCTTGTAAACAATTGATGGATTTACATTTATTGAGCATAGGCTGCATATGCAGCCTATGCTCAATAAATGTAAATCCATCAATTTAAATTTACAGACGATCTTGAATTTGAACTTACGAACATTTTAGTCGTAAGAAGTACAGTGAAACGGCCCCCAGACTTGTTCCTGTTTCCTTTACACATCGTTTTGACATCGTTTATAATGAGAAAACGATGTTTTCGTTGGTTTAAACGTGTAACATTTAAACCACAGGTGCCAGAAAAAAAATCAGCGATAATATCTAGTTTTTCTAATAAATAATAACACTTATACTAAAAATGATACTGACATGCGATTTTTTTCAGTCACCTGTGATTTAAACCAACGAACACATCATTTTCTAATTAAAAACACCGAAAACGATGCGTTGAAAGAAACGAAAATATCGTTTGCACGTAAATTAAAAAATTATTGTTTCTATGCGTATTGTTGTACAAAAAGATAATTTTCACTACGTTTTATACTCGTATTCGTTTTTGTTTGTTCGTTTGGGAACCTTAAGCAAATATGCGCTGTACGAGAGTTCCTGTACGAGGCCGAATACTGTCATTGGGCAAGGCTCTTTATATTACTTGAATATTGTGCTTGAAATCAAGAATCTTTACTGACTGAGCCTGAGCTGTGCTACAGCTCATGCTCAGTCAATAAAGATGCTTGATTTCGAGTTCGGATTGCCAACAGATGTTCAAACACGTTGATAATCTGGGCAATACCAAGGCAGGCGGTTGTCTAACAACGTAGCATTTTATTGGTCATATTAGATGTGCCAGTTACAAATTCTATGAATGAGGCTTTGCCAGTGTCATAGTGAACGGTATTGTGTCACGTCCGTAACGCGATAGCAGTCCCGACTAACACATCGTATAAACCATTGTATGCCAGTTATTGATGCATAATAAAATACTTAATATACTAATTATATACTAGTTAATTTGTTTACGTGTATACAATGCACTCATTTGATTGTTTGTTCGTTTGTTTGTTTGTGTTTGATAAAACACGTTGTTCAAGTGAACTCGCAAATTGGATATTGAATGTGGCTGTGACTGGAGAAATTGGCTAATGGGTTTTGTGAACATAGTTGCTTTTGATCAAATACTACACTCATGTAGCCTGATAACGATCCATATTGCTTGTATGGAACTTGACGGACGGGTGTCTCGTTGATATCAAAGCGAACAGTGCAGATCCTGATCAGACTGTGCACAGGATAATATAGATCTACACACTCCTGTAGCCTGCTAACGATCAATAATGGTTGTTTGGAACGTCACGGGTGTCTCATTGGTCTAATAGCGAACAGTGAAGATCCTGATCAGACTGTGCACAGGATAGTATAGATATGCACACTCCTGTAGCCTGCTAACGATCAATAATGGTTGTTTGGAACGTCACGGGTGTCTCATTGGTCTAATAGCGAACAGTGAAGATCCTGATCAGAATGTGCGGATGCACAGGCTGATCTGGAGCTACACTGGTCACAAAACCATCAGCCCCATATCTCCAGAAACAGTCACATATGTGCTATAACGTCGGAATTCAAATTCATCATAGAAAGTACAGATTGGTCGGCGAAGACAGGGAGTCTCCCATTACCCCTCCCCCTCCGCCTGCTCACGTTGTGTATGTTGTTACCACTCAGTTGAACCGTCTCGTCGAGACGGTTCAATTGAGTGGTAACAACATAACGTTTGGTGAGAAATGAGAAAAATTGCGGAACAATATTTAGAGATTTGTGCATCGGCTGATATAATATTATCAAACGAGATAGTCGACAAGAAAACACAAAACCGACTATTCATGTTCAAGTCGACAGTATCACACCCGTTATCCGGAGATACGCAACTAGGGGAGGAGAACATGGAAAGGGGAACGCACAAACTAGTGGGAATTTGGAGGGTTTGTAAAATTAGCTAAAACAATATATTTTGTGCATGATCAGAACAATGTGAGCTTGCAACGTTGAGGAAGAATAATTGAAGCACATGTAGCAAAAATATTGAGCTCGAACGCCGTCGTAAAAGTTGAAAATTTATAAATTCAATATAGGATTTTATTTTTTTTTGTCATTTTTGTTTAAAAAATCGTCTTTCCTGCACCAATCGTATGCTTTTCAGCACTATCAGGCATATAGTTATGTTTGCTGATCATTTACACTGATACCTTGAAAGCGACCAGGATCTTCTAAGAAAAAAATGGCGGCCGTTTTATGCACCGTGGTATAGCGCAAAATGGTGCACAAAAACTATGGGACTGGAGGACACAAATTGGGGGACGAGTGCACACAAACTGTGGAACGCGCTGCACAGAAAATGCCAATATACGTGGGTTTTAAGTTGCAAATTCACGTATGTATTTACAAAAATATTATATTTGCAGACGAGGATCCACGAATATTTACGCAGGGGCCGGTCCAAATGTGTCTGTAAGGAATTTATGCAAGTTTTTAATCAATATTCACCACAATTATGCATTGTTTTAGTAAGTTCGCTGTTCAATGCAGGCTTCTTTAGCAGCGCTCGTTTATTAATGGGCGAGCAGAGCCTCATTTCGTATGCAATCAGTAAACCCGTTTAATACATATCACACATTAAACCATAGGTCACCACCTAAACTCGCACCACACTTCGTTTATAACTTGAAGCACGGGGTTTGGGAGAATCAACCATGCGGAACTGAGTTAACCATGCTAATCGATGACCAGGCGAAGTAGTGCAGCCAAGGTCAGGGCCGGATCCTGGATTTGGAGAGAAAGGGGGGGGGGGGGGCGCGTGGGTGAGGGGGGTATGGGGGTCCTCCCCTAGAAAATTTAGAAAATTTGAGTGTCTCTGATGCATTTTCCTGGCATTTGAGAACAGAATACTGATAGCCTTTTCTAATCTGAATAAAAAAAATCATTGCTTCGTCAAAAATAGGGGGGGGGGGGCGTACGCCTCTCACGCCCCCACCTCCCTGGATCCGGGCCTGAAGGTGCAACTCAATCTCATTATCATTGGCGTTAGCAAGACGTTTGGCAATGATAACCATAATGAGAGTGTCCTGTGTATTCTCGAGGCAGATAGCGACACATTCCAGTCGGAATTATCCCGGAATAAGGACCGACTCTCATTGCAATTGAGATACTGCACAGTCCGTCAGCGGGCTGCAAAACACACATAGAGCACCCACCGCCACAAGTTTAAGAACTTTCCACCGGTAAAGACAGTGATGCTGGAGCGCGAGTGGCCTAGGGTGTAGCGAGATGGACTGTGGATCGGAGGTCCCCGAACTGCGCAGGTTCGAGACGCGGTCGGAGCCGGCGTGTTGTGTCCTTGAGCAAGACACTTTGTGGTGGTGATCGTGTAAATATTTTACACACATGTAATACATGCATGGTGACTGTCTAGATGGTACAATGTACACAGATAAGACGTACCGCAGTTACCCTTGGTGATGGGAAATAAAGAGATATCTCGCTAGGACGAGGGTGCTCCGAGGACACCGGAGGAATATATATACATACAATACAATTGCAGTGTTACTTAGTATAAGTATGGTGTTTATATGTTGTATATACACATCACGGTGCTCTCCGACAAACAGTGGGTGCTACAGAAACAACAACGATTGCGTCACAAACATTCTATGACGAACGGAATGGTCGTAGGACGGACGAATGCACTTGTGAATTAATGGATTGGTTATCGCGGACAAAACTTTATGGCGACCCCCCGAAATTCTGCGGATGAAATCATGTCGACTTGTCGTATGCCGTGCAAGCTTGCTGTGGTCTTTCTCCGGGTACTCCGGGTTTCCTCCGAGTTTAGGTGGTGACCTATGGTTTAATGTGTGATATGTATTAAACGGGTTTACTGATTGAAATACGAAATGATGCTCTGCTCGCCCATTAATAAACGAGCGCTGCTAAAGAAGCCTGCATTGAACAGCGAACTTACTAAAACAATGCATAATTGTGGTGAATATTGATTAAAAACTTGCATAAATTCCTTACAGACACATTTGGACCGGCCCCTGCGTAAATATTCGTGGATCCTCGTCTGCAAATATAATATTTTTGTAAATACATACGTGAATTTGCAACTTAAAACCCACGTATATTGGCATTTTCTGTGCAGCGCGTTCCACAGTTTGTGTGCACTCGTCCCCCAATTTGTGTCCTCCAGTCCCATAGTTTTTGTGCACCATTTTGCGCTATACCACGGTGCATAAAACGGCCGCCATTTTTTCTCAGAAGATCCTGGTCGCTGTCGCTTTCAAGGTATCAGTGTAAATGATCAGCAAACATAACTGTATGCCTGATAGTGCTGAAAAGCATACGATTGGTGCAGGAAAGACGATTTTTTAAACAAAAATGACAAAAAAAAATAAAATCCTATATTGAATTTATAAATTTTCAACTTTTACGACGGCGTTCGAGCTCAATATTTTTGCTACATGTGCTTCAATCATTCTTCCTCAACGTTGCAAGCTCACATTGTTCTGATCATGCATAAAATATATTGTTTTAGCTAATTTTACAAACCCTCCAAATTCCCATTAGTTTGTGCGTTCCCCTTTCCATGTTCTCCTCCCCTAGTTGCGTATCTCCGGATAAAGGGTGTGAGTATAGGAAGTGTATAGTTCATTTTATATAATATTATTAATAATAATTGCATTCCTGGCCTTTTTGTGTATATATGAATTATAAATAGTTCAATTAAAACAAATATATACGTTTGTCCAAATTATTGGTCCGTCAGTCCTCGGACATGTCGGATATGTTCCGATGTCCCAGGGATCCGTTTCACTAAACGTCGTGCGACTAAGAAGTTCGTAAGTGCAAAAATAAAATGTAAAACAAAGTTCGCATTAGAAGCCGATTTTGTGAAATCTTTGGTTGATGTGTTCAGGTGGAAAAGGCTAGTGTTAATGAAGTCACGTTAATGTAGGAAGTTAATTTATTATATACTTACCCATGAAATACATAAGTTATACGATGTAAATAAAAGTCATATGTTCTCATCGATGAAATAAACAACTTCCGGTGAAAATACGACTACTTCCGCTATCTATATTCATGTTCTGTATTTAGAAAGAAAACAGCGCAAATAGGCTGAAAATACACATTCATTACCATATACAGTCTAAAAATAACTGCTAATTACCATGGAGCGGTATATAATAAATATAATATTCACATTTTTGCAACGAATATGACATATATGTTCATCGAGTGGTGTGAAATGTCCATATTTCACTCGTGCCGTTAATATTCATATTTTTGCAACGAATATGACATATATGTTTATCGAGTGGTGTGAAATCTCCATATTTCACTCGTGCCGTTAATATTCATATTTTTGCAACGAATATGACATATATGTTTATCGAGTGGTGTGAAATGTCCATATTTCACTCGTGCCGTTAATATTCATATTTTTGCAACGAATATGACATATATGTTTATCGAGTGGTGTGAAATGTCCATATTTCACGAGTGCCTTTTACGAGTGAAATATGGACATTTCACACCACTCGATGAACATATATGTCATATTCGTTGCAAAAATATGAATATCCTCTATTTATTCAATTGTGACAGTGAATAGAGACATGGGGCTTATGGATTTTGCAACCAGTGTAGATCCAGATCAGACTGCACTGTTCGCCGGTCCATCAATGAAACACCAGCCATGCTTTTAACAAGCAATATATAGTTTGTTATCAGGCTACAGGAGTGTGGCGTTTGATCAGGAGCTAATCTAGTCACAACTCCCATAAGCCTGCCGGAGTGTGAGTACATGTGATATATGGAGACTTAGCCGCAACAGTGTTGTCATATATGATTATTTATTATTATATGATTATCATCACAATCCAGTTATTGACACAACAGAATATATTGTATGTGACTGGAGAAATTGGGCTTATGGATTTTGCGACCAGTGTAGATCCAGATCAGACTGTGCATCCGCACAGTCTGATCAGGATCTGCACTGTTCGTCGGTCCATCAATGAAACACCAGCCATGCTTCTAACAAGCAATATATAGTTTGGTATCAGGCTACAAGAGTGGGCCGATTGATCAGGAGCTAATCAGTATATATATACTGACACGACAGTATATATTGTATGTGACTGGAGAAATTGGGCTTATGGGATTTGTGACCAGTGTAGCTTCCGATCGAATAGCACGCTCCTGTACATGTAGCTGATAACGATATATTATAGTGTTTGTTAGAAGTATGACGAGTGTTTCATTGATGGAATGGCGAACAGGACAGATCCTGATCAGCATGTGCGGATGCACATGCTGATCTGGATCTACACTGATCGCAAATGTCTTCAGCAGTCACATCCACATATGAGACACGCCATGTGAGTTTGTACCTTCGGACATCTGCATAATTTCATGAAATGGTGGAAGAGGAGAAAAAAAATAAGAAAGAAATTGGAAATTGACTCTGAAACCTGGCTAGATAGCTTGGAAATGATCTAACAAAGAAAACAAAAGTTAAATTTTAGCCAAGTTCCCCCACTGACTCCATCTTTTGTTTTACAAGTTCTGGTCTCAATCCCAAAATAATTTAAGAGAATCTGTATTTTGAAAGCACGATATGTGTTACTCATAAAGCACATATAATGAATTATCTATAAATATACATAACTTGTTGTCGAATGTTACGTAAATACAGCAATATAACATATACACTCTGTCTGGCAGAGCAAAAACAATCGAGAGAAAAAAATACGGCCAGTTGAAAAATCATCCGCAACGTTAATCGGTGAGTTATTTTATGTCACCTCTTAATCTTGTTTGTGTTAATATTCAAAACAACCAAACAATCGTAAGGTAGTTGAAGGCCGCAGATGCATTCCAATTACAAGTACCTGTTGATGACTTAATTGACTTACTGACCAGTTGAGTTAAGCGGCCATTGTTGTCCACTCTGGTCAGTGAAAACACAAAATGCGGCTCAGGCGTGTCATCGACCTGAGTACATTTTTGAGCAACACGGTCCTTTAAGCATGCCTAGTAAGTAAGTTGAAGGAAAACGCACGTGCCACGTCGTTCTTTAACATTTCTAGTGATTTGAGTTCATGTTGGCATGACCTATGAAAACTGAGACGCATTAAAATAGTTAAACCGTTTATAAGAACGATTATGGAATTTTGAGCAGTCAATGCTTTGTATTTTGAAGCAAACACTTGTAGAAAAAATCACCGTGGAACCATATATTGTATTGTATATACATACACGAAGCTGATACTTTTATTCCAAAGGACTTACATAGTACACAAGTGGATGTTTTAATGTCGTATTTATTTAATAGTGCTACAAGCGTTCTGAGACTGTTATCTCAAATCTTGAAAACATGAAGCGCAAGATCTGTGATTCTGACTTTGTCAAATTTGAAGAGACCCCGTTGAAACGACAACCGTTTGCTCCGGTAAATAATAGTGCTATGTACATGTATCCATCCCCGGTTGGCGGGGATTTGCCGCAGAACCGCGGGGAATTACCACATAACCGCGGGAAGCTGACGTCACCGTCAGCGGCGGGTCCCAGTCGGACGGCGGACGCGGAGCTGAGGCGGGTGATGGACAATTTCGTCGGCATCTACGAGCAACTGGACAAGTGTGGCGGAGCCGACGTGAAGCCCAACTACAGTTACACGGAGCTGGCCTACCTGGCCATGTTGAGGTCGCCCAACTTCTGCCTACCAATCACAGGTACATACTTTTACTAATATAGTGGAACCTCTCTAAATCGGACACCAAGAACACACATATGATCTTATTTGTTATAACTTTCTTGGTCATCTTGCTCGTGTTATAATGTATGTTCGTGATCGCATAGCACACAACTATGGTTCAGCATTATACAAATGTCTGCCTTACAGTGAAACCTCTCTAAGCCGGACACCCTGGGGACCTCCCAGGGTATCCGGTTTAGAGAGGTTCCACTGTATACTACAAGTATGTCGGATGTTTCATTGATGGAATGGCGAACAGTGCAGATCCTGATCAGACTGTGCAGATGCACAGGCTGATCTGGGTCTACACCGATCGCAAAACCAGAAGCATGCCAGATGTTTCAAATATCTTTCAGTTCATACAGGTTGTATAGACCGGACATGTGCTGGTAGCACATATACATGTCCGTGTAGAGATACTAACTCCTAATTAGGACTTAGTATCTCCTAATTTGGACTTAGTATCTCCTAATTAGGACTTAGTATCTCCTAACTAGGAGTTAGTATTATAGTTAGTTAGTATCTCCTAACTAGGAGTTAGTATTATAGTTAGTTAGTATCTCCTAATTAGCAGATACTAAGTTCTAATTAGGAGATAGTATATCCTAATTAGGAGTTGGTATCTCCTAAGATACATATAGTTTAGCATTGGCACCAGGCGCTTCCATAAGGCCATAACTTGACCATAAATTATATTCAATTTTCTGAAGTTACAATCACAGTTTCTTTAACAAGAGCCGCATGATTAATATAAAGCTGATATTAACGTTGTTTAGATGCTGATGTTGTCATTCTTTATTCTACTTTGTTACGCACATCCGCCAATTAATGGTTTGTCTGACTTTCAATTTGTGATAATAGCTTCAATTACTGGAGACAAGTTGGGCGATGGTGCATTTTGAGGGACCTCTGCAATAAACAAAATACAGTCTTTCTCCTCTTAATGCATTTGTGATTAACGTCATTTGCTGGAAGGAATTGTTCAAATGAAACCAGCAGCAAAACGTTGTTTGTTTCCTGTATGACACAAACTGATATTTGATTCACTTTCACGATTTAACAATTCGTTCCCACGAATTAACAATTCGTTCCCACGAATTAACAATGCGTTCCCTCAATTTAACAATTCGTTCCCACGAAATAACAATTCGAGGGAACGAATTATTAAATTGAGCAAACGAATTGTCATTTCGTGTGAACGAATTGTTAATTCGAGGTAACGAATTGTTAAATTGGGCGAACGAATTGTCATTTCGTGGGAACGAATTGTTAATTCGAGGGAAAGAATTGTTAAATTGAGGGAACGAATTGTTATTTCGTGGGAACGAATGAATAAACAAAAATCCATGTCCCTTGCGCGGCTCCGTAGAATATAGACGAGGCATATATAAGCACGTAGTTTCTTAGGTCCTTTTCTTCTTCCAAGTCGCGGGAATACTGGACGAAGGCCGGAAGGCCTCGTCCAGTATTCCCGCGACTTTTCCAAGTTTGTTTCTCCTTCCTTTCGCGCAACTTTATAATTATTATCTTTAGAACAATGGGACACACCATCTGATTTTGTAAACACCATTAAATCAATATATATAGTGTTCGTCAAAGATCATATTGATGTGAATGTTTGTTGTTTCAGAAATATATCGGTACATCCAGAGCCGGTTCCTGTTTTTCAAGAACTCCACTCGCAAACACTGGAAGAACGCGGTGCGACACAGTTTGGCCAAAACGTTGTGCTTTTCCAAGATTCCAGTTGGTAAGTACTACACATCGGTCTGCGTTAATCTTAACCAGATTATCAACGTTTCTGGACATCTATCGGCAATGCCAACTCGCAATCAAGCAATTTCATTTTGCCAACTCGCGATACGGCAATTTTATTGTCTGAGCCTGAGCTGTAGCACAGCTCAGGCTCAGCCAATCAAGTCGCTTGCTTTCAAGCATTTTAAAATGTAGACCCTTTAATACATCATACTTGTGCATGCCACATATCCATGTTGCCCTTATATGACCTCGGCATGTTGACCTTCACAACTCTGCTTAACTTCTTAGATGTTTCGGTTAAGAAGTCTGCCGGAGTTTCTCAATTTTGTCATAACTTGAACGATTGCTTTAAGAATCCAATAATTCCAGCACAAAAATATTTACACAATTCCCTAACATTTGATTGGCCCGTAGTCTGTCCAAAATTTATATCCCAGTAAACTCCCGCCGAACTACTTTCCGTAACCGTGAGGCGCAGTTAAAATAATTCTTAAGAAAACGGAAAATAAACACATTTTCTTGATGAATTTATTTCAAATGCTGGAATTATAAGGAATGAATGGCCTTTTTGTGGAATTTATCGGGGATATAAACTTGGAAAAGTCGCGGGAATACTGGACGAGGCCTTCCGGCCTTCGTCCAGTATTCCCGCGACTTTTCCAAGTTTATACCCCGATAAATTCCACAAAAAGGCAATTCATTCCTACAATACATCATACTTGTGCACAAATGTCACACAACCATGCAGCCCTTGATATGACATTGACACATTGACCTTCCCAACTTTAAGGTTGTTAACAAGTTTGCCATAGTTTCTCCAGTCTGCAACCATGTGCATGCATTCCTGTGCCGACAGGCCACATTTTCTTTGTTCATTGTAAATTGGCAGCCATGAACGTATGGTTTGCCTCACACCACCATTTGCATACATCTGCATATGATCTTGCCGTTGAACGGATATAAAACTTCAAACAATGAATCGGCTAGGAAACTCGTACGAATTCGAAAGCGAGCCGAGGTCCTAAGCTTCCGAATGAATGATTTCGTATGAGAAGCATTGTGTCTGGAAACTAGCCTTGTACTTTCGTGCTTTACAGGGCGCGGTACGAGCAACTCGGAGACCCTGTCGCGATCCACGTACCTGTGGTGCATCCTGCCCAACAGCATCGCGAGTTTCGCCCGCGGCGACTATCGGCCCAGCGTCGACCGTGAAAGCGGCACCAACACTCTCCGCTGGGGCTACTACAGGTATGTAATACACTTAAACCTCTCAACCCTAAGTAACTGGATTATGATATGTTAATTCTGCAATCAATCTGACAGTCACAAAATGATTTTCAGATTAGTCCATTTATGAAAAGGGGGTGTTTTTGTTCTAAAATATATGAAAATTGCTTGCAAAAGTGCAGTGGAACCCCTCTAACATCGAACACACTGGGGACCACATTGTGTCTAATTTAGATGTGTTTCGATGTAATTTGTGTCATTGTCCTGTCTGTTCATAACATAAAATGACAAACATTTGCCACGAGTGCTTAATTACAGTGGAACCTCTCTAAACCGGACACCCTGGGGACCTCCCATTTACTTGCACCGTGGTATATCCTTCAACGCTGAAGGTTATACGTGCTACTTCTTGCTACCCTCTCGTATCCAACTGATTATATTTCTTATTATGTTTGCCAT
Organism: Conchocele bisecta; assembly: GCA_029237695.1. NCBI lineage: Eukaryota > Metazoa > Mollusca > Bivalvia > Lucinida > Thyasiridae > Conchocele > Conchocele bisecta. The sequence continues at coordinate 57,724,838 of CM055266.1, read as the reverse complement.
ATCATGAATCAACGTTACTATAAAAGCCATGTATCGGATTAAGGCTACGATAGTGATAATATCGGGTGGGAAAAAGATCCCATTAAAATCACAGGCATTCGGCCTGTTTCGGCTTTCACCGGTATAACTCTATATATATATGAACAAGGCTTCAAACTTTGGTCGGACACGACCTCGTATCATAACAAAATAACATGTTTAAAATTGTAATTGTCTATGCATTGAAACCGTTCCATGTATTTCTGCAGGATATCGATACTTCTAAATGATCATATGAACTTGCCACTACAATATTGACGTTAGAGCCTTAACACACATTATGTCATTTGTTATGATACGAGGTTGTGTCCTATGGAACGCCAAATGTACATAAACTCAAATATATATTGCTAGCAACAAATATTTCGAGCTAGCAATAAATATTTGGAGAGCTCTCGAAATCAATTAATGATATCTCGAAATCAATTAATGATATCTCGAAATCATTTGGAGAGCTCTCGAAATCATTTGGAGCGAGCAATATAACATTTGATTTCGAGAGCTCTCTAAATCATTTGGAGCTATCTCTAAATCATTTGGAGAGCTCTCAAAATCATTTGGAGAGCTCTCGAAATCAATTAATGATATCTCGAAATCATTTAGAGAGCTCTCGAAATCATTTGTAGCGAGCATTATATAACTTGATTTCGAGAGCTCTCCAAATCAAAGCTATATAATGCTCGCTACAAATGATTTCGAGAGCTCTCTAAATTATTTCGAGATATCATTAATTGATTTCGAGAGCTCTCCAAATGATTTCGAGAGCTCTCCAAATTATTTAGAGATAGCTCCAAATGATTTAGAGAGCTCTCCAAATCAAGTTATATAATGCTCGCTACAAATGATTTCGAGAGCTCTCTAAATGATTTCGAGATATCATTAATTGATTTCGAGAGCTCTCCAAATGATTTCGAGAGCTCTCCAAATGATTTAGAGATAGGTCCAAATGATTTCGAGAGCTCTACAAATGATTTAGAGATAGCTCCAAATGATTTAGAGAGCTCTCCAAATCAAAGTTATATAATGCTCGCTACAAATGATTTCGAGAGCTCTTTAAATGATTTCGAGATATCATTAATTGATTTCGAGAGCTCTCCAAATGATTTAGAGAGCTCTCCAAATCAAATGTTATATAATGCTCGCTCGAAATTATTTCGAGAGCTCTCCAAATGATTTCGAGATATCATTAATTGATTTAGAGAGCTCTCCAAATGATTTCGAGAGCTCTCCAAATATTTATTGCTAGCTCGAAATATTTGTTGCTAGCAATATATATTTGAGTTTATGTAGATTTGGCGTTCCATAGTGTCCGTCCTAGGAAAATAAGTATGTTCTTCAAGATAACAACAATTCTCAAATAAACACGTGCACTTTCCACCAAAATATTCACGTTAGCGTTAATAAAATTGCGGAATGTGTTATGATGCACGAAGTCGTGTCCAACCAAAGTTAGAAGCCTTGTTCATAATATAGAGTTATACCGATGAATGCGGAAACACGCCGAATGCCTGTGATTCAAATTGCCATATCTCGAAACATACACAGTGAAACCTCTCTAAACCGGACACCCTGGGAGATCCCCAGGGTGTCCGGTTTAGAGAGGTTTCACTGTAAATCAGGCATATGACCATTTTTAAATGTATTGGCATGCTTTGCAATCGTGAACATACATAACATCTGAGATAAATGATCAAGAAACTCATCAAAAATAAGATCACATAGGTTGCCTTTGTGTCCGGATTAGAGAGGTTCCACTGTACACGTGCATTATAATTTAGTTACAATACCATGACATGCGATTGTCTCTCGCATCTAAAAGTTTAAAGTCGGTAGCTTAATTATAGTACAGTAGCGTAACCATTTGTCGGGATTACCCCCGCGTCGGGAATTTTCGTAAACCGCATTTGTCACTAATCACGGAAACTTTCATTGTCAGTTTCCCGGACATTTTTTGCAGAAGACACCTATCTGTCAAATGGAGAAAAATATTCCACATCGCCCTTGGTCATGTAACGTTTTAATCAAAATTGTTAGAATACCTTCAAAATGTTGTATTTCAGCTATTCCCACTTTTGTCCACTCAGAAACATCATTATTGAAAAAGATTTACAAAGCATGGTTTTGTCGGTCTGCGTCACTGGATTCTTTAGCCATTTTGAGCAGTCAATGTCATGTAAACACAGACTGGTAGCTGTCCAATTACCAGAAGAGAGCTTCTCATTATACTGGGGGGTCTTATATGAAAAACAATAAAAAACTAACACAGAATTATATTTGATTACACAGATGTAGATATAAACTCCGTGATTTTAATAGAATTTATTGTTCTGTTGATTATAAAAATGCTCAGAATAATATTCTACAGTTTGTAGATTGTTATTATCTTGTTGTTGGTATATATCCTGCCTGTAGTGTGCAATTTAATGAATATGGTAAAATAGCATGTACCACAAATGAAAATTAAACGTGATCTGAAAGCATCTTGCATTATGATTATTAGCCTTGTGATAATATTATTGTCATTTATGACTGGCAAAGGAAATGGTGGAAAATTGTTTACTGTACACTCCTCTGATAATTTAGATAACCATTTTTCACTCTGATCCGATGGTGCGCCACACTACAGGATGAGAATAACCCAACAACAAAAATCCAGAGTCTAAGGTCACAGTCTATTTTCTACAAGCGCCTGGATGATACGTTAACAAAATGGACGACATGGAAACAAGCAGCACTTTTTGATAAATCTGGTTTCACAGCACTTTTACGATAAGTTTATTGTTTTAAAAAGTTTTGAATAATTGTTTTTGTATGCTCATAGCTCTAGTAACTGGCCAACGAAGGCTTATTATCCAGAATCTAGGTATATCCACTGTAGTTATTACTCCTGTGGTGATAAAAAATTGCGATCCAAAAACTAAAATGCCGGAGCTAAATGTATAAGGGTTGATCAAAGCATTGCTGTTGAATGCACTCAATGTCGCTATGACTGGAGAAATGGGGCTTATGGGATTTGTGACCAGTGCATATCCTGATCAAATAGCACACTCCTGTAGCCTGATAACGATATATATAGTTTGTTCGAAGAATGGCAGATGCTTATTTGATGGAATGGCGAACAGTGCAGATCCTGATCAGACTGTGCGGATGCACAGGCTGATCTGGATCTACACTGGTCGCGTATCCCATAAGCCCAATTTATCCAGTCACAGCCACGAATTATGTTACTAATTAGGAGATAGTAAGGTCGAATTAGCACATACTATCTCTTAATTAGGAGTTACTATCTCCTGATTAGGACTTTGTATGAGATAAATATAAGTTAGCATTGGCACCAGGATGCTTCCATATTTACATCTTCAGTAGTTTGTGAGAAATGTAGTTTTGAGCGGCATAAGGGGGAACATTGCAAATCCACGTGTATTTAGCTAACTGCACAATGCTGGATTGATAATAACACAGATAACCTTAAGTTGACATGGCAGTTTACTTGTGTAGTTTTCCATCTTTAGCTCGAATATTCGAATAATAGAGAGAACTTATGTCGTCACCCCGGCGTCGGGGTTTGTGTCTGGTTAACGGTTTTGGTCCAGTTTGAATCTTCAATACCATCAAGCATACAGTCGCTATACTTGTGGTGGTATGTAACCCTCATAACCCTCTCTTCCAAACACATAACCTTCAAGTGACATTGACCCACTGTTGGCCATTTACGTAACACTTTTCTTTAGTTAATGCTTATGGTCCAAGTTTGTATATTCAATACTGTTGGGTCTCAACCATATATTGTTTCCACATAGTCATGTGGCCCAGTGGTACATGTAAGTTTCACAGCACACTGCCAATTGCATTTATTTAGGACTATTCCCTGATTTTGTTTATTATTGCTGGAAAAGTATGTTGTCATTACTAATATGCCGTACATTTTCGGCATTTTTATGTTAGCATCACAAAGGTCAAGCAATTATAGTGTATATGTTTTAGATGCCATAGACAATAGCTTGAAGTAATAGCCTGATACATAAAACTGAATCACTGAATCTGATTTCTTGTGTTTTAGGGTGAATGCCGGCAAGTTCTGGGACGAGATAGGCAGGTATGTGGCGAAGAAGATGCTCGACTTCAAGACAGAATTGCTGGCGTCCGCAGACCAGGCAAGAATCTTCGAGACACAGGTGTGCTCCCTACCCGACCCGCAGTTCCATCCATCAGCTGAGTTACCCCGGCAACCGTCGCCCCAGCAACTCCAGCCGCAGCAAGCTCCACGCCTAAGTCCGTACCAATCGACGCCGAACAGCCATAGACAGTGTTACACGCATAGTTCCATACACGCTGGACGCCATACGTTACCTGACCTTGAGACGTCGCCCACCTGCACAATGCCCCGGTTCGACCCAGCGTCTCCTTCATTAGGCATGCGCGGGCCTGAGCTAGGTCACGTGGAGCATTCCCAACCTCACACGGCGCTATCGCAGCACCACGACACTTGGGTTCCAAAACTAGAAATGCGTGACATTGATACTCACGTACCGTGTGTTGAATCACATTTTGAATCACCCTTTGCGGCTACAGATCGACTTGCGCCTCAATTCGAGACACCAATCCCACACAGTCGACACTTCACATCCCCGGGCAGCCACGCGGGTAGCTTCGTGACGTCAGATCGGCGTACTCCTCCGTTGACGTCATTCGACTTCGTTGACAGCGGCAACGAAACGTGTGCGTCAAGTCCAGAAAACGGATATTACGACGACATGCCGAGTTGCCGACAGATTATCTCCAGTCACAGTTCGCCGGTAAATTCCCAGTCCGTGACGTTTGATAAATTCACCGACCAAACCTCTTTTGAAAATATACAGTTATCGCCCATGGTCGACTCTGGCTTTTTAAACATCAGCGACATCTTGCCGCATTCTTTTAGCCAATCACACACGTCAGATTCGGGATGTTCCAGCCTCAATTTTGACTCTCCGTGTGCGTCCAATGGATTCCAGTACCAGTTTGCGATCGAACCTTTGGCCTGTCCGTTGATGTTGACGAGACGCGGTCCATCCTACACGAGTGACATGCTGCAGGGCCTAGATCCAATGATGTCCGATGTTGGCTTGCAGAACTTCTGAAACGTCTTACACACGTAAACTATGGTTTGACAGCTCTTTAGAATCATTTCCATTGGACATGATTCTAAAGTGCTGCCAAACCATATTTTACCTACAATTTCCGTTCACCTTTAATCCTTAGAATGCAGGAAACAACATGTGTCGTCTGCTGTTGTTTAATATTTTCTTTTATCCAAATAAAACATGGTTCTACAACTCTTTAGGATCATTTCCATTGGACATGATTTTAAAGCTACAAGAGCATATTTTTGATGAGAAAATGGAAAATAAAAACTGAACAGCAGCCGACAAAATTTAATTCAACATTGTAAGGGTTTAAGGACATTGACATATTTTTTCGTTTACTATGTTTTCTCTGCAATGAAAACACGCGTACATGTAACACGCACGTGTTTTCTTTCAACCAATAGCTTGTCATCTGAACTCCGGTGCATGTTTGCAATACCTTATATTTCGTTTCGATAAGGTTGACCGTTCTGCATACGGAGACTGAACCGGTGATATTCGAATATCATTTTTGTTTCAAACTTGACATAGTACGTGACTACCTTGTATTTCGTTTCGATAAGGTATCATCTCCTGCGTACTATAAAGCCGATAATATACATGTACGTCATAAACAGTCAGTTACGTCATCGTCTACCCATATCGTACGTTTTCTGTGCCTTATAGATCGTTTCGATAAGGCGGAAGACAGTACTGTAATGGGTCGTCTGCTTCAGCAAAACTTATGTCAGCTACCGATGAAACCTTTAACCATTGTAATCCGGGAACTGGAAACTGTCGTCTGCTGTTTTATATTTTGTATGTTTATCTCAAGGAAAATCAGGAAAACATGTTTGACAGCTCTTTAGAATCATTTCCATCGGAAATGATTCTAAAGTGTTGTCAAACTATGTGACAAAAAATGAAATAAAGAATTAAACAGCAGACGATAAAATGTAAATCAGCCAGGTTTTACTGAAACTCAATAGCATGTTTGCAATACCTTATATTTCGTTTCGATAAGGTTGACCATACTGCATATAGTTAATCGCTGATAGTCGAATAACATGTTTGTTTCGAACTTGACCGAGTACATACCTGATAGTGATACCTTGTATTTCGTTTCGATAAGGTTTCATATTCCATTCCCGCGTCCCGATAGAGCCGATACGATAGCTGATAAAACTATACATGTAAATGTACGCCACAAAGAGTCTACCCATAGTATATGTTTTCTGTGCCTTATGTTTCGTTTCGATAAGGCGGAAGACAGTGCTATTGTACTGGGTCGTCTCCTTCCAGCATATGTTCATTCGGCTGCCGATGCAACTCTTAACCCTTCCTACCCTGTTGACGGAAATTGCCGTCTGCTGTTTTTCATGTTTGCTTTAATTCTTAACAAAAAAAAATGGTTTTGACAGCACATGAGAATCGTCTCCACTGGAGACGATTCTCATGTGCTGTCAAAACCAGGTTTTTGTCGAGAAATATTGAAAATAAAACATTTCCAGCAGACGACAACATTTAATTCAGCGTAGTAAGGGTTAAACAATTCGAAATGCTCATGACGAATACACCAGTACGTGCATTTTGATATTCAAGTTACATGCACATGTCACGTGGTGTTACCATTGTTACAAAACGCTAGCACATGACCCAGTAATGAATATACATTATATATATATATACATTATATGACGGGTTCGATATTTGAGACCAGCTCTAGCATTACAGTACCACACTTATTTTGTCATAATTGTTAAACGTTCAATACTTTCGTAAGTGATGTCGAAACTTGACATAAACTGGAACAGCATATTCGAAATTGAATTCCCCTTGACCTCAGAATGTTGTGTCGACTTTAGAAAAGTTGACTTAATTTGCTCTCAAGCCAAGTGTGCATTGAGAAAGAAGGCAACGTATAAAAGAACAGCAGACGACACATTTCTTTCCCAGCATTCTAAGGGTTAATAAAATGTCCATGCAGTTTGTGAATGTTTTACTTGTTCGATGATTTTATTGTTAAGTATCAGTTATTTTATTGTCCATGTCTTGATGAGAATTCGTTATTTCACATGAGCATGCCACACTTTATGACATGAAAGCATATCACTTGACGTAGCAATAAAGGCTTTGACTGGAACTGAATGTATTGTATTGTACTTATATTTGGGAACCTTCAAAAAGGCTTCACCATATATGTGCGTGCTTCACGCACATATACAGTGAAGCTTTTTTGAAGGCTCCCAAACGAAACGAACGGAAAACGAAGCGAAACGATCGATTTGTATGTACAACAATATGCATTTTAAACAATCATCGTCTGTGTTGTATGTAAACATGATCTTTTCGTTTATTTACATACCCGGCTTTCAACTATGTAAATGCCTGTCGTTTCTTTCAACGCATCGTTTTGACATCGTTTTCGTTGTTTTAATTATTCTATTTATTTTTCTAATTATGAAAAACGAAAACGGTGCCAAAACGATGTGTAAACGATAAGTAATCGTTCGTTGGTGGAACCAAGAACGAACCATGGCTATAAACTATCCCGCCACAGCAATGGTAAGACGTGAACAATTCACCTAAGATGTATAACCCAGCTGAAATCAGATAAAAACACATCTGAAAACCATTACTGTCACAAATGGTAACAAATAATAACATTTTAACATCGCTATTTTGATTATGTTTGCACAGCTATATTATTTAATTTGATTATGGATCGGAAATGAGAATGAATTTGCAACTACGATGTACGAAATATTTTGTTTTAGTTAGACAAAACGTTGTAAAACAACTGTGTCGAACCGGTTTAAGCTTAAACTTTATTTTACAACGATTACAACGAGTGAGTGAGAACACTTGTACAAATGCTTTCGTTGGCACAGATGAAGGCTTAAGGGCGGTCATTAACGTGGGAGGAAACCCACTTGTCCGATCTGGCGGCCACTGTACCATCTCACATAGTGCCCCAACAAAACCGGGTTACGTCATATGATTATGCTTTCGTCATGTCTATACGATGAATGCATTAACCCGGATGTTCTGCCTTTTAACGCAGGGCGACCTGCGTTATAAGACAGAACATTCGGGTTATGAATGTATATGAAAACAATGAACACGTCGCTGAGGGTGAGATGCTGTATTTGGCACCAACGTGGGGACATGGACACTTCGTTTAATAGTGCATTTTATGTTTTACTATTAAGATTTGTTTTATATTTATATACATATGTAATAAACGTATACATGCTTGTAAATAGATGTATATAGTAGAGTACGAACAGTTGCGAGAACAGGATTTCTTTTGTTTGCATCTACAATGATTGCAATTATCATTTGTTATAATTGTGCCATCAAAAGCAAACGGTTTAATTTGCACAAATCCCGAATAGTTAGTCAATATTGATAATTATCCCGTCAACACAGTGCGTATGTGCCGTGAAACACGGCGCCGTTGAATATTTTTGATATCATATGCATGTCAATACGACATAATCACTGTGTATGAATATGTGCGGTGGCTGGGGTTATATTTCTGCATTTTACAGCCATTTGTAGGTGCTGACGGGATGAATAGAATAGTAGGTTAGTGCCGTGAATGGGAAAACATATCTGGCGCTGCACGGAAACGGGATGTGCTCGGCAGAGCCTCGCCCATCCCGTTTCCCGAGCCTTGCCAGATATGTTTACCCATTCACGGCACTAACCTACTATTCTCTATGTTTAATGCAGCTTTGGTGTGTTACAGACCAGTATCCTATTTCATCAACATTGCAAAGTACACTTTAGTAGCAAAATATACTTTGAGGGAGAAATTTATTAATTTTTATTATACTGAATTTATTACATTATCACAGCCAATTTGGCTGTGATAATGTAATAAATTCAGTATAATAATTCGGCATACTTTTAATCATGAAATACATGCATTTGTTAGTTGTATATGAAATAATGCATTTCAGGAAAAATAAATGATTACTCCCTCAAAGTATACTTTGCTAGTAAAGTATACTTTGCAATGTTGATGAAATAGGCTACAGTTAATACCTGTCCATTCTGCTGAGATGTCACAATATATGTTTGTGTTTACGAAAGAAAACGTTTTCTCGTGATGGACGACTTCGATATATACATTTTACGAAATAAGAAAAATAAAGATGTGTGTACCTTAAATCGTGTAGATATGCTTTGTTGACTGTAATATGCCATATAATGTAGATAAACTGGATACATGTATACATACTGTGTTGTCTTTCTTTAAACTCGCATGCCATTGGGAGCATGGTGTTCTGGCTTTACAGAACATCATTTGTTTCAAAGATGCTTTATTTCCTTCGTACAGGTATTTTAGTTCTATTGCCCAACCATGCGCCCCCCTTGTTCAGACTCGTCAAATGAATTATTTTTTAAATTTGCGTTAATTGTCGCGTCCGCTTGCAGACAGCGCGATGTAGTTGGCACATTAGCGTGCGTGCGAGGCTAAAGTTGTTGATTAAAGTTTTTCGGTATACTATCAAAGCCTCGGCGGGCGCGTTTTAGTTTTCGACGTGTATATCCGTCAGTGTTACTGATTTCTCTTTCCATAGAGTTATTCTTCATTATAGGAATTAATGGCCTTTTTGTGGAATTTATCGGGGATATAAACTTGGAAAAGTCGCGGGAATACTAGACGAGGCCTTCCGGCCTTCGTCCAGTATTCAGTTTATACCCCGATAAATTCCACAAAAAGGCCATTCATTCCTTATAATTCCAGCATTTGAAATAAATTCATCAAGAAATGTGTTTATTTTCCGTTTTCTTAAGAATTATTTTAACTGCGCCTCACGGTTACGGAAAGTAGTTCGGTGTGAGAGTTTACTGGGATATAAATTTTGGACAGAGACTTGCTACGGGCCAATCAAATGTTGGTTATTGTGTAAATATTTTTGTGCTGGAATTATCTTTCCATAGAGTTATTCTCCATAATGATTGTATACTGGCTATACCTCGACGAGCGTATATTGTGACATTCTTCACTCTTGTTAACGTATCCTTTCACCTTCCATCATTATTCCAAATGAAGTATGAAGTGGCACGTAAAAACCAACTAAACATTTTCCAATTGAAACAACGAAAACGATGTAAAAACGATGCGTTGAAAGAAATGAGTTAAATACGTATATTAGTATGTAGTTGAACGCCGGGTATTTAAACGAACATATCGTTTGCACGTACAAAACAAAACCAGCGTATCATCAAACAGTTTTGTTTGTTTCGTTTGGGAACCTTCAACACATCTTCGCTGTACATATAACAACATATTGAATTCGGTATCGAAGCAGTTGGCCCGGCTTTAAATGACCTTGGCTGCTGATAGGCCATTAAACAGCACCACCAACAACAACAACATATAACTACAACCTTCTGGAATAAAGAAATGACAGTTGAATCTGGTTATTCTCCTTATTTGAGTATTACTATTATTGGTAATCCTATTTTAGGGGAAGGGGCCAAGTGAATGTGTGTGGTATGAAGTTGGTATGACCGTATCTGTTGATATGCCGTTAAACACCAATGAACAAACAATCAAACAAAACACTGGGTACAGCAAAGGTGTTCGGTATAGAGAGTTTCCACTTTATCCCGTCAACACAGTGCGTATGTGCCGTGAAACACGGTGCCGTGAAACATTTTTGATATCCAGTCAATACTATTTTTGCATTTTACAGCCATTTGTAGGTGTTGACGGGATAAATAGAATAGTAGGTTAGTGCCGTGAATGGGAAAACATATCTGGCGCGGCACGGAAACGGGATGGGCGAGGCTCTAACGGGATGTGCTCGGCAGAGCCTCGCCCATCCCGTTTCCTGAGCCTTGCCAGATATTTTTCCCATTCACGGCACTAACCTACTATTCTCTATCTATTTTCCTTATTTCTGAACCGTTGTGACCACTCATTTGAACCGTCTCGGCGAGACGGTTCAAATGAGTGGTCACAACATATACTTCTGATGAGAAATAAAGAAATTCTTGAGCCTTGCCGGATATTTTTTTCCCATTCACTGCACTAACCTACTATTCTCTATGTATACGATCAATCACCAGCTGTCAGAGCCACACCATAGAACTGTTGGAAGGGCTGAGCTTGGAGGTACATGGACTGTACAGTTGAATCTCGTTATACCGAACACCCTGGGTACCGCCAGGGTGTTCGGTATAGTGATATTCCACTGTACTTTAATAACAGTTGAACATCGCCGATTTCCACGCGGTCGGTTGTAAGCATGTGAAGGGTAAATTAACGATGAGGTTTATCCTGACTGAAATCACGATATCTCTGGTTTGATCCTCAGGTACATTTTTGACTTTCTCGTTTGTGAGAGTGAAATCCGAATATACACTTTGATTGTAAGAGTAGTAAGATTAATACTACTCCTTTTACTTTTATGGAGTGGGGGCTATGTAACTGTGGTGTGGTGATGACCGGGAACCAGCGCAGGTGATTCCATTTTCGGGGCTGAATATATAAATTATATATGTAAATATTCAGTTATGAATTTGGCAGCCCACCAACCCCATCCGTACATGTGAAGTTTGGGAATCGACTCGGCATATAATTACCTTAGCTGTTGATGGGCCGTTAAATATGTACCATTACATTAAATTTCCGATTTCCACGCGGGAAAACTCATGTTGATCGCTATCGGAGCGGCTACATGGAGCTGACGAGGAGCTACGCTGATCAATAATTCAATAAGCCCATTTTGTCGTGACAGAGGTGGTATGTGACCATCAATACGTCACGACGAACTAAGCTTGTCAATAACTCAATAAGCCCATTTTGTCGTGGTATAGGTGGTATGTGACCATCGATACGTTCAGTAATATTAATACTATTATTATGTGGCCCGCAACCTGAAATCGAGCTTATTGCTTAAATGTACCTCCGGATCTGGGGCCGTTTCACTAAATTCCAATTGATGGATTTACATTTATTGAGCATAGGCTGCATATGCAGCCTATGCTCAATAAATGTAAATCCAATAATTGTTTACAAGAACACGTTGTTAATGTACGGATTTCTTTTTATGAATTCGTTCCCACGAAATATTAAATTTAATGTTAAATTGTGGGAACGAATTGTTATTTCGTGGGAACGAATTGTAATTTCGTGGGAACGAATTAATAAAATAAGAATTATACGTCCCCTGCGGGGCTCCGTATTTATGTGAAATTTACAGAATATCATAATTTTGCACTTATGAACATTTTAATCGTACGAAGTTTAGTGAAACGGCCCCGTGATGACATACATGTGTGCATGCAGCTAATTGCGGAAACATAACCCTACCACAATTCCATTCAGCCCGGATTTGTTCCTGGTTCCACAAACGAACGATTGCTCATCGCTACCCACATCGTTCTGACATCGTTTTCGCTTGTATGCGCTCGTTTGAAAACACGAGACGTATTATGTATTCACCTTGTGAGGGCGGCGAGCTGGCGCGCGGGCGCACGGGCACAGCTTGTCCGCGCAATAACTAGAGATCTACTTGACGGATTTGAAAATGTCCGATGACTTATATTCCATTGGCGGCCATTTTTAATGTTCGCATTCGGTATCCTTGTCCATGCAATAGATCAAGTTTTACGTGACCGATCGTAACCAAAATTCGGTATGCACGTTTATCATGGCAAGACGAAGAAGCCCATTGATTTTCAAAAAATGTCCGTTGACTTACATTTATCCCGTCAACACAGTGCGTATGTGCCGTGAAACACGGTGCCGTGAAACATTTTTGGTATCCAGTCAATACAATTTTTGCATTTTACAGCCATTTGAAGGTGTTGACGGGATAAATAGAATAGTAGGTTAGTGCCGTGAATGGGAACAAATATCTGGCGCGGCACGGAAACGGGATGTGCTCGGTAGAGCCTCGCCCATCCCGTTTCCTGAGCCTTGCCAGATATTTTTCCCATTCACGGCACTAACCTACTATTCTCTATCTATTTTCCTTATTTCTGAACCAAAGTATATGTTGTGACCACTCATTTGAACCGTCTCGGCGAGACGGTTCAAATGAGTGGTCACAACATATACTTCTGATGAGAAATAAAGAAATTCTTGTGCCTTGCCGGATAATTTTTCCCATTCACTGCACTAACCTACTATTCTCTATGTATCTCCCATTGGCGGCCACTGTACTTGCACTCTGTATCCTTGTCCACGCAATAACTCAAGTTCTACTCAACCGATCGTAACCAAATTCAGTGTACATGTTTATCACGAAAAAAGACGGAGAACCCTATTGATAATCTTAAAAAAAAACTTCCCATGATTTATCTCCCCTTCAGTTGGCGATCCGTTTAAGTTACGCACTGTGCCCTTCACACAAGAACTCAAGTTCTACTTCACGGATCGTAACCAAATGTTTCACGTGAAGTTGAAGTTGAAGAACACTATTGGTTTTCAATGAGTTATCTCCCCTTGTTGACTGGCCTTGCCTCGACGGGCGTATATTGTGACCTTCAGCTCTCTTATTATAATTAAAAAACGATGTTTTCGTTGGTGTAAACGTGTCACGTTTAAACCAAGGAAAACATAACTTTTCTAATTAAAAGCAGCGGAAACGATGCAAAGACAAGACATGCGTTTAAATAGTTGAACTCATGGTGTTTCAACGAAATAATCGTTTTTACGTACAACTACAACAAAACGGTAATCGTTTCTATGCATATCGTGGTAAAAAACACTCATTTTCACTTGCTTCGTTCGGGAACCTTCAACAAATCTTCGCTGTACCATACGGTTTTCATGTTTTCATTAGCTGCGACATGATGAACCGGATGTTATGGTGCTACACGAGCCTCCAACGCAACAATCCTAATTTGTGTCGTGGTGATTCACGTACAATTCATGTAATCTAGCATTTACTGCCTCTTGGACCTGTTCTTTTCCTTATTATCTTGTACATACATACGGCAGCTTAAAAGTACGGAGGGGACACGGATATGTTTTTATTAATTCGCTCCTACGAAATAACAATTCGTTCCATCAATTTAAAATTTTGTTCCCTCAATTTAAAAATTCGTTCCCACGATTTAACAATTCGTTCCCTCGGTTTAACCATTCGTTCCCACGAAATGACAATTCGTTCCTTCAATTCAGCAATTTGTTCCCTCGAACTAACAATTCGTTCCCACGATATAACAATTCGTTCCCACGAATTAACAATTCGTTCCCATGGGAACGAATTGTTATTTCGTGGGAACGAATTGTTAAATTGAGGGAACTAATTGTTATTTCGTGGGAACAAATTGTTATTTCGTGGGAACGAATTAATAAAAAATAAATTATACGTTCCCTGCGGGGCTCCATATAAAAGGGGCATCCACAATTTGTTTCATATCTCGTTCCCACGACATAGCATCTCGTTCCCATGAGATAGAATCTTGCTACCACGTGTTAGCTATCTTGTTCCCATGACATAGACAGCCAATCAAAAGGTAGCGCCATTGTCCATCAAGATGGTGGAGTAATATGTATTATACTATTGGCTGATTATGTCGTTCGAAAAAGATGCTAGCTCGTGGGAACGAGATGCTATGTCGTGGGAACGTAACTGATACGTAACTCGTGGGAACGAATCGAGATGTTATATCCTGAGAACAAGATGCTATGTCGTGAGAATGAGACATGACATGCACATGTACCTGTTAAGCTGCCGTACATACCTGAAGCAAGTTGAAGCGATACAACGCAGATATGGCAGTATTTGACATATGTGGCTGTGACTGGAGAAATGGGGCTTATGGCATTTGTGGATATTCAAACTTGTTATTTTCTAGCGCACTCATAGCGCCCGAAAAGGATCAAATCTATCAGCTAGAAGCATTATGGATGCATTATTGGCTGAATGGCGAACAGGGTAGGCCCTGATCAGAATGCGCTTATGCGCAGTTTGATCTGGGGCTACACTGATCGCATAACCCATAAACTCCATTTCTCCAGTCACAGCCATATACAAATGCTTGTAGTGCGCGTTTGTAACGGCTGAAAAGTATGAATAAATGTATATATTAAAAATCGAAAACATTAAGCTATTTAGGTAATGTAGATGGACGCCAGCCTCAATAGGTGGGCTGTATGTTTCTTTGTTTGTTTGTTTGTTGGGGTTTAACGGCATATCAACAGCTAAGGTCATTTAAGGCCGGGTCAATGGGTTTAGTACTAAATCCCATATATTACCTGTACAAGTACATGTACATGTTCAAGTACATGTACAAAAGCGGGGAAAACCCAAAATCAGAACTGAATATTTACAATAAAAATACTATAGCCCTGAAATCAGAATAATCCTGATCTGATGTCAGGTCCTCGCCACACCAGAATCACTTGGCCCCCTCCCAAAAGCAGTAGGGTCAGTAATAATCTTACTACTTTTATAATGGGTAATAACCCAATTCAACTCCCAGGTAACAAAAGAGCCAAAGATAAAAACGTACCTGAGGGCCAAACCAGGCAAATCGTGATTCCTATAAGGAGGAACCCCTACCGTTAATTTACGCCGTCACGTTCGCCCGACCAACCACCCACGATGGGCTGTATGCCATACACTGTCAACTTAACGTTGCAATGAGTATTTAATGTATTGAAACGTATAACTTAGGATACAAAACTAAATATATACATGTACATGTATGTAAACAATCCATTTCATCCCGTCAACACAGTGCGTATCTGCCGTGAAACACGGTGCCGTGAAACATATCTGTAATCTGTCAATACGACCTAATAACTGCGTATGAATATGTGCGGTGACTGGGGTTATTGTTTTGTTTGCATTTTGCCATTTGTAGGTGTTGACGGGATAAATATAATAGTACCGGTAGGTTAGTGCCGTGAATGGGAAAAATATCTGGCGCGGCACGGAAACGGGATGTGCTCGGCAGAGCCTCGCCCATCCCGTTTCCTGAGCCTTGCCAGATATTGTTTTCCCATTCACGGCACTAACCTACTATTCTCTATAACTTACTGTTTCTTACCGTCGTCGACGTCTACTCATGCGTCAAAGCCTCTGTGGACGCAGTTGTACATTCGTATACAGTAGGTGGACAGATAGAGAATAGTAGGTTAGTGCCGTGAATGGGAAAAATATCTGGCAAGGCTTAGGAAACGAGATGGGCGAGGCTCTGCCGAGCACGTCCCGTTTCCGTGCCGCGCCAGATATTTTTCTCATTCACGGCACTAACATACTATTCTATTTACCCGTCAACACCTACACATAGCTTTAAAATGCAAAAAAATAATCCCAGCCGCATCCTTAAAATCGAGGAATCGACTAGTATGACAATCGCACATATTCATATGCAGTGATTAGGTCGTATTGACAGGATAACACAAATGTTTCACGGCACCGTGTTTCACGGCACATACGCACTGTGTTGACGGGATATATACAGTAGGTGCACAGAAGTAATTTCCCGAAAGTTAAAATCCCACAGACTTACATCTATTGTCATCTTTACTCTCAAGTATGTAGCTCAGTACATACTTTACCAATTTGAATGAAGTATAAAGTGTTTGAAATAAAATAGGCTTATGCAGAATATGAATGTTTTGGTTACTGAATAGCATAAGCAGTTTGATAGATAAATGTTTTTAAATATGGCGTAATCATTTGACGTCACTTTTTCGAGCAACGTCACCACTGACGTCACTGGGAACTGAATGTCCGCTTGAGTAGAGGTTATATCTAAAATATGCATTATACAGCGGAACCTCTCTAAAGCGGACACAAAAACAACACCTGTGATCATATTTTTGATGAGTTTCTTGGTAATTTATCTCAGGTGATACTGTATGTTCGTGATCGCATAGCACACAACTATTGCTCAGAGTGATTAAATTCATGATTTACAGTGAAACCTCTCGAAGCCGGACTCCCTGGGAACCTCTCAGGGTGTCCGGTTTAGAGAGGTTTCACTGTATCAATAGGTTGTTGTTCACATATTTTTGATGAGTTTCTGGGTCATTTATTTCAGGTGATAATGTCTGTTCGTGATAGCATAGCACATATATATGGCTCAGAATGAGCAAATGCCTGATTTACAGTGAAACAAACCTCTCTAAGCCGGACACCCTGGGGACCTCCCAGGGTGTCCGGCTTAGATAGTTTTTACTGTACTGCATGGATACACAATGTTGCATAAGTACAGCTACATGGTAAATATAGCAAGGGTAGTCTAACTACAACGTAGATATGAAAACCGCTAAAATATGAATACCGTCCGAGCCGAAACTAAGTCTTGGAATGCAGGAAACGCAAATTATCTACTGCAGTTGTTCTTTACCAATACAACCATGATTTAGCAGCACTTTAGAATCATTTCCATTGGAAATGATTCTAAAGTGTTGCCAAAGCATGTTTTTCATGAGAAAATAAAATAATCAGCAGACGATAAACATTAATTCAGCATTGTAATGGCTAAACTGTGAACCATTCAACTCAACAATACCTTTATCAGAATTCTTACAAGGCTGAATTAAATTGTGTAGTCTGTTGTCTTTTTTTCAATTTTCCATTTTACTCATTAAAACATGCTTTGGCAGAAGAATGGAGTGGAAATGATTCTAAACTAGAGCGAGCGCTATGTGAGCTATAACTAACTTATTGTTTGCCACGCCCATCGCGTTTGAACAGAGCGCCGCCCCCTACACACTTGCAAATCCCGATGCCATTACATGATTGGCGGTTCTACAACGAATCGATCATGTACACGCGGTGACATGATGCTCGTCACGGGAAATTACGTCAACAAGTGGAGCACCTGATGCTATAGCTAACTACGCATTGAAACATTTAGTGATTAATATAATAGATATTGGCGAAAGCGTCGCAATATGCGATTAATTGAGACACTGTGCTGTCATTGGTCACAAACTAGGGCAAGCAATAATTGACATTCTCAGTGCGATATCTAGTGGGCGGGGCACATACATGTAGTGTGCGTGACAGAAATCACGTGATCGCAAATATACAATACGGATATACAAGAGTGCGGGAAATGAAAATCGTCTGCTGTTTGTCAGCACGTTGTCTTCATTCTCAATAAAAACATGGTTTGACAGCACTTTAGAATATTTCCAATGGAAATGATTCTGATTCTAAAGTGCTGTCAAATAATGTTTTCAATGAAGATAATGGATAGTAGAAAATATACAGCAGACGACATTATTTTGGCCAGGAATGGTAATTATGGTATATGTACAATAGTTCCTCAAATCTAGATAACTGATGTCGTACAGCTCGGATTTGTTCCTGGTTCCGCAACAGAATGATTATATATCGTTTACACATCGTTTGCACATCGTTGACATCGTTTGCGTTTTGTCTTTGAAAACAATATTTTCGTTGGTGTAACAAGCGGAAACAAAAGTCGCGGGAATACTGGACGAAGGCCGGAAGGCCTCGTCCAGTATTCCCGCGACTTTTGTTTCCGCTTGTTACACCAACGAAAATATTGTTTAACCAACTAAAAACAACGAAAACCGTGTCAAAACGATGCGTTGAAAGAAACGCCAGGCGTTTAAATAGCTAACTTTCCGCATTAATACGATATGTTGAATAATTTTGCAGTTACCAGGGACACACTCTTCCAACGTTTCGGCACAAGGCCTTTATCAAGGAATTAGTTTCTATAAACATTGTGAAATATAAAATGGATGCTACTTATTGTTTAATAGAAAGTAATTCATTGATACAGGCCTTGTACCGAAAATATATGTTCCTGGGGGCCGTTTCACTAAACTTCGTACGACTAAAACGTTCTTATGTGCAGATTTAGAATAGTCTGTCAATTTCAATTGATGGATTTACATTTATTGAGCATAGGCTGCAGTCTATGCTCAATAAATGTAAATCCATTAATTGATTACAAGAAAACAATGTTAATATGAAATTTACAGACTATCATAAGTTTGCACTTACGAACATTTTAGTCGTACGAAGTTTAGTGAAACTGTCACCTGGTTATTGGAGAATTGTTTAAATAGTTGAAAATATCGTTTTCACGTACTAAAACATAACGATAATCATCCCTATGCATAGCATTGTACAAAACAACGGTTTTCACTCGTTTTCCACTCGTGTTCGTTTGTTTCGTTCCACTCGTGTTCGTTTGTTACGTTTGGGAACCTTCAACAAATGTTCGCCTTGTGTCATTTGTACAATGATTCATCAAATCTGATTAACTGCAGTCATATTATGCGAGCGAATAGGTTCGATAGCTCTTACATTTGAGCCATGTTGATGTTCGCGTTGTCGCCCTTGTTTTTAATTTCTGGATTTTCGTTGAAGTAACTCTTGGGGATGAGTACCATATCGCCATCAGACACTGAAATATAGTATCAATGTGTAAATATGTAAGTCAGTACGCCATCTGCGTAATTTCATTAAATACGTTTAAATTTACAATATATTTTATAAATAAAGTCAATAGTTGAAAAAAATTTCAGAGTACATGCGGAATATAATTCCACATGTACACTAAAAATGTTGTTGACTTTTGACGCCATTTACGGAAAATATTGAAAATTTTGTAAACGTATTTCATGAAATTACGCAGTTGTCCGAAGGTAATAAATCACATGGCGTGTCTCATATGTGGCTGTGACTGGCAAAACGGGGCTTATGGGTTTTGATACACGTACCAGTGTAGATCCCGATCACCCTGTGCATCCGCACAGTCTGATCAGGATCTGCTCTGTTCGCCATTCCATTAATGAAAATCACTGTCAACCAATATACATGTAGATCATTATCAGGCTACAAGAGTAAATTATTTGATCAGGAGCTACATTGGTCACAAATCTCAAATGCCCCATTTCTCCAGTGACAGCCACATATACGATATATGAATGTACATGGGTGGATCCAGCATTTGGGGAAAGGGGGGTTGTCTAGTTGCGAATGTAACTCTGCAATCTACTCCCGTACCGTCCGTAGCTAGCAATTGCAAGAGTTACCGTTCGCAACTAGGGGGTTGTCCTATTTTCGAGCTCTTCGAAATGCACTTTCCTGTGTTTTACGGCATTTACATTCAGACTCCAACTGGTTGTAAACTGTGATCTATTAAACTTCGTGGCTGAACGGGGGGGGGGGGTTGCAACCCATGAACCCCCCCCCACCCCCCTCTAGATCCGCCCCTGAATGTAGTACATGTTCTTTGCTGCCATCGCAGAGAATAGGCGTTAGGGCGGTTACTTTCAATGCATATAAACAGACACGCCATGTGATTTTGTACCTAAGAACATGTGCGATTTTTCATGAAAGATATTTACAGAAATTGTGATATTTTCTGTAAATGACGAAATTTCCATAGCACATGCGGAATTCAATTTCGCATTTGCTATAAAAATAATTCGTCAGCTTTGAACGTTATTTACGGAAACTATCGTAAATTTTGTAAATATTTTCTTGAAATATCGTACATATTGTTAGGTAGAAAATCACATGTGTCTCAGTTATATATATATATATATATATAGTACAAATATTATAGTGATGATGATAGAGTGATGATTTATTATACGAGTTTACCGATTTCATAAGAAACGAGTTTATGCCGAGTTTGTATGAACTCAGTACAGCCGTTTAAATGCCTAATTAAATCACCATGGATGTTAAAGTATATGTGTTGCACAAGCACATCTCACATTAAAGCTGCACTGGTTATGAAAACAACTCAGAAAATGATTATGGTACGAGATAAAAAAATATCCACTCTCCGAATAGCATTCACAATTCTAGCCCGAATTCTCTGTCTGTAACGCAGGGTGACTTACGTCACCCTGCGTTACAGTCAGAGAATTCGGGTTAACACAATTCATGAAATATCGGATAAAAGAAAAAACGCCCACCGCACCATCCATGCCGCCCACGCCCGGGCCGGGAATACTTACTGAGTTGCGAGATGGCTTCACCCTGGCTCATCTTGCCGCGGTACGGGTTGAATATAAACGTGTAGAGCAATGACGCCAGGACGCCGCCTAGGATGGGTCCAACCCAGTAAACCTAAAGTGCCAACATTCATAATAAATTAAAGAAATTGTATCTGATAACCTCCCTTGTTAGTGAGTGCCAACATTCATAATAAACTAGAAATGGACGCTTGTCGACAAGCGCATGTGTATCCCCCTCCCCAGATACACAAGTAGTTTGAAAAAAGGGTGTTCGAGTTATG
Source organism: Conchocele bisecta (assembly GCA_029237695.1). NCBI lineage: Eukaryota > Metazoa > Mollusca > Bivalvia > Lucinida > Thyasiridae > Conchocele > Conchocele bisecta. Next base: position 57,703,464 of record CM055266.1, on the reverse strand, counting down.
CTCCGGAGACAAAATCAGTGACGGAAAAACAAAGGGAGATAACTAAAGAATTAGTGATGCAAGAGTTGTCATTCTTGCGGGACACACCTTTAGGGTCGTGGTCTATGCATGTGTGAAGTTTCATGAAAATATTCCAAAGGGTGTTCGAGTTATGCTCCAGACACGAAATCAGTGCACGAAACAACAAAGGGAGATAACTAAGAAATTAACGACGCAAGAGTTGTCATTCTTACGTGCGACACACCTTTGGGTCGTCTTCTATGCATGTGTGAAGTTTAATAAACTAGAAAATGTGTTCATAGAACACGGATGTCCCACATATCGCTTTGATAATAAATGAGGCCAAATTGCAAGTCAAAATTTTCTTTTACCTGAGCGTTAAAGTTTTTGAAGCACCAAGTATGTGACCTTGACCCTGGGCTTGGCGGGGGCAGGACAAACGTGGATTTGGCACAGGGCGGTAGAGGACCATTAGAGCAATGCATATATGAAATATGAAGCTGATCCGTGAAAGAAAACAGAAATTATAAGATATTTACCTGAGCGTTAAAGTTTTTGAAGCACTAAGTATATGATGTTAACCCTGGGCTTGGCGGGGGCGGGACGAACGTGGATTTGGCACAGGGCGGTAGAGGACCATTAGAGCAACGCATATATGAAATATGAAGTTGATCCGTGAATGGAAAGAAAAATTATAAGATATTTACCTGAGCATTAAAGTTTTTGAAGCACCAAGTATGTGACCTTAACCCTGGGATTGGCGGGGGCAGGACGAACGTGGATTTGGCACAGGGCGGTAGAGGACCATTAGAGCAATGCGTATATGAAATATGAAGATGATCCATGAAAGAAAACAGAAATTATAAGATATTTACCCGAGCGTTAAAGTTTTTGAAGCACTAAGTATGTGACCTTGACCCTGGGCTTGGCGGGGGCAGGACGAACGTGGATTTGGCACAGGGCGGTAGACGACCATCAGAGCAACGCGTATATGAAATATGAAGTTGATCCGTGAATGGAAATAAAAATTATAAGATATTTACCTGAGCGTTAAAGTTTTTGAAGCACTAAGTATGTGACCTTGACCCTGGGCTTGGCGGGGGCAGGACGAACGTGGATTTGGCACAGGGCGGTAGACGACCATTAGAGCAACGCGTATATGAAATATGAAGTTGATCCGTGAATGGAAATAAAAATTATAAGATATTTACCTGAGCGTTAAAGTTTTTGAAGCACCAAGTATGTGACCTTGACCCTGGGATTGGTGGGGCAGGACGAACGTGGATTTGGCACAGGGCGGTAGAGGACCATTAGAGCAATGCGTATATGAAATATGAAGATGATCCATGATCCATGATCCATGAAAGAAAACAGAAAGTATAAGATATTTACCCAAGCGTTAATGTTTTTGAAGCACTAAGTATGTGACCTTGACCCTGGGCTTGACGGGGGCAGAACGAACGTGGATTTGGCACAGGGCGGTAGAGGACCATTAGAGAGCAATGCGTATATGCGTGTTCGAGTTATGCTCTGGATACAAAATCAGAGCACGAAACAACAAAGGGAGATAAGTAAACAAGAATTCCGCGGAATCAGATGCCTTGCTTTGTCCCGCCTTGACCTCGAGCCTGGGCCCGAAAGCAATTTTCACTGGCCCGAACATATTATACAATTATTGACTAGTGAACCATAGAATATCAGATTATATTCTATGGCTCACTAGTCAATAATTGTTTTATTATATGATAATAGTCTGTATATAGCACTTACGACCTTATGCTACTAGGCAAAAATTGAAAAAGAATTTGAAAAAAAAAATGAAAAAAAAAAATGGAAAAAAAGTTTAAAAATTAAAAATAATAATGCTTGCTACTGGAGCCCAGAATTTTTTTTAATAGTCCTATATTTATCTACATATATCTGCACAGGTCCACATAATGCCACAATATTTTCAACACAGTTTACGGAAATGTAATATAATCATTTACCTGTATAAATTACCTGTAAGTGGTCAGTGGTCAGTTGCACATGCTAGCACATGCACAGGTGAATAGTCTGTATATAGCACTTACGACCTTATGCTACTGGACAAAAATTGAAAAATAATTTGAAAAAAAAAATGAAAAAAAAAATGAAAAAAAAAAAAATGGAAAAAAAAAGTTTAAAAATAATAATGCTTGCTACTGGAGCCCAGATTTTTTTTCCAGTCAAATTGAAAAATAATTTGAAAAATAAAATGAAAAAAAATAATGAAAAAAAAAAGAAAAAGAAATTACAAAAAAAAGTTTAAAAATAATAATGCTTGCTATTGGAGACCAGATTTTTTTTTAATAGTCCTATATTTATCTACATATATCTGCAGAGGTCCACATAATGCCACAATATTTTCAACACAGTACCCAATGTAGTGATTTACCTGTATAAATTACCTGGTCAGCAGTGGTCAAGCACTGGACATCTGCACATGCTAGCCCATGCTTAGCACATGGTTCTCCCAGTTTCTATTGTTCTCTCTACAGGTAAGGTGTACAGAGCACATGAGAAAAGGTATACAGAGCAGACGAGAAAACAGGTCTTCATGCATTATTGTCCAGTTTGTAGAGTGCGCAAAACAAAAAAGGGAGATAACTGAAAAATTAGCTACGTAAGAGTTGTCATTCTTGTGCGCGACACACCTCCGGGTCGTGGTCTATGCATGTGTGAAGTTTCATGAAAATATTCCAAAGGGTGGTCGAGTTATGCTCCGGACAGGAAATCAGTGAGCGAAAACAAAAAAGAGAGATAACTCAAAAATTAGCTATGCAAGAGTTGTCATTCTTGTGCACGACACACCTTCGGTTCGTGGTCTAATTGAATGTGTTAAGTTTCATAAAAATATTCCAAAGGGTGGTCGAGTTATGGTCAATCAGTGCGCGAAACAAAAAAGGGAGATAACTAAAAAATTAGCTATGCAAGAGTTGTCATTCTTGTGCGCGACACACCTTCGGGTCGTGGTCTATGCATGTGTGAAGTTTCATGAAAATATTCGAAAGGGTGGTGGAGTTATGCTCCGGACACGAAATCAATGCGAGAAACAAAAAAGGGAGATAACTCAAAAATTAGCTATGCAAGAGTTGTCATTCTTGGGCGCGACACACCTTCGGGTCGTGGTCTATGCATGTGTGAAGTTTCATGAAAATATTCCAAAGGGTGTTCGAGTTATGCTCCGGACAAGAAGTGTCTGCGGCGGACGCGGACGCGGACGCGGACGCGGACGCGGACGCGGACGAGGACGCGGACGCGGAGTCCGGGGGATACAATTAAAGAAATTGTATCTGATAACCTCCCTTGTTAGTGAGTACCAACATTCATAATAAATTAAAGAAATTGTATCTGATAACCTCCCGCATCGTCAATTTTCGTAAATATTTGAGAAGATTTTCAAAAAAGATTCGTAAATTAAGTCGCAAGTTCACAGAAAGCTCGTTACTCAGGTGGAATGAAATTCTGCATGAACTTGCTTTGTGTCAACATTCAATGTTATTTGCGAAAAATATTACATGTATATAAATACTGCCCTCGTTGAGGGGAATATTGTAGATTATCTCCCCGAGGAAGAAATATCTCCCGATATTATCAGGAGCTACATGTATGAACGCTACTATCGTCATAAGCCATACTTCTAATTGTTACACATGCTAGAAATTCGGCTTATTGGACTTATGACCAATTATTATACTGAATTGATTACATTATCACAGCCAACATGGCTGTGATAATGTAATCAATTCAGTATAACAAAATCTAGCTCTTGATCTGCAACAACGTATACTGCTTGTTAGAAGTAGAACATGTTTTCTCTCAATGCATGGTGGTCGTTGCAGATGCTGGTCCGACTGGGCGAAACAACGATGTGCTGTTATATAAAAACCGCCCTTTGTTGAGTGGAATATTATGGATTATCTCCCCGAGGAAGCAGCCGAGGGTGATATTGCTTTCAAGGGAAATAGTTTTAATCTTTTTTTAAATGACCCCTGAACGAACAAATGTATTAGGGAAGTGTTATTAGTAGCAGGTGGTTTTTGTCGAGCCCGCTTTCGTACAGCGCGGCGATATAGTCGGCACATTGGCGTACGCACGTCCGTACGTACGTGCGTCTGTGTTAAAGTTTTTCGGTATACTATCAAAGCCTCGGTGGGCGCGACATGCGGGCTACGGCCATCTATATAGGCATATAATCGCCGATGTGTCTGCTCTTTATCGCTTCAATATTTCTCCTGTCGTTGCTGAGAAAAATGAAGTACACGCACACCTAGTTGCGAACAGTAATTCTTGAAATCTGCTCCCGTACCATCCATTCTACAACCGACGGTACGGGAATAGATTTCAAGGGCTACTGTTCGCAGCTAACGCCCACCAGGACCAAATCCGGGCTGCCCATGTACATGTGTTTACCCAATGGTCATCCCACGAATTGGACACGACGGCTGACGCCAGCGACCGGGCAGGGTTCATACTGGAGCCCGTGTATTGCATCTGGAAACAAGAATAGCATTATTTGTGGCTGTGACTGGAGAAATGGGACTAATGTACTTTGCGAGCAGTGAAGATCCAGATCAGACTGTGCATCCGCACAGTCTGATCAGGATCTGCACTGTTCGCCATTCCACCAATTAAACCGTCTATCTTGCTACTACCAAACAACATAGATCGCTATCAGACAACACGAGGTTGCTATCTGACCAGGAGCTACAGTGGTTAAAAACCCCATAAGCCCCATTTCTCCAGTCATAGCCACATTTGACGTTTGACGGTGGATAGTTTGGCATAGTTCGTCCTTCCTTCACCGCGAATAGAAATGAATATTAAGAACCATAACATTTTCCACGTTTTTGGCTACTAAACCCATAAATAACACATTTAAATGGACGGACTGACCGCGCGCTAAAATATATGTTAACGCCAAATATACAAAACCAGTTGATGAATTACTGATGACAAAATACTTATCATCATCAAACAAACGTATCGACCCCGGCAAAATGCAATTAGATTCAGGTAAACTCAATTGGATTCAGGTAAGATCGTACAGACAGCGGCAAACTGCAACTGGATTCAGGTACATGTAAATGCAATCGTATTCAGGTAAGAACGTACTGACCCCGGCAAAATGCATGGTAGAGATAGTGAGCCCGATGCCGAGGGCGGGACTGCCGAAGAACGGGCGGTCGGAGTCGGTGATGCCGAAGATCGAGAAGACGAGGATGAAGGTCAGAATGGTTTCCACGCCGAACCCCTGCCCGGCGTCCAGGTCTGCCGCCAATGACGTCACGCCCAGATTGTTGTGGATAGCGTCCGGTGTCACTCTGTGGTTACAAGCATCAATATGTTACAGAGAATACCAGGGTCCATGGGGCTGTTTCACTAAACTTCGTACGACTGAAATGTTCGTAAGTACAAACTTATGATAGTCTGTAAAGTTCATATTAACAGTTTTCTTGTAAACAAATATTGGATTTACATTTATTGAGCATAGGCTGCATATGCAGCCTATGCTCAATAAATGTAAATCCATCACTTGAAATATCCAGACGATCCTAAATTTGCACTTACGAACATTTTAGTCGTACGAAGATTAGTGCAACGGGCTCCAGTTGCTGAAAACCTCTGTTGGCTTAACGGAGTGTTTTTATGCTAATTTTTATCGGCTCGGCTAGGAAACGCTTAGGAATTCCGAGGCTCGCCGAGGAATTCCTACCGTTTCCGAGCCGAGCTTGACAACGGCATGCGATATCGTTCGACAAATCTTCAAACGTCAGCAAAAGTATTTTTGAATTCGTTTTAACCCGAATATGCGTATCTATTGTCTATTCCACGTTTTGTTGCCGACATTAAACACATTTAATCCAAAATATATTTAAAAGTACAAAGTTAGAAAGTTTTCATCAATAACAAGAACGTCACCCTCCTCAAAAATAATCATATGATGAAATATGTGGGCTAAAACTAGATTTTACGAATAATTTTTGAATTTGTAGACTGATTTTCAAAATGTAACTTTTGTTTTTTTAGTAACATTATTACCAAGCTATCTAAACAGGATTCAGAGTCAATTTTAAAAAAATCCCGATACAGGTCCTCCAGCTGCGTTCGTCCCATGTTAAATTCCCAAAAGGAAAATTCCCAAAAGGAAAATTCCCAAAAGGAAAATTGTATTTTCGCAATAAAATCAATATTTGATGACATTTCATGAAATAAAAAAAAGTGGGGATGGTGACGTTTTTGTTAATGATAAAGAAGTACTTACATAAATAAATTGTACAAAGAAAACCCACACAAGTACGCTAACAACGGCATGTCATCGTTGTTGTGGTTCTATGATAAACATGCACATCACTTTTCAAGACCATCATCGATATGGTAAAGAAGTCAAAGCCATTTCACATTGACCTTGGGCAATGGGAGCATAGCTGGGGTGTGACATGCAAACATGGATGATGGTGAACATGCAGTTCGAAGCCAATCGTGCATACAGTTAAGAAGCGTACCTACTTATTAGAACCGGAGAAATCAACGTGTTTCACCGTGATCGTGGGCATGGTGGGTGGGAGCTTGGGTGGGCGGTGAATGAATGTACAGATGATGATAATAAGCATGCACACGAAGTTTCAAGCCAATTCTCCATACGGTAAAGAAGTTATATACAAATGGGGAACGCGCACATATCCACTGAACAATACATATCGAAGTAATTTTATCTTTACCTTGGGCATCAGTAGCCTATTTCATCAACATTGCAAAGTATACTTTACTAGCAAAGTATACTTTGAGGGAGTAATCATTTATTTTTCCTGAAATGCATTATTTCATATAGAACTAACAAATGCATATATTTCATGATTAAAAGTATGCAGAATTATTATACTGAATTTATTACATTATCACAGCCATTTAATGGCTGTGATAATGTAATACATTCAGTATAATAAAAATTAATAAATGTTTCAAAAAATTGAAAATTTCTCCCTCAAAGTATACTTTGCTACTAAAGTATACTTTGCAATGTTGATGAAATAGGCTACTGGTATGCATGAATGGGCGGGAAATGAAACTATCGATGATGCACGTATCAGTGCACATGTGAAGTATTGTCGAAATCGGGCAACGATTGTTCAAGTTATAGCAAGGAAACAAGTTCGGACGTACGCATGTGCAGACGGAAGTATAAGACTAACGCTATATGTGACTGTGACTGGAGAAATGGGGCTTATGGGATTTATGACCGGTGTAGCTCCTGACCAAATGACACGCTCATGTAGCCTGGTAATGATCTGTATTGTTTGTTAGAAGCATGCTGGGTGTTTCATTGATCGAATGGCGAACAGTGTAGATCCGGATCAGACTGTGCGGATGCACAGGCTGATCTGGATCTACACTGGTCACACCACACATAAGCCCCATTTCTCCAGTCACAGCCACATATTCATTCGGCACCATTCGGTGCGGGTGCATAACAACACTACATGGTATTCAGAAATTAAGGCTAAGCCTAAATTCGCTTTGCGAAATGTCGTATATGTGTCTTATGGGGATGGGGTGGGGCTTCGGTAAACATATTAGTTTAACACACCTACAGTGTAAATATGTAAATATGTGTTTGTGTTTGAGAGGGCCCTATGGAAGATTGGTGCACGCAAACTGGGTTACCCTCCTTAAATAAAGAATTTACTTACTTACTTAACTGGTTAAAACAAAATAGCGCATTTTACCGCGGCTGGTCGTACATCGTAACCCAATGTGTTCTCCATTCGGCCGAGTAAGGCCGCGTACAAACGAGCGAATGAATTGAGCGGGGAGTTCTTCCTCAGTCGTCTCCCTTGGACAGACCGAATTTGTTTCTGGTTCCACAAACAAACATTTGCACGTCGTTTTGACATATATACAAATGTTTTCGTTGGTTTAAACGTGTCATTTTATAATTAGAACTACGAAAACGATGTCAAACGATGCGCTGAAAGAAACGACAGGCTTTTAAATAGTTTTCATTATTGTTTCCAAGTACAACAAAAACGATCGTTTTCTCTTCGTTTTCGTTTTTTCGTTTGGGAACATTGAACACATTTTCGCTGTACATGTATCATCCAGTTTATACTTACCCTTTAAGTATAAAACCGCCAATCACTCCGCCGACGCACTGTCCTATTATGTACAGCACTGCACGAGCGGGGCTTATTTTCATTGCCAATGCCATTGCTATGGATACAGCCGGGTTGATATGACCTCCAGACACGTGACCAATCATTTGGATGAGAACTGCAATCATCAGGCCGAACGTGAAGCCGACCTGAAACAGAATGATTGATTGATTAATTTATTGATTGAATGCTTGATTGATTGATTGATTGATTGATTGATTGACTGGTTGATTGATTGAGTGATTGATTGATTTACTGATTTATTGATTGATTGATTGATTGATTGATTGATTGATTGATTGATTGATTGATTGGTTGGTTGGTTGTTGGTTGTTTGGTTGGTTGGTTGGTTGGTTGGTTGGTTGGTTGGTTGGTTGGTTGGTTGGTTGTCGGTCGGTGGGCCGTTCTGTCGTGGGCCGTTCTGTCGGTGGGTTGGTGGGTCTCTTCACTTCGCTTTAAAATCATTTCCGTTTATTTCGTTGGGGAACCCTCATTAGGTATTCCGTTGTATCTGAGGCATCACTCGAGATACTGTGTATTGAATGACGCCACCCGTTTATCTGTGATAGTGTCCGGTATGTATAATTACCTAATGGTGTTTTGCTACGGAGATGTATCGGACTCGATAAATTGGGCGTATGTGTATCGCGACCAGTGTAGATCCAGATCAGCCTGTGCATCCGCACAGTCTGATCAGGATCTGCACTGTTCGCCATTCCATCAATGAAACACCCATCATGCTTCTAGCAATCGATACAAAGCATCACCAGTAGCCTATTTCATCAAAATTGCAAAGTATACTTTAGTAGCAAATTATACATTGAGGGAGAAATTTTCAATTTTATGATAAATTTATTAATTTTTATTATACTGAATTTATTACATTATCACAGCCAATTTGGCTGTGATAATGTAATAAATTCAGTATAATAATTCTGCATACTTTTAATCATCAAATATATGCAGTTGTTAGTTTTATATGAAATAATGCATTTCAGGAAAAATAAATGATTACTCCCTCAAAGTATACTTTGCTAGTAAAGTATACTTTGCAATGTTGATGAAATAGGCTACTGACTACAGGAGTGTGCTATCTGATCATGAGAGACACTGGTCACAAATTCCATAAACCCCATTTCTGCAGTTACAGCCACATAATTGAGACACGCCATGGGTTTTTGTAACTTCGGACATCTGCGAAATTTCATGAAATACGTTTACAAAATTTACAATATTTTTCGTACATTAAGTCAAAAGTTGACAAAATTTTCAGAGAACATGCGGAATTATATTCCGCATGTACCCTGAAAATGTTGTCAACTTTTGACGCAATTCACGGAAAATATTGCAAATATTGTAAACGTATTTCATGAAATTACGCAGATGTCCGAAGGTACAAAATCCCATGCCGTGTCTCATATATGTCTGGCGGTGACACTTGAACCGAGATACGAGGAGCATGGTCTGGTTGCCACAATTAGGCGACACGTCATGCAGTTCAACATCTCAGAGAAACAGGGCTGCTATTTGTTTGGTCTCCATATGCAGTTTTGTCACGTTACCCGAATGGGTAAAGTAGAAGCAGTCAGTGGAAGAAGAGAGCCAACTCCATCAGGGAGTTAGCACTCTTGTTCCACTGACCATTCAAATAGAATCTTCTATTAGGTCATACAGAAGTAATTTGGTTCTCAGAAACGGGGTTTGCGGAAAGTGACACGGGAGGGCTGATTTGTATATGCTTCTTTTTGTATGAGAGACTCGTCTCTGATTTTTCGCCAGATGCAGTTTACATGTCATTTGAACGTGTAGTGCACACACTACTAGTATACATGTACGTTTATAAACATTTTTGTGCATGGTAGTGTTTTTAAAATAGTCATAGTCAGCCCACATCGTGATACCATATGACCTTGCCAGCTAATCTGATTTCAACAGTAGTGAACAATGTGTTCAATGATGTTTTGACATAGTGCATTATCATAATTTTGCACTTACGAACAATTTAGTGTACGATGTTTGGTGAAACGGCCCCCAGTTCTCACTGGAGTCAGTCGTGCAGCTCCTGATCGTTGGACACACCCGTATACCCTGTACTGCGATAATGAGTATGCTTCTTTCGTTAGAGGCATCACGAACGTTCCCCCAACACAAAACCGATCAATGTGGACCCGGACTACGTGTATGCGCAACATAATGCAATAATAATCCGAAACCAAAGTGGAGTTATCTTTGAAACGGTGGCAAGGCCCGTATAATTGCCAACTCGTGATCGACCATGAATGGGAACCGCGTGTCGTCTTTATGAATGCGTATATATATCATAATCTCATACATATTTATATTACATTCGCTGATCTATTTATCGTTATTATGATCATAGCATGTTCACGCCCGATATAATATTATTATACAATCGCAATTTTTTGTTTAATGATTACGCTCCCGTCCCGAAGATATCCGAAGCGTAATTACTGGCTGATGGCTGTAGCCGATTTCATCAAAATTGCAAAGTATAATTTTGTAGCAAAGTATACTTTGAGGGAGAAATCATTTATTTTTTTCCGAAAAGCATTATTTCATATAGAACTAACGACTGCATATATTTGATGATTAAAAGTATGCAGAATTATTATACTGAATTTATTACATTATCACAGCCATAATGGCTGTGATAATGTAATAAATTCAGTATAATAAAAATTAATAAATTTATCCTAAAATTGAAAATTTCTCCCTCAAAGTATACTTTGCTAGAAAAGTATACTTTGCAATGTTGATGAAATCGGCTACTGGAGTACACAAAGATTGCCGAGATGGCCACTCCATGTGCCGTATAGGATACAGTAACGCGGCAGTGTTCACTTCACTTATATGTTACATGTTACATGAAGCAATTACATGTATCTTAAACCAAGTGATTCTCAGGTATAGAACTGGGGGGGGGGGGGCAGTTTCACTAAACTTCATACGACTAAAATGTTCGTAAGTGTGCAAACCTATGATAGTCTGTAAATTTCAATGTGTTCTTGTAAACAATTATTGGACTTACATTTATTGAGCATAGGCTGCAGCAGCCTATGCTCAATAAATGTAAATCCATCAATTGAACTTTCCAGACGATTCCAAATTTGCACTTACGAACATTTTAGTCGCACGAAGTTTAGTGAAACTGGCCCTTGGTCCTTAATGTTTGCTGACCATCGTCAGAAACGTAACTCATACAGACGCAGTGATATCACGGATCTACGCAGTGGATCACTAGGAGCAATAATATACCGAGGTTCTTACGGAGCAGGTGGAATCACTAAGAGCAATAATATACCGTGGTACTACGTAGCAGTGGATCACTAAGAGCCAATATAATATCCAATATATACCGAAGGTTCTACGGACAGTGGATCACCTAGAGGCAATCTATACCGAGGGCTAACGGAGCAGTGGATCACTAGAGCAATTATATACCGATGTCCTACCAGTGGAATCACTATACAATATAACCGAGGTCTACGGAGCAGTGGATCACTAGAGCCATATACAACCGAGACTACCGGAGCAGTGGATCACTAGAGCAATATATATAAGCAATATTATACCGAGAGGTTCTACTGAGCAGTGGATCACTAGATCAATATATACCGAGGTCACGGAGCAGGTGATCACTAGAGCAATATATACCGCCAGTCAGAACGTAACTCATACAGAGCAGTGGATCACTAGAGCAATATATACCGAGGTCTACGGAGCAGTGGATCACTAGAGCAATATATACCGAGGTCTACGGAGCAGTGGATCACTAGAGCAATATATACCGAGGTCTACGGAGCAGTGGATCTACTACGAGCAATAGTATACCGATCTACGTAACAGTGGGCTCACAAGATCAATATACCGAGGTGTATAACGGAGCATGGGACTAGAGCAATATTAAAACCCGAGGTCTACGGAGCAGGTGGAATCACTGAGACAATATATACCGAGGTCTACGGAGCAGTGGATCACTAGAGCAATATATACCGAGGTCTACGGAGCAATGGATCACTAGAGCAATATATACCGAGGTCTACGGAGCCCCGCAACATTTTTCATTAATGCGTTCCCACGAAATAACAATTCATTCCCTCAATTTAACAATTCGTTCCCACGAAATAACAATTCGTTCCCGTGGGGGACGTATAATTCTGTTTTTTATTAATTCGTTCCCACGAAATAAAAATTCGTTCCCTCAATTTAACAATTCGTTCCCACGAAATAACAATTCGTTCCCACGGGAACGAATTGTTAATACGTGGGAACGAATTGTTACATCGTGGGAACGAATTGTTAATTCGAGGGAACGAATTGTTAAATTGAGGGAACGAATTGTTATTTCGTGGGAACGAATTAATAACAAAAATCCATGTCCCCTTCGGGGCTCCATAGTCAGCCTCCACTGTAGTCTAGTCACCATATATAGCTGCTGTCCCACCTTATATGAGACCTCAGTAATCAGTCATGAAACGCCACCAATAAAGTATTACTAAACTAGAAAAAGTCGATGGCGCGCCATCGCAATATACCCACTTTCCCCAAATGCTAAGTCCGAAAGGGGGAGGTAATCCATGATGGAGGGTCGGATAAAAAATCCGAATTCACTTTGCGCATCAGCACATCAAAACGAAGCTACGAACCAAATATCAGACGCGTAGGTATTAAGGTGAAAACGTTTTTCGAGTTACAAGGAAAAGATGAGAAATTCTGAGTCCGAAAGGGGGAGATAATCCATGATGGAGGGTCGGATGAAAAATCCGAATTCACTTTGCGCATGTGCACATGATAACGAAGCTACATAGCAAATATGAGGCGCGTAGGTATGAAGGTGAAAAAGTTTTTCGAGTTACAAGGAAAAAATGGGAAATTCTGAGTCGGAAAGGGGGAGGTAATCGATGATGGTGGGTCGGATCAAAAATGGGAATTCACTTTGCGCATGTGCACATGATAACGAAGCTACATAGCAAATATGAGGCGCGTAGGTATGAAGGTGAAAAAGTGTTTCGAGTTACAAGGAAAAAATGGGAAATTCTGAGTCCGAAAGGGGGAGATAATCCATGATGGAGGGTCGGATGAAAAATCCGAATTCACTTTGCGCATGTGCACATGATAACGAAGCTACATAGCAAATATGAGGCGCGTAGGTATGAAGGTGAAAAAGTTTTTCGAGTTACAAGGAAAAAATGGGAAATTCTGAGTCCGAAAGGGGGAGATAATCCATGATGGAGGGTCGGATCAAAAATCCGAATTCACTTTGCGCATCTGCACATGATAACGAAGCTACATACCAAATATCAGGCGCGTAGGTATGAAGGTGAAAAAGTTTTTCGAGTTACAAGGACGTACGGACGTATGGACGTACGGACGTACGGACGGACGGACACCCGTGACGAAAACAATATACCCATTTTCCCCCCAAAAACGTGGGTATAATTACACCAAGTCTTTTCAAACTATATAGCTAATACAATAATACATTACTAAGTTCGTTTATCTAATGTTCAGGGGCTGTTTCACTAAACTTCGTACGAATAAAATGTTCGCAAGTGCAAATTTAGGATCGTCTGGAAATTTCAATTGATTGATTTACATTTATTGAGCATAGGCTGCATATGCAGCATTTGCTCAATAAATGTAAATCCAATACTCGTTTATAAGAAAACAGTTTTAATGTGAAATTTGCAGACTATCATAATGTTGCACTTACGAACATTTTAGTCGTACGAAGTTTTGTGAAACGGGCCCCAGGGCCGGAAGTGGAAGCTGGTATAATGTCAAGGTCAAATGCCGGATATTTAGTACGAGTCACTATTTGTAGGCCTATCAGATCAGGTTTTAAATGATCAATACAGAAAGAGTTATATCCAGATACGTGGAAAATATGTTAATGTTATGCCACTTTTTAAAAACGGTGAACGTGATCAACCTACAAATGATATACCTATTTCTTTGATTGGCAGTGTACAAGTGTAGGACAGGATGTGGAACGAAGTGTAGTATTTAAATTCCTTTATAACCACATATAGTCTAACAACTTGCTTTACAGACATCAAACCGTATGTTTACCTGATCACTCGTTTAACGACTAATTAACATACATCAAAGTACTGAAAGTACTGAAATATGTTATCTCCACAAAGACTGATCGGTGTGTGGGGTAAGTTAACTTTGTGAAACACACTGGTGTAACGTGCAGGGTCAGAAATGAAATATATAGAAAATCGTCCTCCCCCTTTTACTGCTATTTCCGTACTGGCCCATGAGACCTAAAGATAATAGCTGTTGTATTCATACGCACAACATGTCTTGATTCGTATATTTCAGAATGTAACTGATAATCTGAGCAAGACAGACCAAACCGCCATAGAATAAGTTGGCACAGGGCATTATTGTCTTGGACGTACTCGTCATTTAGGCGTAGCACGACAATATGGCCGCCCCCATAGAAATGTGCGTGACATAATATGCTATCTCAAGAGCGATAACATATAATAATCAGATATGCAAAGCAATAGATGAAAGAAAACAAACACACGTGTATATCGTTGTTATCGACGGCCGTTGATAGAGTTTGGCATGCGGGACTTCTATTTTAATTGAGTCGGAATGGTGTAAATGGCCGTCTTCACAGTTGGTTTGGAAATTATTTATCAAATAGATCACAGAAGGTTTTGTAGATTCATCTTCTAAGTTTTTCTGAAAACATAGTAATTAGCGCTGGTGTTTCACAAGGATCGGTTCTTGGTCCTCTCCTTTTTCTGATATATGTAAATGATACTGCAGACAAACTAAACAGCACAAACCCGATCTTTTGCAGATGTTACTCCTCTATAGCAGTTTCGATATCAAACGTGAATATAATACAGTGGAACCTCGCTAAACCGGACACCCTGGGAGGTCCCCAGGGTGTCCGGTTTAGCGAGGTTTCACTGTAAATAAGGCATTTGATTATTCCGAGCCATAGTTGTGTGCTATGCGAACACGAACAGGCATTATCACCTGAGATAAATAAACCTATCAAAACTATGATTACATATGTCTGTTGTTTTCCGGTTTAGAGAGGTTCCATTGTATAATAATATATATCATAAATATTGTATTATGTACGTACATCACTCACACATTATATGCGCCTCAAAAATATACAGAATACAAGCACATTAGTACGGAGCCCCGCAGGGGACATGGATTTTTTTATTAATTCGTTTCCACGAAATAACAATTCGTTCCCTCAATTTAACAATTCGTTCCCTCGAATTAACAATTCGTTCCCACGATATAACAATTTGCTCCCTCGAATTAATAATTCTTTCCCACGAAATGACAATTCGTTCCCTCAATTTAACAATTTGTTCCCTCGAATCAACAATTCGTTCCCACGATATAACAATTCGTTCCCACAAATTAACAATTCGTTCCCGTGGGAACGAATTGTTATTTCGTGGGAACGAATTGTTAAATTGAGGGAACGAATTGTTAATTCGTGTGAACGAAATGTTAATTCGTAGGAAAGAATTGGTAAATTGAGGGAACGAATTGTTATTTCGTGGCAACGAATTAATAAAAAAAAGAATTATACATGCCCTGTGGGGCTCCGTACATAAGTGATGGTTTAGAAAGAACTATTTCATGAGAAGAAAAGTAGTCCGGCACTGACCAATATGAACTCATGAGACGCCAATATGGAAACATATCGGCGGCTTGCGTTCCATTATGTTTAAATGGGAAACGAAAGTAGGTAGAAATCTCGTGAATAGCTTCCCTATCGCTATAACACATGTCACTTTTCCTGGGTCTGACTGCTCAAATGAGTCGTCACAATACAGTGGAACCTCTCTAAACCGGACACCAAGAAAACACCTGTGATCTTATTTCTGATGGGTTTCATTTGTCTCTAGTGAGTACAGTAGCGCTTTTCTGCAGGTCAACTATACGTACTATACCAATACTATACGTACTATACCAATACTATACGTACTATACCAATACTATACGCATACTATACCAATACTATACGCATACTATACCAATACTATACGTACTATACCAATACTATACGCATACTAATACCAAGTACTATACGCATACTATGCCAATACTAAATACAAATACTATAACCGTACTATACCAATTAACTATACGCAATACTATACCAATACTATACGTACTAATACCAAATACTAAATTACGTATACTATACCAATACTATACGTATACTTATACCAAATACTAAATACGTACAATACCAATACTAATAAATATACAATACCGTACTATACGTACTATACCAATAACTATACGTACTATACCAATACTATAAACTTATACTAAATAACCATTACTATACGCATAACTATACCAAACATACTTACATGTACTATACCGTACTAATACCGCAATACTATACGATACTATACAATACTATACGTACTATACCAATACTATACGTACTATACTATACAATATACGTACTATACCAATACTATACGTACTATACAATACTATACGTACTTACAATACTACCAATACTTATACGCATACTATACCAATACTATACGACATGTACTATACCAATACTATACGCATAACTATACGCATACTATACCAATACTATACATACTAAATACGTACTATACATACTATACGTCTATACCAATACTACGCATATATACAACTATACGAACATACATCCAATACTATGCGCATACTATACCAAATAAAATCGACTATACCAATACTAGGCATATACCAATCTATCGTACATACAAATAATACGCATACTATACCAATACGATATGTTTTTCTATACGATATGCATATAATATAAACGTACGGTATGTTTGTACCGTACATACCAACCAATATCGTATAGATATACCATTCAAATCGTACGTTTATACGGTTTGTATACATGTGTATAATTCTGGTACGTTTGTATCGTACAAACATACCAGAGTATGGTATATTCATACCATATCCGTACGGATATATCGTATATACGAACGGATATCGTATGTTTGTATAATATTCGTATAGTACGTTTGTACTATACGATGATACGGTACAAACATACCAATATTATATGATCATACGATATGCTCATTAAATATACCAATACTATACGATTACGATATGCATACGATATTAGTATATACAAATAGGTAAGGAGCAGAAATGGGCTACTGTATGTCTGTACTGGATCGCAATTAGCACACAACTATGGCTCAGAATGATCAAATGCCTGATTTACCGGACCTCCCAGGGTGTCCGGTTTATAGAGAGGTTTCACTTTATAATAATTGCATTGCGAAATACGAAAAGCAGGAAACAGCTACTAAAACGTGTACATACCCCGTGTAAAAAACCGTATACCGAACGTAATTGGTTATTTAATATTACGTTGCACAAACTCACCCGAATAAACGTGACTGCGAAGTCGTATTCTGATTTTCCGGTATTGAGTGGCAGCGTTGTTGCGGACATACATCCGATGAAGACAAACAGCATCGTGGCTAAAAATTCGGCAAGAACAGCCCGCCATAGGTCCCAAGTCTTCAACTCACGTAGATAGTCGAATTTACCCGGAGGCGCACCCAGTCGCTTCGCATCTAGCTTGTTGGCGATGTTCAGAAAATAGCCCTCCATACTTCGTCACTGAAAATAAATTAACATGTATTTGTGATGTTTGCAAACAGTGTACATCCAGATGAGCCGGCTCGTAACGAGCCGTCTCATCAGGATCTGCACTTTTTTTTTGCAAATAACTTTTTGTTTTGGATATTTATCTTTTTTAGAAATGGACTAGTCCGAAAATCATTTTGTGATGATTGGAATCGTCGGTAAATCAACATAAATTATCGCAGTCCATTCCAGTTACCTTGGGTGGAAAAGGTTAAACGAGACAGCGGATATATGGAACTGGCAGTTGTGGCCAATGTAGCGCAACTGGAGTGTAACTGGAGAAATGGGGCTAGTACGGTTCGAACTCCTCGAGCGGTCACCTCTCTACAACCCCTTCTCTGTAACAGCTAATAGTTTGTATCCCAAAAGGATTCATGCCTCTATTCAAATATTGATCCTCATAGAACAACCACCATAGCAAAGTATACTTTGAGGGAGAAATTTTCAATTTTGGGATAAATTTATTAATTTTTATTATACTGAATTTATTACATTATCACAGCCATTATGGATGTGATAATGTAATAAATTCAGTTTAATAATCCTGCATTCTTTTAATCATAAAATATATGCAGTCGTTAGTTCTATATGAAATAATGCAGTTCGGGAAAAATAAATGATTACTCCCTCAAAGAATACTTCCTGAGTACCTTTTCACTAAACTTCGCACGACTAAAATGTTCGTAAGTGCAAAGTTAGGATAGTCTGGAAATTTCAACTAATTGATCAACATTTATTGCACATGGACTGCATATTTAAAAACTATCATACGTTTGCACTTACGAACATTTTAGTCGTACGAAGTTTAGTGAAACGGTCCACATATGTGTACTTGTGACTGTAGAAATGTGGCACTGTTGGCCATTCTCAGAGCGACTGTGACCAGTCACGTACACCACACTATTGCGACATCGTCGATGTTATCCGGACTGTTAATGCTTGTAATTCCAGAACCAAGTTATTTCAAGTGGAAACATAATGTAGTTCAGGTAAAGACACGAGAAAATCAGTTTTGCCTTGGAGTGATCAGGTTTAATGTAACAACAATTAACATAACAATTAGATTTAATGGCGAACAGTGCAGATCCTGATCAGACTGTGCGGATGCACAGGCTGATCAGGATCTACTCTGGTAGCAAAACGCATTTATAAATACATTTACCTATGCTCAAATGTGATAAATATATACGCCCGTTTACATATGTAAATATGTACATTGTGCTCGTGCAGTGTTTTCACAGCTGGAGATTAAAGTGTCACATTTTTGTCTACAAATGGCGGCCATTTTGTTTCTGAATTCATATTGAGAAGCATTAGTCTAAGTTACAAGTCTTACAAGTTACAGCCCACTCGGTAGGCACAAAATGTTCTTTATATCAGGGACATCGTCTGAGACATTTTCTGGCAAAATAAACATTCTTATCCCGTCAACACAGTGCGTATGTGCCGTGAAACACGGTGCCGTGAAACATTTTTGATATCCAGTCAATACCATTTTTGAATTTTACAGCCATTTGTATGTGTTGACGGGATAAATAGAATAGTAGGTTAGTGCCGTGAATGGGAAAAAATATCTGGCGCGGCACGGAAACGGGATGTGCTCGGCAGAGCCTCGCCCATCCCGTTTCCTGAGCCTTGCCAGATATTTTTCCCATTCACGGCACTAACCTACTATTCTCTATGTACTGTCACGCTGACATGTGGCTGTGACCGGAGCAATGGAGCTTATGGGATTTGAGGTCAGTGTATCTCCTGATAAAATAGCACAGTCCTGTCGCCTGATGTCGATTTATATTAATGTTTGTTAGACGCACGATGTATGTTTCATTGATAATAGCGAACCGTGTAGATCCTGATCAGACTGTGCGGATGTACAGGCTGATCCAGGTTTACACTGGTCGCAAATTCCATAGGCCCCATTTCTCTGGTCACAGCAACAATCTAAATTTGCTATATATGTACCAATAGTTATTGGTTGTTGTTGTTGTTGTTGTTGTTGTTGTCAAAAGTTGTGAGCCAGTATATGATAATGGGTGGGGTATTTTCGTGGGGAATTAAAAACTAAAAACAAAATAATGAAAATTGAAACTCACACAGCCATTTTTACGCAATTCTGAGTCACGCAAGTACCAAAGAACACAATTGCTTCAGACACCTTGCATATAATAGCATAAAAACAAACAAACAAACAAACAAACATATTAATACTGGTGTTAATGGGTGGGTGGGGTATTTTCACAGATGTAGAAAACATGCAAAAAAAAGTTTCATATCATTGTTTAGTCACATCGCCGTCATATAATGTTTGATTTCGTTCAATGTATCAGTTTTCCCACGCAAAATCGCTGATGCAAATGCGAACAAGTCTACAATAGTAAACTAGTGGGTGGGGTATTTTCGCGGGCCCGTAAAACAAATGAACAGTAAAATTGCCACCCAAGTTTTTTTTATGTTTAGTGGGTCCCTTTAACATTATTTTTAACACACATTTTGGCAGACATATCGCAGGAGAACCTATACCCTGATATACAGGGGTCCGTTTCACTAAACTTCGTACGACTAAAATGTTCGTAAGTGCAAATTTAGGATCGTCTGGAAATTTAAATTGATGGATTTACATTTATTGAGCATAGGCTACACATGCAGCCTATGCTCAATAAATGTAAATCCAATAATTGTTTACAAGAAAACAGTGTTAATGTGAAATTTACAGACTATCATAAGTTTGCACATCCGAACATTTTAGTCGTACGGAGTTTAGTGAAACGGCCCCCGGAACTCGACTATAATAAGAATATTTATTATATACCTACCCATGAAATACATAGTTATACGATGTAAATAAAAGTCATATGTTCTCATCGACGAAATAAACAACTTCCGGTGAAAATACGACTACTTATATTCATAACGCGCACCTGAAAGAAAACAGCGCAAGTAGGCTGCAAATACACATTCATTACCGTATGCAGTCTAAACAACTGCTAATTTCCACGGAACGGTATATAATAAATAGAATATTCATATTTTTGCAACGAATATGACATATATGTTCATCGAGTGGTGTGAAATGTCCATATGGACATTTCACACCACTCGATGAATATACATGTATATGTCATATTCGTTGCAAAAATATGAATATCCTCTATGTATTATGTATTTAATATACCTTCGAGCGAAAGTCCTGCTACTTTACACACGCCGGAGTATACACTAACGTATCAAACCTTAGTTCGTGTTTGTTTCCACCTGCTTAGTTGATACCAATACACAACCGCCCGCGTTAATCTTGCCCAGATCATCAACATAATATATTGGCAATGCCAACTCGCAATCAAGCAATTTGATTGTCTGAGCCTGAGCTGTAGCGCAGCTCAGGCTCAGCCAATCAAGCTGCTCGATTTCAAACGCGATATTCGAGTGTTTTGAAATAAAGAAATTTATAAATATTGGCAAGATTATTGCAGCCGGTAGCGGAATAGTCCACACCGAAACTGTTACACTAAATGTTCGTTACTCATAAATCCGACTTATCAACTGTAGTATATCGCATTGTCGTTTTTCGCCGATATTGATTTTGAAAAAAAAAAATATTTTTGTAAATGGCGTCGAAAGTTGGCAAATAATCCAAAGCTCACACTCAGTTAAATTCCTCCTGCGCTCTGATCTTTTCTCTATTTTCGACTAAAAATTACAAATTTCGAAATCTTTATACGAATACGACACGGTAGATTATGTCAGAGCCCATGTAATCATACCTTAAACTCTACCTACGACTAGTACATCCGCAGCTCTACACGAAACTAATACAACCGAATTGGAAGAGGGCTCTGAATTCAATCTCTCAATCGCGCACCTACTGCGCAAAGAAGCACAGTTTAGCTTACTTCAAATCATTCACTGTCTGTGACTGGAGAAATGGGGCTTATTGGGATTTGTGACCAGTATAGCAACTAGCACACTCCTGTAGCCCGAGAGCGGTATATACATGTGTATTGTATGTTCCAAGCGGGTGCTTTATTAGTGGAATGGAGAACAGTGCAGATCCCGATCAGACTGCGCGGATGCGCAGTCTAATCGGGATCTACACTGGTCGCAAAACCCAAAAAGCCCTATTTCTCAAGTCACAGCCACATACACGCCATAATCTGACAACTCCAGGCTTTCTTCTGTTAGCTACCCGTGTAGACCCAAATCAGTTCGCTATTCTGTGACAAACAAATGAAGTAAGTTTGAATCCAGTAAACAGTGTGACTATCAGAAGGGTTTGAGTGATGAGGCTAATTTGCCAATATTTGTAAATTTCTTTATTTTAAAATACTTGAATATTGAGTTTGAAATCGAGCAGACTGATTGGCTGAGCCCGAGCTGTCAGACAATCAAATTGTTTGATTGCGAGTTGGAATTGCCAGTGTATGTTAGAAGCGTTGATAATCTGGGCAAGATTAACGCAGGTGGTTGTGTAAACCAGGTTTTATCATCCGTTAGTATGTAATTTGCCGAAAACTATTTTCAAATATTTCTCTTTGCTAAATGGCGTAAAAGTGTGGCCATTTATCGCATGAAATACGAACGTTATTTCGAGGTTTTTATCAATACACCGCGTCATTTGACCGAAATATTGCGTATTGTCGAATTATTATATGGAACAAACATGAAGTAATTATAACATTGAACAGATTATGTTATTTCATGAACGTTTATGGTATACTATTTCTTCACGAATTGTTTTTGTATACCATATTGTATTGCATACAATACATGGCAATGTAATGCAATACAGTGTATTGACTATGCATGATTAAAAGTAAAGTATGCAACTAGGATACGAATTGAATGACACATTGGCACACGTATGAAATTCCTAGTTTCGCTAAGCACTAATTTTACAAAACATCATCATTGGTTTCAACGTTAATAACTTCGTAAATGTGATTGAATATTTATGTAAAATTAGTGTATACTATACACAGCATTGAGTTGAAATCTGAGCCATCTTAGCATGGATAAGCTATCGGCTAGTTTCACATATTGTAGCATATAGATCAGAATTGTATAGATAAACTAATAAGAAGAGAATTTACAACGTCGTATCGGCTATACAGTGGGGTCAGCGTGTAAGTGCACACACGAACGAACACGACAGGTTGGTTCCAACCTGTCGTGTTCGTTCGTGTGTGCACTTACACGCTGACCCCACTGTATGAAGCCCTAGTCGATACCAAGTCTGATTTCTGACGGTCAAGGTGTGACATTGATTATCTAGAGTACACAGTCCATGCTATCTTAGGTGTGCACATAAGATACACCGTATATGCTCTACTGAATGCATTGAGGAATGTTGTTTTAAAATTGAATTGTGCTGTGCCTCATAGAGGTGTTGCTGACATGTGTTTATTTCTTTTTTTACGTCTCATCAACTGTACAACATAACATACATAGCAGTTATACAATATACATGCACAGTTGCCATTCGATATAGAATTATAAGAGACGACTCACTTCCACTTATCACAGCACCGTTTAAAATAACCTATGTACACTTCTCATAATCAACAAATGTACACGGTGTATAAAACAATGGAAGAAGATATAAGACATTCGACATGTACATACGGGACTCATGTGGATATACAGTGGGGGTCAGCGTGTAAGTGCACACACGAACGAACACGACAGGTTGGTTCCAACCTGTCGCGTTCGTTCGTGTGTGCACTTACACACTGACCCCACTGTATGAATAAGCTCCATATTTGCATCAAATTAATATATTTGTTGTTTTTTTTTGGTTTATGTGTAAAACATAACACAAGAACAAAAAAGCAATCAATCGGTGAAGTTGCCACTGCGCTTATCCTGGTTAAAATCAATCAGTGGCAACGACAACCGCGATTGGCTGATTCCATTCTTGTGTCCCGCGTTGCATGGCTACCGATAATCGCGACAGTTCAAGGAAACCATAGTATGCTTCCATCCTCTGTCTAAGAATGAATTAAAACAATTTCAAATAAATAACAAAATGATTGATATATACAAAGGCATTGTATTATGAAACGGCTTAACATACAGTGGGGTCAGCGTGTAAGTGCACACACGAACGAAAACGACCTGTCGTTCGTTCGTTCGCTGATCCAACTGTATCACTATCATCTCAAATCAAATTTGAAATGAACTGATTAGCAGTAGATATGCGACCGGGCGTAAGAGGGATATAGATGGTTAAAGTAGTAAAACAAGAACATGAATTATTTACACATTAAGAATATTAATCTATGGAATGAGAGCATTCTACTTATACAAGGCAGCGTTCCTTCTTCGTAAAATAGTATAACAGTGGCCCATTTCACTAAATTTCATACGACTAAGATATTCGCAAATTTAGGATCGTCTGGAAATTTAAATTGATGGATTAACATTTATTGAGCATAGGCTGCAAACGCAGCCTATGCTCAATACATGTAAATCCAATAATTGTTTACAAGAAAACCATGATAATTTGAAATGTACAGACTATCATAATTTTGCACTTACGAACATTTTAGTCGTACGAAGTTTATGGAAACGGCCCCCAGGTGTTGGCACTTATTCTTATCAGTCGTGTGTTGGAAAATATTAATTTCAACTTATTGGTGTCCGTGAAAGTATGAACATCTGGACATATGCTACATGCAGTAATTATCAAATCTCGTTTATATCGTCAAACGTACTGTACTCGAGGAGAGCATGTGACTCATCCTCAATCTCACTGATACAAAAGGGGCAGACACGTTCACCTTCTACGATATTCTCGTATCGTCCTGTTTCTATACGCAAATAAGGCTCAACTACATTGCAGCAAACATATCTTTGAAAAGTCTATACGTGCTCAGTTAGTTACGGCATATTCCACGTGCACCGTTGATCCTATTGACACAAACTGACCATTCAGCCATATGAATTTCAAACAGTGATGTGGTAACGTCAGTAACGAACGTGCACTTTGAAAAAGGAACGGCTGATATAGCCGTTCCATTTTCGAAATGCACGTTCGTTAATGTAATGTTTCGTGGCCAATATATCTGAACGTCTCGGTTACAACACAAAACCAGTTCTTACATGATCTATTAGCTGTGTTGTATGCCCAGCTGAATATTCGTTTGTTTAACCTAGATGCGATCATACACATATGCCGATTCCAGTGTTTACATATAGGCCGCGCCATACGAACACCGGGCTTAATGACAACGTTACGGAAAGCGGTAAACGACGTCGGAAAAACGACGATTCAAAGTGCCTAACGTCGCCGTAAAAGTTCACATGTTGCCCTCCCATTTACGTTTACTGGTGTCAGTTAACATTAAGTGTGAACAGAAAACGGAAAATGATAACTTACTGAAACTTTCAATAATATGAGACGCGATGCCTTGTACCTCAGTACATATATTATGACGTCATGACTTGACGTCACGTACTTGTGACGTCACTGAACGTGAATACATGTTTGACGTTATGGCCATGGTGTCGTTTCTCGTTCGTACGAGTTTGTTTCTCGTTTGTACGAGAAAGTTTCTCGTTAGTACGTGTTTATTTCTCGTTTGTACGAGAAATATTTTATTTTTTTAGTATTTTATTTGACCCTAACCGGCCTTAGTAAATATTGATTTTATTGCGACAAAACGATTTTCCTACAGTATAGGAATTTAACATGGGGGCTAAAAATAGATTTTTTTTAAATATTTTTTTTTAATTGTGGAACGATTTTCAGAATCTAAATTTTGTTTTCTTTGTTACATCATTTTCAAGCTATCTCGCAAGGTTTCGGAGTCAATTTGCAAAATCTTTCGATCCTTCAGGATCAAAAAACGAAAAAATTTGGAAATTGACTCCCCATGTTAAATTCCCATAGGAAAATCGTTTTTCGCAATAAAATCAATATTTGATGGAATTTCATCAAACAAATTTTGTTTGGGAGGGTGACTTTTTGTTATTGATGAAAAAGTACTTACTTTTAAATATTTTTTAGATTTAATGTGTTTAATAGCCAAGAGTTCGTCGGCAGCAAAACGTGGAACAGACAGTAATGTATCAAACATGTGTATAAGATAATACTCAATATATGTATCCCAGCGCGCTTAAGGGGCAAATGTCTTTGAAACAAATGATACATGTCTATGAAGTATGTCCTTAACATATTGACGCTTGGTATAGACCGTAAAAATGCTCACTGTTCCGTATGTTATGCTTTTTTACCATATAAAGTGTATCTAGAACGTTTCAATACGTTTTTGACAATGCGAATGCGATATTCAATTCGTGATTCTAATATCGGGTTGCGTACGGTAATGATTATAAAAGCTTGTATATTACATACATAATATGACATAATTAATTTCAACATAGAGATCAGGGGCGGATCCAGCATTTGGGAACGGGGTGGGGGGGGGGTCTAGTTGCGAATATAACTCTTGCAATCTACTCCCGTATCGTCCGTAGCTAGCTACGGATGGTACGGGAGTAATTGCAAGAGAAGAGTTACCGTTCGTAACAAGGGGGTTGTCCTATTGTTGAGCTCTTCGAAATGCACTTTCCTGTGTTTTACGGCATTTGAATTCGGACTCAAACTGGTGATAAACTGTGATCCATGTAATCTCCGTGGCTGAACGGGGGGGGGGGGGTGGGGTGGGGTGGGAGGTTGCAACCACGGACCCCCCCCCCTCCAGATCCGCCCCTGAGAGATGAATTTGCAGATACTTTATGAACGGGAACTATATGAACATTACATTTCTACATCGAAACACTGTAGTATTCCTTTACAGCGTCTCGGGTACAGATAGTAATTATGCCAACACCATACTCGTATTTCGTCTCTGGTAGAGACGGTAATTCGGCCAACACCGTACCTGTATATCGTCGCAGGTACAGATAGTAATTAAGTCAACAACATATCTGTATATCGTCTCGGACAGAGACAGTAATTAGGCCAGCACTATTCATGTATATCGTCTCGGGTACGGAAAGTAATTAGGCCAACACAATACCTGTATGTCGTCTCGGGTATGGAGAGTAATTAGGCCAACACAATACCTGTATATCGTCTCGGGTACGGACAGTAATTCGGCCAGCACTATTCATGTATATCGTCTCAGGTACGGACAGTAATTCGGCCAGCACTATTCATGTATATCGTCTCGGGTACGGACAGTAATTCGGCCAGCACTATTCATGTATATCGTCTCGGGTACAGACAGTAATTATGTCAACACCATACCTGTATATCGTATCGTATCATTTTATGTGTGTTTGTCCTGCATATTGTGAACTTCGTGAGACATATACCCAATTACTATAGGTGTCACATTAATGTGAATAAATTTGTAAATTTAATGAAGTCTGATAGAAAGAATTTTATAAATAACTTGGCCTTATTCATATTTAAGGCTTGCAAGGTACGGACTAGCATACTTAGGGGTTAAACTCATCCATCCTCATTATACAGCATACAGGAATCCACACCGTTTTCAGGGATTCCGCTGGGGAAAAAAATCGCCACTTCAAAAATAATAAAACAATTGGCGATAAAAAATTACAATTTTCGAAAATAAAATAAAACAAGATTTTTTTTGATTTTTTTCCCAAAAAATTGTAATTTTTTATCGCCAATTGCGAAAGTGGATATCGCCAACGGAATCCCTGCGTTTATAACTTCATGTATGCGGGTCGGTGTTGCCGTTTTGTCGTGATCATGCAGTGTATAATACGCGTGTGTGGTTATCCTGTGTGAAAACTGCTGTATGATTCAGTACAAGTCAGTATTCATTGTTGATCCATGTATATTGTTTATTGCATGTATGTTGTACGAGAAACTATATCGCCTCGGGTACGGACAGTAATTAGGTCAACACCATACCTGTATATCGCCTCGGGTACGGACAGTAATATGCTAACACCATACCTGTATATCGCCTCAGGTACAGACAGTAATTGTGCCAACACCATACCTGTATATCGTCTCGGGTACGGACAGTAATTATGGCAAAAGCATACCTGTATATCGTCTCGGCTACGGACAGTAATTAGGTCAACACTATACCTGTATATCGTTTACGGTACGGATAGTAATTAGGTCAACACCATACATGTATATCGTCTCGGGTACAGACAGTAATTAGGTCAACACCATACCTGTATATCGCCTCAGGTACAGACAATAATTGTGCCAACACCATACCTGTATATCGCCTCGGGAACGGACAGTAATTAGGCCAACGCCATACCTGTATATCGCCTCGGGAACGGACAGTAATTGTGCCAACACCATACCTGTATATCGCCTCGGGTACGGACTGTAATTAGGCCAACACCATACATGTATATCGCCTCGGGTACTGACAGTAATTAGGTCAACACCATACCTGTATATCGTCTCAGGTACAGACAGTAAGTGTGCCAACACCATACCTGTATATCGTTTCGAGTACGGACAGTAATTAGGTCAACACCATACCTGTATATCGCCTCAGGTACAGACAGTAATTGTGCCAACACCATACCTGTATATCGTCTCGGGTACAGACAGTAATTGTGTTAACACCATACCTGTATATCGTTTCGGGTACGGACAGTAATTAGGTCAACAACATACCTGTATATCGCCTCAAGTACGGACAGTAATTTTGCAAACACCATACCTGTATATCGTCTCGGGTACAGACAGTAATTGTGTCAACACCATACCTGTATATCGTTTCGGGTACGGACAGTAATTAGGTCAACACCATACCTGTATATCGCCTCAGGTACGGACAGTAATTGTGCAAACATCATACCTGTATATCGCCTCGGGTACGGACAGTAATTAGGCCAACATAATACCTGTATATCGTCTCGGGTGCGGACAATAATTAGGCCAACACCATACCTGTATATCGTCTCGGGTACGGACAGTAATTAGGTCAACACCATATCTGTATATCGTCTCAGGTACAGACAGTAAGTGTGCCAACACAATACCTGTATATCGTTTCGAGTACGGACAGTAATTAGTCAACACCATACCTGTATATCGCCTCAGGTACAGACAGTAATTGTGCCAACACCATACCTGTATATCGTCTCGGGTACAGACAGTAATTGTGTCACACCATACCTGTATATCGTTTCGGGTACGGACAGTAATTAGGTCAACACCATACCTGTATATCGCCTCATGTACAAACAGTAATTGTGCAAATATCATACCTGTATATCGCCACGGGTACGGACAGTAATTAGGCCAACACAATACCTGTATATAGTCTCGGGTACGGACAGTAATTAGGCCAACACCATACCTGTATATCGTCTCGGGTACGGACAGTAATTAGGCCAACACCATACCTGTATATCGTTTCGGGTACGGACAGTAATTAGGTCAACACCATACCTGTATATCGCCTCAGGTACAGACAGTAATTGTGCCAACACCATACCTGTATATCGTCTCGGGTACAGACAGTAATTGTGTCACACCATACCTGTATATCGTTTCGGGTACGGACAATAATTAGGTCAACACCATACCTGTATATCGCCTCAGGTACGGACAGTAATTGTGCAAACATCATACCTGTATATCGCCTGGGGTACGGACAGTAA
Source organism: Conchocele bisecta (assembly GCA_029237695.1). Taxonomy (NCBI): domain Eukaryota; kingdom Metazoa; phylum Mollusca; class Bivalvia; order Lucinida; family Thyasiridae; genus Conchocele; species Conchocele bisecta. The sequence continues at coordinate 57,673,966 of CM055266.1, read as the reverse complement.
TTGTGCCAAAACCATACCTGTATATCGCCTCGGGTACGGACAGTAATTGTGCAAACATCATACCTGTATATCGCCTCAGGTACGGACAGTAATTGTGCAAACATCATACCTGTATATCGCCTCAGGTACGGACAGTAATTGTGCCAACACCATACCTGTATATCGTCTCGGGTACAGACAGTAATTGTGTCACACCATACCTGTATATCGTTTCGGGTACGGACAGTAATTAGGTCAACACCATACCTGTATATCGCCTCATGTACAAACAGTAATTGTGCAAACATCATACATGTATATCGCCACGGGTACGGACAGTAATTAGGCCAACACAATACCTGTATATCGTTTCGGGTACGGACAGTAATTAGGCCAACACCATACCTGTATATCGTCTCGGGTACGGACAGTAATTAGGCCAACACAATACCTGTATATCGTCTCGGGTGCGGACAATAATTAGGCCAACACCATACCTGTATATCGTCTCGGGTACGGACAGTAATTAGGTCAACACCATATATGTATATCGTCTCAGGTACAGACAGTAAGTGTGCCAACACAATACCTGTATATCGTTTCGAGTACGGACAGTAATTAGGTCAACACTATACCTGTATATCGCCTCAGGTACAGACAGTAATTGTGCCAACACCATACCTGTATATCGTCTCGGGTACAGACAGTAATTGTGTCACACCATACCTGTATATCGTTTCGGGTACGGACAGTAATTAGGTCAACACCATACCTGTATATCGCCTCATGTACAAACAGTAATTGTGCAAACATCATACCTGTATATCGCCACGGGTACGGACAGTAATTAGGCCAACACAATACCTGTATATCGTCTCGGGTACGGACAGTAATTAGGCCAACACCATACCTGTATATCGTCTCGGGTACGGACAGTAATTAGGCCAACACCATACCTGTATATCGTTTCGGGTACGGACAGTAATTAGGTCAACACCATACCTGTATATCGCCTCAGGTACAGACAGTAATTGTGCCAACACCATACCTGTATATCGTCTCGGGTACAGACAGTAATTGTGTCACACCATACCTGTATATCGTTTCGGGTACGGACAGTAATTAGGTCAACACCATACCTGTATATCGCCTCAGGTACGGACAGTTATTGTGCAAACATCATACCTGTATATCGCCTCGGGTACGGACAGTAATTGTGCCAACACCATACCTGTATATCGCCTCGGGTACGGACAGTAATTGTGCAAATATCATACCTGTATATCGCCTCAGGTACGGACAGTAATTGTGCAAGCATCATACCTGTATATCGCCTCTGTATCGGACAGTGGAATCAGTAGCACAGTCATTACAACTGTATATCGATCTCGTACGCAGTAATTAAGGCACATACTGTATATCGTTTCAGTAACAGGCAGTATTATTGGTCAACATCCGTATCTGTATAATTGGCAAACAGTACAGACAGGGTAGGAGTGCCAACACAATACCTGTATATCGCTCGTACGGACAGTAATTAAGCAACACATACCTGTATACGCCTCAGGTATTTAGACAGTATGTGGGGCAACACCATACCTGTATATCGACTCAGGTACAAGACAGGTAAGTGTGCCAACACAATCCTGTATATCCTTTGTATAATTCGTTTCGTGTACGGACAGTTAAGTCAACACCAACCTGTATATCGCCTCATAACAGACATAATTGTGCAACACCTGTATAATTCTCTCAGAGTAATTGTCACATACGTATATCGCTCAGTAACACCATACCTGGATATCTCCTCGGTACACAGTAATTTGCCAAACACATACCTTATATCCGCTTCGGGTACGACTAATTGGCACACTATACTTTTGGGTATGGATCCTCCTCGTACGGACAGTAATATCTTACACATACCTGTATATCTCTCGGGTACGGACATAATTAGGCCAACACCATACCTGTATATCGTCCGGGTACGACAGTAATTAGGTCACACACATAACAATGTATATCGCCTCAGGTAAAGACAGTAATTGTGCCAAACATACCTGTATATCTCTCGGACGACATAATTGTTGTCAACATACCTGTATCGTTTCGGGTACGGACATAATTGTCAACACCATACCTGGTATATCGCCAGGTCGGACAGTAATTGTGCAAACATCATACCTGTATATGCCTCGGGAGGACAGTAATGTGCCCAACACACCTGTATATCCTCGGGTACGGACAGTAATTGTGCAAACATTATACCTGTATATCGCCTCAGGTACGGACAGTAATTGTGCAAACATCATACCTGTATGTCGCCTCAGGTACGGACAGTAATTGTGCCAACACCATACATGTATATCGCCTCGGGTACGGACAGTAATTAGGCCAACATCATACCTGTATATCGTTTCAGGTACAGGCAGTAATTAGGTCAACACCATTCCTGTATATCGTCTCAGGTACAGACCGTAATTAGGCCAACACGATATTGTATATCGTCTCAGGTACATACAGTAATTAGGCCAACACCATACCTGTATATCGCCTGGGGAACGGACAGTCATTGGGCCAACACCATACCTGTATATCGCCTCGGGAACGGACAGTAATTAGGCCAACACCATACCTGTATATCGTCTCAGGTACAGACAGTAAATGTGACAACACCATACTTGTATATCGCCTCGGGTACGGATAGTAATTAGGTCAAGACCATAACTGTATATCGCCTCGGATACAGACAGTAATTAGGCCAACACCATACATGTATATCGTCTCTGGTACAGACAATATTTAGGCCAACAACATACCTGTATATCGTCTCGGTTACATACAGTAATTAGGCTAACACAATACTTGTACATCGTCTCGGGTACGGACAGTAATTAGGTCAACACCATACCTGTATATCGTCTCAGGTACAGACAGTAATTATGTCAACACCATACTGTATATCGCTCTGTACGGACATAATTAGGTCAAGACACAATAATTACCTGTATATCCGGTCTCAGTATATCGCCTCAGGTACGGACAGTAATTAGGCCAACACCATACCTGTATATCGTCTCAGGTACAGACAGCAATTACATCAACACCATACCTGCATATCGTCTCGATTACAGACAGTAATTAGGCCAACACCACATCTGTATATCGCCTCGGGTACGGACAGTAATTAGGCCAACACCACACCTGTATATCGTCTCAGGTACAGACAGTAATTAGGCTAACACCATACCTGTATATCGCCTCGCCTCATATTCTCAACCCATCATAAATATATCATGGGCATTTTAATCGTTACCAACGCAACGTCATTACGCGATATGCGATCCAACGTCAAAATGATGTAATGTAAATGCTGTGCTCCTTATTGTTCAATAGAAAAAACATTCCCATGCTAATAGTTCGTACGGAAGCCCATTAGGGCCACTTCACTTTTGTTTTTATCTTTTCTTGAATTTTCGAGATCTTTTCTTGAATTTTCTTGAATTTTCAAGATGTTTTCTTGAATTTTCAAGATCTTTTCTTGAAAATTAAAGAAAAGATCTTGAACATTCAAGAAAAGATCTTGAAAATTCAAGAAAACATCTTGTTTTCAAGATTGTTTTCTTGAATTTTCAAGTTCTTTTCTTGAATTTTCAAGATCGTTTCTTGAAAATTCAAGAAAAGATCTTGAAAATTCAAGAAAACATCTTGAATAAATGGAAATTAAAAAAAAGTGAAATGGCCCTGATGGGCTTCCGTAAGTTCGTGCTCGTACAATGAGTTATGATATTTCCAAATAAACACTACCTTTTATTTTCTGCTGACGTCGTTCGAGTGGGTTCCTTCATGCGGCTTTTCGTGCATGGGATTAAACCAAAGAAATCGCAATGGGCAGGATTGTACGGAACCCCGCAGGGGACATGGATTTGTTTTTAAACAATTCGTACCCACGAAATAACAATTCGTTCCCTAAATTTAACAATTCTTTCCCTGGAATTAACAATTCCTCCCCTCGGATTAACAATTCGTTCCCACGAATTAACAATCTTTTTCCCACGAATTAACAATTCGTTCCCGTGGGAACGACTTGTTATTTCGTGGGAACGAAATGTTAAATTGAGGGAACGAATTGTTATTTCGTGGGAACGAATTGTTAGTTCGTGGGAACGAATTAATAAACAAAAGTCTACGTCCCCTGCGGGGCTCCGTAGTATTGGGCGAATATGGAGGATAGAATAACATCTCCCATTGACGATAGAATAACATCTCCGATTGACGATATCTAATAATAGAAAAAATGTATATATACAGTAGGGTCAGCGTGTAAGTGCACACACGAACGAACACGACAGGTTGGTTCCAACCTGTCGTGTTCGTTCGTGTGTGTACTTACACGCTGATCCCACTATATTCCCTGTCCACTATTATAACGCTCAATGACAATTGCTAACTCGCCTGACCTTCAGATCCATATAGAACTGTGTCTCCTCATATTAACCCTTAGACCGCTACTCACAACAATTATCGTCTACTGTTGCTTTTATATCTTGCCTTATTTCTTAATAAAAACATGTTTTGACAGCACTTCAGAATCATTTCCAATGGAAATTTTCATGTATATCGTCGCATAAGAAACGTTAAATAATGTCGCTATTATTTCCCAAAATGTATTTGAGCCAGCAGTAAACAACGGGGAAACGACAGCATTTCACATTCCGCCTTCTTTCAAATGCATACATATACATGTATTACGTCAGCTGGGCCGCAATACAAAACAATATCGGCTCGGGTACAGAGAGTTATTATACATGTATATACAAAGACCAATTATCCGTTCTTTTGTGGCCATGAATCAGTCAATATTCCATTCTCCAGCGTGACCGTTGCCGTAGCTACGATAATTTTCCATTTATATCAACATTTCTAATGTTTCGAAGTCATTATTGTAAAGTGACAATTTGTATCTACATGTAAATTTAGTATTTGCATATAAAATAATACATTTTTTTCCTCATAGACGTTGTTGACGTAATTCCACGTGACGCACACCAGGTACCCACGTGTGCATGATCGATTCGGTGTCAAACCGCCACGTAATAGTATCGTAATTTGAAATACATTTAGGGCGGCGCTACATTTAAAAGAAAATGTGATGGGGTGGGGAAAACAATAAGACAGTCATAGTTCACATATTGCTTTGTAATAACTTTATTTGTTCGCTATCGCTCGCTCGCAATTAATGTATTCAATATTCAATACGTGAACTATAACTATTTATCCCGTCAACACAGTGCGTATGTGCCGTGAAACACGATGCCGTGAAACGTTTTTGATATCCTGTGAATACGACCTAATCACTGCGTATGAATATGTGCGGTGGCTGTGGTTATTTGTAGGTGTTGACGGGATAAATAGAATAGTAGTTTAGTGCCGTGAATGGGAAAAATATCTGGCGCGGCACGGAAACGGGATGTGCTCGGCAGAGCCTCGCCCATCCCGTTTCCTAAGCCTTGCCAGATATTTTTTCCCATTCACGGCACTAACCTACTATTCTATATTACTAGTGTGTGGCTGGTGTAATGGGGCTTACGGTATATGTGATCAGTGTAGCTCCTGATCAAATAGCACACTCCTGTGCCGTTTCACTAAACTTCATACGACTAAAATGTTCGTAAGTGCAAAATTGGTCTTTAAATATCACATTAACACCGTTTTCTTGTAAACAATTATTGGATTTACATTTATTGAGCATAGGCTGCATATGCAGCCTATGCTCAATAAATGTAAATCCATCAATTGAAATTTCTCGTAAAACCCGTATGCCTCATTTCATAAGTCACAGCCACATATTATTTTTGTTCTTGAAATAAAATAGCTTAATGGAAGACCATTAACATTGACTTATAAAATCATCATCATGATAATCAGATAGTTTGGCGTCGAGAGGTCAATGCACCTCTATGCAGCAAGCGACACACAATGTCATTTGTAATTACAGTGGAACCTCTTTAAACTGGACACCCTGGGAGGTTCCCAGGGTATCCGGTTTAGAGATGCTCCACTGTAATCCGGGTATATAAGCGTGCCATCCAAGGCATGCTGGGTTAATAGCTAACATGAAAAGTTATTAGCAGTCCATATAAGTTACAATGAAACCTATCAAAATAAAACAAATTTATTTGTATATGTATCCGGGTTAGAGAGATTATACTGTAGTATAACATACGGAGCCCCGCAGGGGACGTAGAATTCTGTTATTTTATTAATTCGTTCCCACGAAATAACAATTCGTTCCCTCAATTTAACAATTAGTTCCCTCGAATTAACAATTGGTTCCCACGAAATGACAATTCATTCCCTCAATTTAACAATTCGTTCCGTTGAATTAACAATTCGTTCCCACGATATAGCAATTCGTTCCCACGAATTAACAATTCGTGGGAACGAATTGTTAATTCGTGGGAACGAATTATTAATCAGTGGGAACGAATTGTTAAATTGAGGGAATGAATTGTTATTTCTTGGGAACGAATTAATAAAAAAAATGAATTATACGTGTCCTGCGGGTCTCCGTAGAAACCTATCAGAATAAAGCAAATTTATTTGTCTAGGTGTCCGGTTTAAGGGTGGTTCCACTGTAGTAATACAAGCCGCCGCTTGAGACTATCTTTTTTTTATTCGGCATGGTAAAATGTAATCAACTGTAAACACCATTGTAATTAGTATCATTATTTATCCTGTCAACACAGTGCGTATGTGCCGTGAAACACGGTGCCGTGAAACATTTTTGATATCCAGTCAACACTATTTTTGCATTTTAAAGCCATTTTTAGGTGTTGAAGGGATAAATAGAATAGTAGGTTAGTGCCGTGAATGGGAAAACATATCTGGCGCGGCACGGAAACGGGATGTGCTCGGCAGAGCCTCGCCCATCCCGTTTCCAGAGCCTTGCCAGATAAGTTTTCCCATTCACGGCACTAACCTACTATTCCCTATGTATCAGCTAAATAACAGAGTAACACACCAATTATGCTATGTGGCTCTATGTAAAGCAAATTATTTGCACATAAATAAGTTAATGAATAATCACAAAGGACACACTAAACGCTAATTGAAGGATTAACATGTAATTGGCTAATTGAATACATATTACAAAAAGCATTAGCATTGATAGACGATATAGGCAAACCTTTAATGAATTTGTTTACATTTTATGAGTTGTACATGTAGGTGCAATTTTGTATACGTAAACGATATTTTTCGTTTAAATACTTGACTTTCAACTATTTAAACGCCCATCGTTTCTTTAAGCGCATCGTTTTGGCATCGTTTTCGTTGTTTTTAATTTAGAATTGTCTTTTCGTTGGTTTAAACGTGACACGTTTAAGCCAACGAAAACAACATTTTGAAATTATTAAAACGAAAACGACGTCAAAACGATATGTAAACGATAGACAATTGTTCCTTGGTAGAACATGAACAAATCCGTAAGAAGGGAAATACACAAACTTGTCGATAACGTGTTTATTCGCTTCAAAATTAGTATTTGATAGAAACGCATGGGAACTTTACGGAAGCCCATTAGGGCCACTTCACTTTTTTTCATCTTTTCTTGAATTTTCGAGATCTTTTCTTGAATTTTCAAGATCTTTTCTTGAATTTTCAAGTTCTTTTCTTGATCTTTTCTTGAATTTTCAAGTTCTTTTCTTGAATTTTCAAGTTCTTTTCTTGAATTTTCAAGATCTTTTCTTGAAAATTCATGAAAAGATCTTGAAAATTCAAGAAAAGAACTTGAAAATTCAAGAAAACATCTTGAAAACGAGATGTTTTCTTGAATTTTCAAGTTCTTTTCTTGAATTTTCAAGATCTTTTCATGAATGTTCAAGAAAAGATCTTGAAAATTCAAGAAAAGAACTTGAAAATTCAAGAAAAGAACTTGAAAATTCAAGAAAAGATCAAGAAAAGAACTTGAAAATTCAAGAAAAGATCTTGAAAATTTGACACGCCATCTGATTTTGTACTTTCGGACATCTGCTATCATTAAATACGTTTACAAAATTTTCAATTTCATAAATAAAGTCAAAAGTTGACAAAATTTTCAGAGTACATGCGGAATATAATTCCGCATGTACTCTGAAAATGTTGTCAACTTTTGACACCATCTACGAAAAATATTTTAAATTTTGTAAACGTCTTTAATGTAATTACACAGATGTCCGAAGGTATAAAATCACACGGCGTGTCTCATTTGGGAACCTTCCACAAATCTTCGCTGCAACCTCTTCTGTATATGCTTTCTCTATTCAGCATTTGACATAAACTTTTGTCTATATTAACCCTTTCACCTCTAAGTAACTGGAATGAAATTTGATATGTTAATTCTGCAACTAATCCAACCGTCACAAAATGGTTTTCAGACTAGTTCATTTATGAAAAGAGGGTATTTTATCTCTCAAAAATATGAAAAGCCGGCTCATCTGCAGGGATTCAGCTGGGGAAAATAAAAAAATCGCCACTTCAAAAAAAACAAAAACAATTGGCGATAAAAAATTACAAATATTTTTTTTTTTTTATTTCTCAGTTTTCGAAAATTGGAATTTTTTATCGCCATTTGTTTATTTTTATCGCCAATTGCGAAAGTGGCGATCGCCGGTGGAATCCCTGCATCTGGATCTGCACTGTTTGAATAAACCGCTTCGGGTTCAAAGGGTTAAGGCAAATTAGATCCCAGTTTGAAGTTTCAAACTGAGAAACCAATCATCAATGTAATTACATGTTACATGTACAATGTAAAACAATTAGGACAGCGAAATGTATTTGCATATCTGTATCCTACATTCGGCGTCTGTTTTTGGATTATATTTCAAATTTCATAAAACTGTTGAAGGTATATTCACCCTGTCATTGAAATACCGTTTGCAAATATGATGCCCAACATTTTCTGAAACAAAATCCGCTTGTCTGGGCCAATTTTTATTTTTTATTTAATAGTGGCCGCCATCTTGGACGCCATCTTGAGTTCTAGAAATCTCCCGCAGGTAACAGCGTTTCATCAGTTGTTCTCCCATTAAATAGCACCATAAGCCACCAAAATCATTCAAGAAACGTTAGTAGTACCCGAAAGCTACTGTCTGTTTCACGAAAGCTGCCCAAATTTTACGGCTATATAGACAATTCAAAAACAATATTATTTTCGATAATATTAAATTAAAGGAAAATTTAAGAATGAGCCTTCTTTTTATTTCGTGAAATTTGGTCAAATATTGATTTTATTACGGAAAATAGATTTGTCTATGGGAATTTAACATGAGGGAAAAAGAGGTAATGCAGTGTGGGAGGAGTCAAAAAAACGAAAAAAATTGGAAATTGACTCCGAAACCTAGCTAGATAGCTTGGAAATGATCTAACTAAGAAAACAAAAGTTAAATTTTAAAAATCGGTCCAGTATTTCTGAAATTCTAAAAAATTTCCCCATGTTAAATCCCCATAGACATCTTCACTCCGTGAAGATGTCTATGGGGATTTAATATGGGGAAATTTTGTTTTCGCAATAAAATCAATATTTGACCAAATTTCACGAAATAAAAAGAAGGCTCATTCTTAAATTTTCCTTTAATTTAATATTATCGAAAATAATATTGTTTTTGAATTGTCTATATAGCCGTAAAATTTGGGCAGCTTTCGTGAAACAGACTATAGGTTCCCTCATATTTCCACTCCCCGCGATTCGACTATCGTGCCCAGGCCTCAATGACTATCTTTTCTGATAGCGCACATTTTGTATTTGCATCAGCTAGTATTCGTTATGCTATCGGCTTACGTTTGTCAATTTTCATTGAACATCATCAGCCACATTAGCGTTATGCAAATCAGTTCGACAACCTTCCAACCCTATTTATAATACAAATTAGTTTACCTGTCATCACCTGTCATTACAGATAGAAACCGTATGTTACTCATTCGGTCATTATATACTTATAATTCATATTGAGACTCCAATGTCAACTGTTCCTTGACACATATATTGCATAATTATTTTAAACTTCCTATCTACGGAGCCCCGCAGGGGATGTAGAATTATTTTTCTCTTTCTTTCCCTCAATTTAACAATTCGTTCCCACCAATTAACAATTCGTTGTTAAATTGAGGGAACGAATTATTATATCGTGGGAACGAATTGTTAATTCGTGGGAACGAATTGTTAAATTGAGAGAACGAATTGTTAATTCGTGGGAACGAATTGTTAAATTGAGGGAACGAATTGTTATTTCGTGCGAACGAATTAATAAAAAAAAGAATTGTACGTTCGCTGCGGGGCTCCGTAGTTGCATGGCCTACATGGGGATAATGGTGTTTTATTAACCTTTTGAACCCGAAAGCCCGCTATATCGGTTTATGCAAACAGTGCAGATCCAGATGAGCCGGCTCGTAACGAGCCGTCTCATCAGGATCTGCACTGTTTGAAAGTAATTTTCATATTTTTGAGGACAACAAATACCCCCTTTTTATAAATGGAATAGTCTGAAAATCATTTTGCGATGATTGGATTGGTTGCAAAATTAACATATCGCAGCCCATTTAGTTACTTAGGGGTGAAAGGGTTAAATCAACCCGGGTATTGTCAGTGTGTATTTGTGAACAATAAACTTGCGAATACTTATCTATATTTATTTCAAACTACTTGAATGCTGTGCTTTTAAATGAAGCAGCTTACTTTACTGAGCATGAGTTGTACTACAGTACAGCACAGGCTCATCCAATCAATCTACATGATTTCGAGCTGGGATTGGCAATAAATCTTCAGAATCGTTGATAATCTGGGGCTCGTTTCACTAAACTTCGTACGACTAAAATGTTCGTAAGTGCAAATTTAGGATCGTCTGTAAATTTAAATTGATGGAATTACATTTATTGAGCATAGGCTGCATATGCAGCCTATGTTCAATAAATGTAAATCCAATAAGTGTTTACTAGAACACATTGTAATGTGAAATTTACAGACTATCATAGTTTTGCACTTACGAACATTTTAGTCGTACGAAGTTTAGTGAAACGGCCCCCTGGGAAAGATTAACACAGGCGGTATTGTCATATATTATGTTAGTGTTTTATTACACCAACCCGGGTATTGTCAGTGTGTATTTGTGAATAATAATGATTACACGACGGCCTGCGCTAAACTTGTCAATATTTATATTTTGTATTGCAAACTACTTGAATGCTGTGCTCGAAATCAAACAGCTTGATACGCCGAGCCTGAGCTGTGCTACAGCATGGTGCGACACTGGAATATCTGGCCCAACAGCTATGTTTAAACCATATACAGCTCAGGCTCAGCCAATTAAATTGTTTCATTGCGAGTGGTATGTTCAGAAGCGATGAATTCGGGACAAATTTTACGCAGGCGGTTGTGTATATATCTATATATACACAATATACACAATATACACATATATATATATATACACAATATACACAATATACACATATATATATATACACAATATACACAATATACACATATATATATATATATATCGTAACAGTTCACGAGATATATATATATATGTGTATATTGTGTATATGATATATATATCAGAAGCGATGACATCTGGACAAATATATTTATCCCGTCAACACAGTGCGTATGTGCCGTGAAACACGGTGCCATGAAACATTTTTGATATCGAGTCAATACTATTTTTGCATTTTACAGCAATTTGTAGGTGTTGACGGGATAAATAGAATAGTAGGTTAGTGCCGTGAATGGGAAAAAAATATCTGGCGCGGCACGGAAACGGGATGTGCTCGGCATAGCCTCGCCCATCCCGTTTCCTGAGTCTTGCCAGATATCTTTTCCCATTCACGGCACTAACCTACTATTCTCTATATATACAATATTGTGCTACTGTAACAGCTCAGGCTCGGCCAATCAAATTGTTTGATTGCGAGTTGGCTTTGCCAATAGATGTTCAGCAACGTTGATAATCTGGGCAAGATTAACGCATGCGGCTGTGTAATAGTGTTTATTACAACCACCCAGGTATTATCAGTGTGTATTTGTGAACAATACTGATTATAATATTTCAGCCTTCCTAATCTACTTACATTGTATATGGTAATTGGTCTTACAATAGTTTTATCCCGTCAACACAATGCGTATGTGCCGTGAAACACGGTGCCGTGAAACATTTTTGATATCCTGTCAATACGATCTAATCATTGCGTATGAATATGTACGGTTCGATTATCTGATTTTGAGGATGCGGCTGGGGTTATTTTTTGCATTTTAAAGCTGTTTGTAATGTTGTCTAGATAAATAGAATAGTAGGCTAATGCCGTGAATGGGAAACATATTTGGCGCGGTACGGAAACGGGATGGGCTCTGCATGTTTCCTAAGCCTTGCCAGATATTTTTTCCCATTCACGGCACTAACGTACATGTACTACCTACATTTGTATTCTCTATGTATATACACATGGAAGTGAGGACTTCTTTAGAATGGTCTCTCAACGACTATTCTAAATACCTCAAATAGTGGTTGTTATGAATAGATCGGTAGAAGAGTTGTTGTAAGACAAAACAAACATTCAGTGATGCTTGTCTGTGCACGATCATGGTTATATTTTTGTATGGAGAATAGTAGGTTAGTGCCGTGAATGGGAAAAAATATCCGGCAAGGCTCAAGAATTTCTTTATTTCTCATCAGAAGTATATGTTGTGACCACTCATTTGAACCGTCTCGCCGAGACGGTTCAAATGAGTGGTCACAACATATACTTTGGTTCAGAAATAAGGAAAATAGATAGAGAATAGTAGGTTAGTGCCGTGAATGGGAAAACATATCTGGCAAGGTTTAGGAAACGGGATGGGCGAGGCTCTGCCGAGCACATCCCGTTTCCGTGCCGCGCCAGATATGTTTTCCCATTCACGACACTAACCTACTATTCTATTTATCCTGTCAACACTACAAATAGCTTTAAAATGCAAAAGAATAACCCCAGCCGCATCCTCAAAATCGGAGAATCGACTATTATGACAACCGCACATATTGATACGCAGTGATTAGGTCGTATTGACATGATATCAAAAATGTTTCACGGTACAGTGTTTCACGTCACATACGCACTGTGTTGACGGGATAAATATATAAAAAGCGCATAACGTGCATACATTAGCGAAATAAGACAACCCTTAAAACATACTCTTTATTGCTTCTATAAGACAGAGATTGCATAGATGATACAACATTATGTAAACCGATAACATATGAATCAATGAGAAGATGGTCAACGAATGTGAGCAGTGGTGAGAACGCATGCATACGTGTATATACACACTACTCGTGTGTTGGCGCAGTCTACTGTACACATTCCAGAAAAAATATCAGAATTATCAAAAATCAGTATGGACGTGGAACGGACTGCATGCGAGGGTGTACAGGCTTGTCAGCGCTCAGTTTCACCAAAATTGCTAATGTACTCTTCTACATGTTCAGTACTTATTTCTATTCTACCTGTACATTACTTATTTCTATTCTACTCGTACGTTACTTATTTATATTCTACCTGTACGTACTTATTTCTATTCTACTTACATTACTTGTTACATTACTAATTTTACTGTATTACTTATTTCTTTCTATCTACTGATTACATTATTTCTATTCTACCTGCATTCTATTTCTATTCTACCTGTTACATTCTACTATCAAATATTATTTCTACCTAGTACTTCTATGTCATTATTATTTCTCCTGTACATTCCTTATTTCTATTCTACCTGCACATTACTTATTTCTATTCTACCTGCACATTACTTATTTCTATTCTACCTGTACATTACTTATTTCTATTCTACCTGTACATTCCTTATTTCTATTCTACCTGTACATTACCTACTTCTATTCTATCTGTACATTACTTACTTCTATTCTACCTGTACATTACTTATTTCTATTCTACCTGTACATTACTTATTTCTATTATACCTGTACATTACTTATTTATATTCTACCTGTACATTACTTATTTCTGTTCCACCTGTACATTACTTATTTCTATTCTACTCGTACGTTACTTATTTATATTCTACCTGCACATTACTTATTTCTATTCTACCTGCACATTACTTATTTCTATTCTACCTGCACATGACTTATTTCTATTCTATCTGCACATTACTTATTTCTGTTCTACCTGTACCTTACTTATTTCTATTCTACCTGCGCATTACCTACTTCTATTATACCAGCAGATTACATATTTCTATTATACCTGCACATTCCTTATTTCTATTCTACCTGCGCATTACTTATTTCTATTCTACCTGTACATTACTTATTTCTATTCTACCTGTACATTACTTATTTCTATTCTACCTGCACATTACTTATTTCTATTCTACCTGCACATTACTTATTTCTGTTCTACCTGTACCTTACTTATTTCTATTCTACCTGCGCATTACCTACTTCTATTATACCTGCACATTACATATTTCTATTATACCTGCACATTCCTTATTTCTATTATACCTGCACATTCCTTATTTCTATTCTACCTGCGCATTCCTTATTTCTATTCTACCTGCGCATTATTTATTTCTATTCTACCTGTACATTACTTATTTCTATTCTACCTGTACATTACTTATTTCTATTCTACCTTTACATTATTTATTTCTGTTATACCTGCACATTCCTTATTTCTATTCTGCCTGCGCATTACCTACTTCTATTATACCTGCACCTTACATATTTCTATTATACCCGCACATTACATATTTCTATTATAACTGCACATTCCTTATTTCTATTCTACCTGCGCATTACTTATTTCTATTCTACCTGTACATTACTTATTTCTATTCTACCTGCGCATTCCTTATTTCTATTCTACCTGCACATTACTTATTTCTGTTCTACCTGTACCTTACTTATTTCTATTCTACCTGCGCATTACATACTTCTATTATACCCGCACATTACATATTTCTATTATAACTGCACATTCCTTATTTCTATTCTACCTGCGCATTACTTATTTCTATTCAACCTGTACATTACTTATTTCTATTATACCTGCACATTACATATTTCTATTATACCTGCACATTCCTTATTTCTATTATACCTGCACATTCCTTACTTCTATTCTACCTGCGCATTCCTTATTTCTATTCTACATGCACATTACTTATTTCTATTCTACCTGTACATTACTTATTTCTATTCTACCTGTACATTACTTATTTCTATTCTACCTGTACATTACTTATTTCTGTTATACCTGCACATTCCTTATTTCTATTCTACCTGCGCATTACCTACTTCTATTATACCTGCACATTACATATTTCTATTATACCTGCACATTCCTTATTTCTATTCTACCTGCGCATTCCTTATTTCTATTCTACCTGTACATTACTTATTTCTATTCTACCTGTACATTACTTATTTCTATTTTACCCGTACATTACTTATTTCTATTCTACCTGCACATTACTTATTTCTATTCTACCTGTACATTACTTATTTCCATTCTACCTGTACATTACTTATTTCTATTTTACCTGTACATTACTTATTTATATTATACCTGTACATTACTTATTTCTATTCTACCTGTACATTACTTATTTCTATTCTACATGTACATTACCTATTTCTATTCTACATGTACATTACTTATTTCTATTCTACCTGCACATTCCTTATTTCTATTATACCTGCGCATTACCTACTTCTATTCTACCTGCGCATTACCTATTTCTGTTCTACCTGTACAGTACCTATTTCTATTATACATGTACATTACTTATTTCTATTCTACCTGCACATTCCTTATTTCTATTATACCTGCGCATTACCTACTTCTATTCTACCTGCGCATTACCTATTTCTGTTCTACCTGTACAGTACCTATTTCTATTATACATGTACATTCCTTATTTCTATTCTACCTGCACATTCCTTATTTCTATTCTACCTGCACATTCCTTATTTCTATTATACCTGCGCATTACCTACTTCTATTCTACCTGCGCATTACCTATTTCTGTTCTACCTGTACAGTACCTATTTCTATTATACATGTACATTCCTTATTTCTATTCTACCTGTACATTCTTATTTCTATTCTACCTGTACATTACTTATTTCTACATGTATTGTACCTGCTCCTTTACTTATTTTTATTTTACCTTCACATTACTTATTTCTTTTCTACATAACCGTGCATTACTTATTTCCTGCGCATTGCTTATTTATTGGTACTGAACTGCATTATTTCATAAATCTTACAGCGACGATTTTTTAAAGGTTCCCAAATGAAACAAACATAACCGAACTGAAAATGATCGTTTTCAACAATGCTATGCATAGTAAAGATTATCGTTTATTACACGTTAAAACGATATCTTCGTTTGAATAGCCGGCTGTCAACTATTTAAACGCCTGTCGTTTCTTTCAACGCATCGTTCTGACATCGTTTTTAAAATGATATTTCGTTTGGTTAAACATCGTTTTCTAATTATAAAAAAACCCCGAAAACGATGTGTAAAACATAGACTGACACTCGTTCCTTTGTGGGACCAGGAACTAGTCCGGACTGTACATGTACAGTGAAACCTCTCTAAACCGGACACCCTGGGAGGTCCCCAGGGTGTCCGGTTTAGATAGGTTACACTGTAAATCAGGCATATATCAATTATTTTGATTGGCGTGATATGCAATCATGAACATACATGAACATATGAGTTAAATGACCCATCAAAAATAAGATCAATGAGGCCTCCTTGGTGTCCGGTTTAGAGAGGTTCCACTGTACATCTGGGGCTCGTTTCACTAAACTTCGTACGACTAATATGTTCGTAAGTGCAAAATTATGATAGTCTGTAAATTTCACATTAGCAATGTTTTCCTGTAAACAATTATTGGATTTACATTTATTGAGCAAAGGCTGCATATGCAGCCTATGCTCAATAAATGTAAATCCATAAATTTAAATTTCCAGACGATCCTAAATTTGCACTTACGAACTTCTTAGTCGTACGAAGCTTAGTGAAACGGGCCCCTGGTTATTATACTCACTGTTCAATCATGCTGTGTATATATTACTACCCATTGTATTTATAAGAGAATCTGCTTAATGCCTTAAATAAACTTTTTCAAGTATAGCCGTAAATTTTAGTGAAAAAGACAGTAGTATCAGATATTCTCTATATGCAGTCTGACCAAAAAGTTAATAGGTTTAACGTCCCAGCTAGGGCCATATAGAGACGAGACCACAGTTTAAAGTCTCATCCGACAGACTAGTGGGATGGAAATACTATGAAAGTACTTTCGATGCCTAAGACGAGGTTCGAACCCACAATCCCCGGAATGGAAAGTCAGGTGTTCTAACCCCTAGGCCACAATCCATCCCTATAGTGTCTGACCAACACGTACACCACTGCCTGTGCTAATCTCGCCAATTTTGTAAGGAGACATATTTAAAAAATACTTGAACATTGCGCGTGAAATCAAGCAGCCTGATCGGCTGAGCCTGAGCTGTGATACAGCTACGGCTCAGTCGATCAAACTGCTTGATCGCGAGTTGAGATTGCCAATTGATGTCCAGACTCTGGTGCAAGATTAGCTTAGACAATCTCAGCTCTACGGATGCCTTTTACTATTTCATCCCGTATTTTATATTCTGTATCCGTGAGAGCTGAGACACTTATAGTGTAAAATGTAGTCACAAACAATAACAGCACAATCTGTCCAGGAGCCCGTTTCACTAAACTTCGTACGACTAAAATATTCGTAAGTGCAAAATTATGATAGTCTGTAAATTTCACAGTAACAATGTTTTCTTGTAAATAATTATTGGATTTACATTTATTGAGCATAGACTGCATATGCAGCCTATGCTCAATACATGTAAATCCATAAATTGACATTTACAGACGATCTTAAATTTGAACTTACGAACATTTTGGTCGTAAGAAGTTTAGTGAAACGGGCCCCTGGTGTTTTGCTACGCAGTCTGACGAGTGAGAAGTTGAAGACTTCACAGTAATGTTATAAACATTCATAGGCCAATACTTTGACAGGATGATTTTACAGATGGTTTACAAAAATGGGAATAAAGATAACCAATGTCAAAGTATGTATACTTTCATGTGACAGATTGTGCTGTTATTGTGACTAAATTTTACACTGTATGTGTCTCAGCTCTCACGGATACAGAATATAAAAGACAGATGAAATAGAAAAAGAAATCCGTAGAGCTGCGATTTTCTAAGCTAGTGCAAGATAAACGCGTGCGGTGTAGTAATTATATATGCTAGTCCGCGGCGCCCCGTTACAAGTAAATAGTCCTGAATGTAGATCACCGCGATCGCATACCATTTAGTACAGGTAAACCCTAGACCATACACAATACAAACTGCCAAGTCATATAAGACACGCCATGGGATTTTGTACCTTCGGACATCTGCGTAATTTCATTAAATATTTTTACAAAATTTACAATATTTTTCACAGATTAAGTCAAAGTACATGCGGAATATAATTGGAATATAATTCCGCATTACTCTGAAAGGTTTGTCAACTTTTGACGCCATTTACGGAAAATATTGTAAATATTGTAAAGTTTAACGTATTTCATGAAATTACGCAGATGTCCGAAGGTACACAATTCCATGGCGTGTCTCCTATGTGGCTGTGACTGGAGAAACTGTAGCTACACATTTCCCGCTTTATAGACATCAGGTTGTACTGTATCGCTACACCACGCTTCACAGTAAAAATGTGCACAATAGCATTTACACTTCGCGCACTAAGATATAGAAAGAACCTGCAGGGTGTAGACGTTTATACTTCGCTATATTGTTATTGAGAGACAATTATACAATATGACACAACACTATTACAATAAACGTTCATAATAACATGTGTATTAGCAATATTCGTATGTAATGCAGTGCAACGAAATGTAATTAGAGTTATGTACTCGGAACAAGAGAAATGGGTATATGAACGTTCTGGCCAGTCTTACACCACCGTCTGCGGTAATCTTGCCCGGATGTTGACCAACGTTTCCTGACATCTATTGGCAATCTAAATACGCAATCAAGCAGTTTGATTGTCTGAGCCTGATCTGTAGCACAGCTCAGGCTCAGACAATCAAGCTGCTTGCATGCATGCACTATGCACAAGTATCAAGTAATTAATAAATTGACAAATAATTGCAAGATTAGCGGTGGCGTGATATAATTCAATACTGTGTGTTCAGTATGATGCCTGCTCCCTGACTGAACGGTGAACATAAGTGGGCCCTGATTAGACTGCGCGGAACTGCACGCTGTTCTGGGTTTGAACTGATCGCAAATGCCAAAATACACCCATTTTATTTTCGCAGTCACTGTCACATTATCCGTTGCATGTGGTGTAATACATTATACCTTAATATGGGTTATAAATAAATATGAAATTGATAGTTAAATACATACGACATATCGACTTGCATGTCAAATGTTCAAACGTTCATAATTAAGACACCGTTGCGCATGTAATACCTTATACCTTACTTGTTCATCCGCACATACACATCAGTTGTTGTTGTTGTTGGTTTGTAACGACCTATCAACAGCTAAGGTCATTTAAGGCCGACATACTGATGAGAGGATTATATACCATGTGCACGATTCGTTCTGATTGCAATCTTATCTGAATATACACTCATTCACATATCCTCGTACACAAGGTGCATGATCACGTGGTACTAACAACACCAACAAGTACCGATTCAAAGTACGTATTATTTTATAGTGTCCTTATTACGTAACGGATTTTGATGAAATATGGCGCATCAAACTCGTCTTGTTAAGCTGCATTTGGTGGTCTCTGTATTTTCGCCCAGACTTCTGTCATTTTTGCGAAGAATCGATTTCCGTGTCTCCAACACGGAAATCGATTCTTCACAAAAATGACAAAAGTCTGTGCCAAACTCCATAGACCACCAAATGCATCTCATGACGACGCGTTTGCTGCGCCATATTTCATCAAAATCCGTTGCATATTAAGGAAAATATCAAATAATACTTACTTTGGAGTGGGCGACGTTGTTGTTGTTGTAACCACGTGATCATGCACCTTGGTACAGCAACTTATCTAAATATGAAAACGTGCAACTTTCACTGTGATAAACTTTGATGGGTGTCACTTACACTTATGTCATGTGAAAATGAATATTCATAATTGTAAAACACACAGCCTCAAATACAGTGAAACTTCTCTAAACCGCACACCATGGGGACCCCGGTGTACGGTTTTGTGAGGTTGCATTGTATTTTGTTCACCAATATGCCAAAAGCAATGTTGACAAATATCAAACGGGTCCTATAGAATTCGTAGTTATCAGTGTCTATACATGTATGGCATATAAAGCAGTACTACCATTACATTAAGAGAACATACAGCCCGTATTTGTTCCTGGTTCCACAAACGAACAGTTGCTTATCGCTTGCACACCGTTTTTGGCATCGTTTTAGTTTTTTTATAATTAGAAAGCAATGTTTTTGTTGGTTCAAACCAACGAAAACACAATTTTCTAATTAAAACCACGATGCGTTGAAAGAAACGACGGGCGTTTAAATAATTTAAAGCCGAGTATTTAAACGACAATATCGTTTGCACGTACACAAAACAGACCGTTTAAATGCATATTGTTCTACAAAACGATCATGTTCACTTGGTTTTCCATTCTTTTTCGTTTGTTTCGATTGAGAATCTTCAACAATTATGTGTTGTTTGTGTGAACGAACTGTATAATAGGTTATTCCATTAATCGGCAACTGGGTAAACTATCAACTGGTCACAAAACCATCAGTATGTTCGACGCCAATTACGACGTGTTGCACACTTAACGATTAACACTTTCAACACCACAGGCCTGTATAGTGGTATTGGCAAAACGTGTAGATCCAGATGAGACGGCTCGTGACGAGCCGTCTCATCAGGATCTGCACTTTTTGCAAGTATTTTCTTAATTTTGAGAACAAAAACACCACATGTTCATAAATGGACTACTAGTAGTCTGAAAATCATTTTGTTACGGTTGGATTGGTTGCAAAATTAACATATCAAAATCTAGTCCAGTTACTTAGGGGTGAAATGGTTAAGTCACCTTGCAAGAGTACGCAGGGTGAATTCCGAAGGCCAAGTTCACATTTGTGTGTCAGTTGCAGCGTGTCAAAGCAGGCGTGAATAAAGGTATTGTGACATTAAATATGCGAACTATATAGGCGAAAACAGATCAGTTAACACATTGTATACTAAAATGCCGATTCAGTATTTTCAAAACTGTTCATTCCATATTCATAACGGGAGAAACTTAGCTTGTGGCATTTTCGACCAGCTTAATGAATGTTAATGCTTAATGGCGATTAACGGCTTGTCAACAGCTGTGTCGACATGCATGTGTTGAGGGAATCAAGCAAGTAACACTATGTTAGTTGGTGCAGCGCGAGGGAAATTAATACAAAACATAACTCTAGCAGTCGAGCAAGTCTCTATGAAAGTTGAAGAAACTTCCGCTGATATGTGTCGCGAGCCACTAACTAAAAAAATGTTACGTTTCGCTATTCCTCGATATATGTGAGACACGCCATGCGATTTGTACCTTCTGATATCTGCGTAAATGTATGAAATAAGTTTAAACAATTTACGATATTTTCCGTAAATGGCGTCAAAAGTTGACGAAATTTTCTGAAACATTTTTCAACGTTTGACCTTATTTATGAAAACTAATGTAAATGTTGTAAACGTATTTAATGAAATTAAGCAGCTGTCTGAAGGTACAAAATCGCATGGCGTGTCTCATATAATATAAATATTATTTCCAAACGTAGTATTTTACCCATGTACGCCATCTTGCATTGTACATAATTATATTATACCATAGTCATGTACATGTATGTATACTCATGAGGCAGTTGCCTCGCTGCAATAAACTATTCTTCTATATATTTCCAAATGTATTAGTTGAGGTATATGCTATAATCAGACTAGAACAGTGGCCTGTCCGCACATGAATGCCCCCGATGTGACACTGACCTTCAAAGCAAGGAGCTGGGTGTGATGCGCAACTAATTCTTATTGTGTGGAACACACGTGTGCAATTATTTCAACATCCCTGGATGCAAAACAAATAACATTGGAGTTCGAACAAGATAATTTGTGCTCTTATTTTACACTTGTCCTCTCAGCGACCTTTTTCACCTTTGAGCTACGGACCTGGGGGCCGTTTCAGTAAATTTCGTATTACTAAAATGTTCGTAAGTGCACATTTAGGATCGTCTGGAAATTTCAATTGATGTATTTACATTTATTGAGCATAGGCTATGCAGCTTATGTTCAATAAATGTAAATCCAATAATCGTTTACAAGCAAACAATGTTAATGTGAAATTTACAGACTATCATCATTTTGCACTTATGAACATTTTAGTCGTACACAGTTTAATGAAACGGGCCCCAGGGTCCTGTCCGCGACACGCCGTTTAATCGTGGTACACACGTGTGCCAAATAAAATCCATCAATGCTATATAAAATTGCACGCCGGATAAGCTCTAATTATTATCATATTTGACCTTTGACCTCTAAATGTGACCGTTCGATCTACGGACCAGGGGCCCGTTTCACTAAACTTCTTACGACTAAAATGTTAGTAAGTTCAAATTTAAGATCGTCTGTAAATGTCAATTTATGGATTTACATTTATTGAGCATAGGCTGCATATGCAGCCTATGCTCAATAAATGTAAATCCAATAATTATTTACAAGAAAACATTGTTAATGTGAAATTTACAGACTATCATAATTTTGCTCTTACGAACATTTTAGTCGTACCAAGTTTAGTGAAACGGCCCCCAGGGGCCCGTTTCAATAAACTTCGTACGACTAAAATGTTCGGAAGTGCAAATTTAGGATCGTCTGGAAATTTCAATTGATGGATTTACATGTATTGAGCATAGGCTGCATATGCAGCCTATGCTCAATAAATGTAAATCCAATAATTGTTTACAAGAAAACATTGTTAATGTGAAATTTACAGACTATCATAATTTTACACTTACGAACAATTTAGTCGTACAAAGTTTATAAATGTGGAAAAACGTGGAACAGACAGTAATTAAGGCAATGTCTATTGACAATTCACTAACCAGTTTACAGACTTCTAAACAACTGTCATACCGTTTGGAACAAGCGAAACATGACACGTACCAAACATAGTCACTATTAGCAAATTGGTAGACCTCATTCAATACTTGCAAATTATCAGAAGCGTTTCAAATTGATCTTTCAAAGACGGATATCCGATTTCATCATAATAGTTGAACGATGTCTGAAATATTTTGCTTTTGTGCGCAATAACTTACATTATAGAGTGGGTAAACATTTTAAAAGTATCAGTAACACTCGATGAATGCGGATCGTGAAGCGTTAAATTGAACACACGTCTGATAAATTAAGTCAGTGACAGTGCGGTAGCAGAATGAACTATATATAGTCGGTTTCACGAAAGCTGCCCAAATTGAACGGCCATATAAACAATTCAAAAACAATATTTAATATTAAATTAAAGGAAAATTTAAGAATGAGCCTTGTAGAACCCCGCTTTTGTCCATCTACCACTTTTGTTCACGTGTACGATTAAGCCGGGGAAAATAACTTAGTCGTTTTTGAATCAAATTAAACGTATAGGGCGTCGTTGAACAACTTGGACAAAGTTGAAGTCGTTGATGTCACAGCGGGATAGTGTAAGTTGAACGCGAAAAATATGCAGATCGTTGTACCCGTGCCATAGTTCTCTATGGCTGTATTGTTGCATTTGTTTGTGTTCCTTGCTCATTGCTCCCCCCCCCCACCCCTCTTAGGGGCTATTACAGTATTTCCCCTACACTGGCGGGACGCGCCACCGCGCCACCGACACTAAAGTTCACCGATATCAAAACGTCTTCAAAATTGTCTAAGTTATTCAACGACGCCCTGTAAGGTTTAATTTGATTCAAAAACGACTAAGTTATTTTCCCCGGCTTAATCGTACACGTGAACAATAGTGGTAGATGGACAAAAGCTGGTTCTACACAGCCTTCTTTTTATTTCGTGAAATTTGGTCAAATATTGGTTTTATTACGAAAAATTGATTTCTCTATCATGGGAATTTAACATGGGGAAAGAGAGGTAGAGGAGTTGTGGGAGGAGTCAAAAACCGAAGGTTTTTGGAAATTTACTCCGAAATCTGGCTAGATAGCTTGGAAATGATCTAACTCAGAAAACAAAAGTTAAATTTAAAAAATCGGTCCAGTATTTCTGAAATTCTAAAAAATTTCCCCATGTTAAATCCCCATAGACATCTTCACTCTGTGAAGATGTCTATGGGGATTTAACATGGGGAAATTTGTTTTCGTAATAAAATCAATATTTGACCAAATTTCACGAAATAAAAAGAAGGCTCATTCTTAAATTGTCCTTTAATTTAATAAAATCGAAAAAAAGGTTGGCAGCTTTTGCGAATAAATTAACCGTCTCATAACCTCCTTGATTTAAAACACACATTTCGACTGCATTGCAACTACAGCGGAACCTCTCTAAACCGGACACCCTGGGAGGTCTCCAGGGTGTCCGCTTTAGAGATGTTTCACTGTAATTCCGATTTAAAAGCACTGAAACGTATGCCTATGTGCATTGCAATCATGAACATCGATAAACATAAGCGACATTCAACAGTGAAATAGGTCATAATTTAATAAGTCGATGCTGCAAGGTTTTTCGGTTTAGTTGTTCGGTTCCAAAGTAATACTAACTTCGTAAAGAAATACGGGCCAACGGCCATTGGCTGGACACATTTTCTGTCCTCATATGCCCAGGTTTGGAAGGTCTGCGAGCAATTCCTACCCTTAAATATAAAATAACGGTAACGGTTGAATTCAGTGACAAAACTATTCTGACAGAGAGTGAACAATGTACAATTTGAGGATGAAATCAAACATACCGTTGTTTGTAGAAATGTCATGTACAGTGAAACCTCTATAAGCCGGACACCCTGGGGGTGGACACCCTGGGGACCCCCCCCCAGGGTGTCCGGTTTAGAGAGGTTTCACTGTAAACCATGCATTTGATCATTCTGAGCCACAGCTGTATGCTATACGATCATGAACAGACATAATCCCCCGAGATAAATTTCCAAGAAACTCATCAAAACTAAGATCACAGATGTTTTCTTGTGTCCGGTTTAGAGAGGTTACACTGTACATGGACAACCGCGTAGTTATTATGACATTTCTACAGAAGCCCATTAGGGCCACTTCACTTTTTTTTTTATCTTTTCTTGAATTTTCGAGATGTTTTCTTGAATTTTCAAGATCTTTTCTTGAAAATTCAAGAAAAGATCTTGAAAATTCAAGGAAAGAACTTGAAAATTCAAGAAAACATCTTGAATACTAATTGGAAATTAAAAAAAAGTGAAGTGGCCCTAATGGGCTTCCGTACATTTCACCTCAGACCGTTGCATTTAACAGAAAATCACACATGTACATCGCAGAAACAACGACGGACTGGAATATTGTATAGTATAGAAAATGCATTGAAAACAAATCAGAAAATGGTGATACATTGTATCTTCGGACAAAAGAAAATAAATACTGTAAACCAACTAAATTTCGCGTTTTTCGAACCTGGCCATATTCGCGACGATTATCGTTCGCGAAATGACGACGTGCGCTATTAACTTTCGTGGCCAATTTTGGAAATAATATGTTTCATGGCCATGCTGAATCAATTTAGTCCTTTGATAGACTCGTCGGCAAACCAACTCCAAATAGTGGACGAGTTTGTCGGCGAACGAAACGGTATACACTGTACATTGGGCTGATAATCACGCTGTGTCAAATCATAATCCCCCATTTAACTTTTAAGTAAATCAACTATAGTTGCGTGTGAGATATGTCCACTCTGGGTATATTAGCGGCCTAGTACTGATTCGTACGGAAGCCCATTAGGGCCACTTCACTTTTTTTATCTTTTCTTGAATTTTCGAGATCTTTTCTTTGAACTTGAAAATTCAAGAAAACATCTTGTTTTCAAGATGTTTTCTTGAATTTTCAAGTTCTTTTCTTGAATTTTCAATTCAAGAAAATATCTTGAATAAATGGAAATTGAAAAAAAGTGAAGTGGCCCTAATGGGCTTCCGTAGATTCGCATTGTCCGCTGATGTAGTAATCAATATTTTGTTGAGTGAATTTCGAACATTGTAAACAGTTTTTGGATAATACTGTGGGTGGGTAAAGTACGAGATATCTCTATTTTGATGATGTAATATATACGTTATTTTTCACATATTGGATTGTTAAGGAATTAAATACTGCGGTCGCTACCGCAGCATTTAGTTCCTTAAAAATCCAATATGTGAACAATAACATGCTTATAATTTTAACATACCAGGTTTATAATGCAGTGTCCTATCCGAGTATTAATTGTCCATGTCCGGTCGAAAAGGTAGTGAGTAAATCTGGTAATATGCAACATACTGGGGTTAAATCTTGCAATATTTGAAATAGTGGAGCGCGATACTAACCAGCGGTTAAATAATTGTCAGTTCCATTCATTCATAATATCGAGTATTATTGTCGTAACGTTCCTAACCGCCTCATTGGGATCAATTCTGGTTGTAGTTGCGGGCAGTAACTCAATGCTCCCGTACCGTCCGTAACATCCGTACGGGAGTTTTTGCAGAGTTACTTCCTGCAACTACTCTGGTTGCTATGGAAGCGTCCTGGTGCCAATATTAAAATATATTTAACTCGTGGAAGCGTCCTGGTGCCAATATTAAAATATATTTATATCGTGGAAGGGTCCTGGTGCCAATATTAAAATATATTTAACTCGCGGAAGCGTCCTGGTGCCAATATTAAAATATATTTATATCGTGGAAGCGTCCTGGTGCCAATATTAAAATATATGATAGTAAGTCTTAATTAGGAGCTAGTCCTCCTAATTAGGACTTAGTATCTCCTAATTAGGAGCTAGAAGATAAAACATTTTTTAGTATTGACACACATAGTAAGTCCTAATAAAAACTATGTTAGCAACAGGACTCTTGCATAGGTTGCAAACATTCGGATAAAGGTGTGAAGTTTTGGAATGGCTACCGCCCTATATAGTCCTGCTCGGGGAAGTGGCTTGGACGGAGGGCGACACAAGTAAAAGCTTTGAGTGCATAAGAACCTACGCGACCTTTATGCATTCGATTCAAACATTGGCGAACACTGACATATATATAGTTAGGTGGCATAGTGAAATTACCGTTACCTGACTGATAAAAGCACCATATTTGGCATAAGGCTCCCTTAGGGCATATTAATTAATGTTAGCCTAGGAGCCCTCCAGAGATTTTAATGTAAAGCAACAAAATCCAAGATGGCCGCCATATATAATAATAATCATAATAATAAAGTTTTTATTGCGCCGGAAATCCACCCGACTGTGCGCTCAATGTACTTATGCCTCCATGACGGAATGTCAGTGGGGCAGTATGTGTTGTACCTGTCTGTCTGTGGGTGCATGCGTGTGTGCGTTCGTGTGTCCGTCCGTCCGTCCGTGTGGGTGTGTGTCCGTCTGTCCGCTACACGTTTGGTTCACCTTGTTTGAAACGTATTTTTCTCAGCGACTGCAAAACCCACAGCCACCAAACTTGCACAACATACTTGCCTAGTGGTGTGCTACAAAACTAATATGTAGTATGTGACCTTGATTTGACCGTGACCTACTTTTGCCACGTTATTGACTTAACCGTTTTCCGAGAAAAAGCTGCCAATGGGGGCATTGCTGTGTTTTACAGACACAATTTTGAAGATGACATTAAATATGTCCAAGGCAGTCACTTATTAGAACATCTACAGTAATTTAAATGGTACAGACAAAACTCATTGTTCAAGCAAGTAACTGCTGTATTGCTTTATTAATAGGTATCTGTGTAGTTCTACTTGCACCTTAATATTTTACACCACCGAGGCTAGACCATTGCATGGTGTTGAGTTGGAATGCAATGTGTTTGTAACAACAGCCATAGTTCTTACATTATTATATGTGACATTATTATATGTGACATTATTCTGTGATTTGTCTCGCAGGAACACACAGTTTGCAATGTTCTATGGAGTACATTTGCACTTGCAAAGTGGTGAGCAGCCCAGATTTGCTTTACCACATTTGCAGTTCGAGCAGTCCCCTTTGCAGCACAGGTGGAAGACTCGGACATATGACACCAAAAAAAATGCCTATTAAAAAAATCCCATTACCCCACCCACTTGGTCTCGTACAGTACCATATGCTATATCAAGGTGAGTATAAATAGGGCTATTATAGAAAGAAGCCTCTCTTTTCCGGCTCGCACAAACAAAATAAACATCGATTAAATGTATGAATTGTGTCTCCGGCAATCGATAAAGGTATTAGGTGTGTGAATATACTCACTTCAAATCGCTGTTTCCAGCATTTATTCAGTTATTCGCATTTTGTATACCCCATCCAAAGCGAAAGTTGCGTGTACGAAAGAATCTCACACAGAATCGGAGGCCGTCCGGCTGGATTATCGATCATATTTGGCCGATAGCTGATCGCCAGCTCAAAATAAAGTCGTGCACCATGACCATATACATTAGAGACTCCAACCATACAAAGTTCGTCCAATTGTGATCGTTCGCCGATCTAAAAAACACATTTTTCTTTAATTTCATTCATTATCTGGAACTGGGTCAATGCACCATCTTCCATAATACAAGCACCGAAGCGTCTATGTAAGAACATCTCTGATTGGCTAAACCTAAAAATAGACGCGAGGACTTTCCCTTTTCAGGGTTTCCGGAAGACATAATCTGATTGTACTCGAATCATGAATGAAAGCCAATGAAATTAGAAAAAAGTGTTTTTTAGATCGGTGAACGATCACAATTGGACGAACTTTGTATGGTTGGAGTTACTAATGTATATGGTCATGGTGCACGACTTTAATTTGAGCTGGCGATCAGCTACCTGTCAAATATGACCGATAATCCACGCCGGATGGCCTCCGATTCTGTGTGAGATTCTTTCGTACACGCAACTTTCGCTTTGGATAGGGTATACAAAATGCGAATAACTGAATAAATGCTGGAAACAGCGATCTGAAGTGAATATATTCACACACCTAATACCTTTATCGATTGCCGGAGATAGAAGTCATACATTTAATCGATGTTTATTGTGTCTGTGCAAGCCGGAAAAGAGAGGCTTCTTTCTATAATAGCCCTATTTATACTCACCTTGATATAGCATATGGTACTGTACGAGACCAAGTGGGTGGGGTAATGGGATTTTTTTAATAGGCATTTTTTTTGGTGTCATAGGTCCGAGTCTTCCACCTGTGCTTTGCAGGAGCATTTGATCAGCTCCCTGCACGATTTGGAAACCTCTGAAATTGTCACCCAAACTGGTAGCCACGACTCTGATACCTTGGTCCAGACATAATTCTGTGGAGAAAGAACCACTGGCTGTGTTTGTGTGCTTGTCGTCCATATTTCTGCTTGATACACTGCGCGTCGGACATGCTGGAGTAGCGCATCGTTGGTGGGTGGCAGTTTGTCTATTGCTCGATTCTTCTGGCAGAAGAGTTCCCTTCGTGTCTCGTTGTTTTGTCATACATGATAACAGTCAGCCTTTCGCGCTTCTGGAAAGGGTCGTCGTCGAGATCCAACCGCTGGAAGAGGTGACATGCCAGATACATAAATGTCTCTGTGACGTCTTCATATGCCTGCCAGACTTACCAAGCAGACTTCTTGCCCTTGCCATTCAAGGCAGATGTTGTGTCACTACCTGAAAATGCGTGGAACACAGGCAATGCTCGTTATTGTGGCTCCCCTAGACTCGCACAGATAAAGTTGATGTGGTAAAACCTACAAATCTTGCCAATGCCAAAGGCCACCCAGTCGATGGTCGCTTTGATTGCACGGGCTGCTCAAGACATTGCAGCAAGTCAGACTTCGTGTTTGGAATATGAAGCTTGCAAAAGCCTGAGAGGGAAGGACTGTATCTCATATGCAAGTCACCTTCACGGTTCTGCATGGATATGTATAGCTGGCCAAAGAGTGCCACATTGTTCTGAAGCACTTTGATCTTTGATATTTCCTGAAGAGTGCCAGATAATTCCTCTTGATTGGGTCATGGATATAGTGGCTACGCACATCAAGCACATTCTTGACGAATTCCTGGTACATTGATTTTGATGTTTTTTCTAGGGTGGGGTGACAGGACACAGACTGTTTTTATGTTGTTTCTAGGGTTGGGTGGGGCAATGGTAACATTTCAAGTCTACACCTCCAACAAAATTGGCCAGGGGGCGCGACACATATTGATTGTGTTGGTTCTTCTAGGGTGACTTGCATAGTGGTAGAATGTTGATGTTTTTGCTAGGGTTGGGTGGGGTAGTGGTACAATTTATAAGTCCACACCTCCAAAAAACTTGGCCAGGAGGGGAGGGGGTGAGACACAGACTGATTTTTATATTTTTCCTAGGATGTGTGGTAACATTTTATTTCTAAGGCAGGTATGGGGATGGGTGGGGGGCAGGAAAGTTGATGTTGATGTTTTTTCTAGCAGAAGTAGACTTTCAAGGGTGTTGGGTAACATGAAATTATTCGACACTATCCATATACATGTATCATCAAGTATTTACAGTATTTACCTTACAACATATTTGTTGTATTTCTTTAAATTCTTGTAGAAACAAAATTGTCTTGTTGTTGTTGTTGTTTGTTGTTGTTCCGGAACTTCTCTCGCTTATATTCTGTGGCACAGCCCGAAATGGGATGGTGTAATTGATGTACAGTCAGAGTCTTAACTACCAATTCAAAATGAACACATCGTATTATAAAGGTAACAGGGCGATATACAGCCGTCAAATTAATTCAACTATTCGGACATTGTAGATAAAATTACCAGGAGCAGGGCTGGGCCAGGACTCCATGTACCAATCCAGTGAATCCCCATCCTCTTGGAACAGACAGTAGATGCATGATAGGACCACACAACTATATAAAAAGCTTGAAATGTGTATTTACAATCAGTTGTTGGTATTTTCCTTACGGAACCATGCGAATTTATAAAGATTACAGACATCTTTTGGTGATTTTGGCAGCCATCTTGGAATTTCGTCATCGTAATGGGCATGACATGTAAAAATTGCAATAGTAAAAGTCTGATTCAGTATGTTCAGTGACTTAAAAATCAATATTGGAAACCAAACTGGTCTTCTTACGAGTCATATGACTGTAGAAAAGCGTTATATTCCATAGATGGCGGCCATCTTGAACATTTGGTGCCTATATTAAAATCTCCGGAGGGCTCCTAGGCTAACATTGATTAATATGCCCTAAGGAAGCCTCATGCCAAATTTGGTGCTTTTATCAGCCAGGTAACGGTAATCTCTAAATGTAGCCCTAACCAACCTAACTAATAGTAGCGTCTTGAGTGCATAAGAACTTAAGCAACTGTCTGCATTCGATTCAAACATTGATAACCCAGGTAAAATATACCTGTATTTAGACCCTCTAAACAGGGACATTATTGACTTTGCGACCAGTGTAGCCCCGGGCCAAACTGTCCAAGTCATGTATTTTATGTTATTGCATTTTGTAATCAACCTTGAATCGTATACATTTTACAAAATGAAATATGAATACATGTACGCCTATATCTACCACAACATGAAATATGAATACATGTACGCCTATATCAATATCTCAACATGGATTATGAATACTTGTACTTATACCAGTAGCCGATTTCACCAACATTGCAAAGTATACTTTCTAGCAAAGTATACTTTGAGGGAGTGATCAGTTATTTTTCCCGAAATGCATTATGTCATATAGAACGAACGACTGCATATATTTGATGATTAAAAGTATGCAGAATTATTATACTGAATGTATTACATTATCACAGCCAAAATGGCTGTGATAATGTAATAAATTCAGTATAATAAATATTAATAAATTTATCCTAAAATTGAAAATTTCTCCCTCAAAGTATACTTTGCTAGAAAAGTATACTTTGCAAAGTTGGTGAAATAGGCTACAGGTCGACTGTACGGAACTATCTCGGTCATGCTACACTGGCGGTAAGCCCAATAAGTCCATTATTGTCTTGGCGGGTCCATATAGTTGCGACACGACGTTCAAAATAAAAAAATGTAAATCTGATTCAGTCGGCTGATTTCACAAGCCGATACAAGGAACATCGCATTCTTAATAAATACCTGGGGATTCACATTTCATATTTGTGGCTGTGATTGAACAAAAGGAGATCATGGCATTTCCGACCAGTGTAGATCCACTGCAGGGGGCCGTTTCGCTAAACTTCGTACGACTCAAATGTTCGAAAGTGCAAATTTAGGATAGTCTGGAAATTTCAATGGATGGATTTACATTGATTGAGCATAGGCTGCTCAATAAATGTAAATTCAATAATTGTTTGCAAGTAAACATTGTTCATTAGAAATTTACAGACTATCATAAGTTTGCACTTACGAACAGTTTATTAGAACGAAGTTTAGTGAAACGGGCCCCAGGCCTGCGCAACCGCAATGAGCTACCATGTATGATTCAATAGAAACGCCGTAATCTGTGCAGATAGGAACGTTTATATGTCCATTTACCGTAATGGTCAATTAAACTACGATGACAAACACCCGGGGGTTCATGTGTTATGTTTGTGATCGGTATCTATATTTATCTTATTCAATAAACTAACTAGAACGGTTTAAGTAACTGGTAGAATAGAATTGTCAGAAATAGTTTTGAAAATGAAAGGTCAAACGGACAGTTGGCATGTGCGGATTTGGGGGGGGGGGGGCGGACCCGGCACAAAATCACAACTCATGTGACGGTACCGGCGGCAACGACATTCCATGCCTTAGTAACAATGCTTGACGTCATCTTATTGGCTTGTTGTATGATGTGATGTCACACCGGTGCCCGCGTGGTTATCACGTGACCGCGTACTTTTAGACATGGATTCCCTTAACCAGAGGCATACTTAAAATCCTTGCCGTAACATTAAACATAGATTCTACTTTCACACGTTGCAATAATTCGATAGTTGTTTTTGTTCTGTTCCAACGGATTGAAATTCTAATTGTTTAAAGGTACATGCCCACGCAGTAGGCACAAAATGTTCTTTATAGGAATTAAATAAGTGTATAATTATGTCACTATTCCACCAGTTCTAAAAATTACGAGTGCCCGCTATACAAATATAATCATTTATTAATTATCAATTTACTGTTAGCGACGCGCGGTGGTAACGGTCTATTTTGATAATGTGCGGGGACGACGACTTTCACATCACGGCTTGTGGTGCGCATGCTCAGTATACTACGCGCGCCAGTAGGCTTCCCAATATGTCGAAACGTCCAGGACGGAAATTGTATGAAACGGCGTCGGTCAAAAAAAGGCGAAATGTCTGAGGGACAGGCAGTACAGAGAGTGCTTAATATTGGCGACCAGATCACCAAATGGAAAGAGTTACGTGGAGATTTAGATTTGGTCTCGAACAGAGATTTTTCTTCTCAACTTCCAATACTTCACTGCGCATGTCAAAGATGTGATATGATTGACCGTGTCACGTGACGCGTACTGGTAAAAATAGCACGAGGTCGGAAAATACCCTTTCTTGTCGCGGCATATAAAATGCGATTTAACACCAATTAACAAGCGCCATAATTAAAAATAACTCGTTAGTTGGTAGACAAATGGCTCATATAAGGCATGACAGAAAATTAAAAGTAGTAGTACAGTGTAACCTGCTGCGTGGGCATGTACCTTTAAGTTATGTAACTTTTTTAATTTGCATATTTCTAAGCTGGACTTGAATTGTCAAGCAGAGGCCCGTTCGTAAGTGCAAATTTAGGATCATCTGGAAACCTCAATTGACGGATTTACATTTATTGAGCATAGGCTGCATTTGCAGCCTATGCTCAATGAATGTAAATCCAATAATTGTTTACAAGAAAACATCGTTAATGTAAAATGTACAGACTATTACAATTTTGCACTGACAAACATTTTAGTCGTACGAAGTTTAGTGAAACGTGCACCAGCTTCTTTAATTTTGCCCCAGTTTCGCCTAGGTTGAGGCCGCCCCTGCTAAAGTGTAGGTCGAGTATCTGTGGCACGTTGACATTGCATAACTAATATGTTCAGTACGCCATATGGAATATCATAAGTCACGGTAATATGTGGCTCTGACACGAGGCTTATGAGCTTTGCGACCAGTGTAGCCCCAGATCAGCCTGCGCATCCGCGCAGTCTGATCAGGGCCACCACGGGAACGAATTGTTAATTCGTGGGAACGAATTATTATATCGTGGAAATGAATTGTTAATTCGAGGGAACGAATTGTTAAATTGAGGGAACGAATTGTCATTTCGTGGGAAAGAATTAATAAAAAGAATCCATGTCCCCTGCGGGGTTCCGTACATAGACACATCCATGACAAACATTATCAAATAGATCAGCTATATTTATTCCATGCGTGAAATAGATTGTAGATTACATAACAATGTAGACATTTTGTAAATATTGCCGTTTTGGTTTTATACAATAGTTATATAAATACTATATTTTTTGACAATTTGTATTTGTTTAAAAGTATAAAATATACAGTTTACTAAATTTTGACATAACATCAACAGGTTTGGGTATGCACTCGGAGGCGAATTATTGTAGCTATATATATGCCATGCGTGAAATAGATTGTAGATTACATAACAATGTTGGCGTTTAGTAAATATTGCCGTTTTGATTTTATACAATAACTTGACACTATAAACATTTAATGGCTTTTCAAGGTGTCACACAACCGCAAAATGTTTCGAGATATTTACCCATTTATAGATCTATAAAACAGACTGAGTCTGAGTTTTGAGTTTTGAGTTCTGAGTTCTGAGTTCTGAGTTCTGAGTTCTGAGTTCTGAGTTCTGAGTTCTGAGTTCTGAGTTCTGAGTTCTGAGTTCTGAGTTCTGAGTTCTGAGTCTGAGTCTGAGTCTGAGTCTGAGTCTGAGTCTGAGTCTGAGTCTGAGTCTGAGTCTGAGTCTGAGTCTGAGTCTGAGTCTGAGTCTGAGTCTGAGTCTGAGTCTGAGTCCGAGTCCGAGTCCGAGTCCGAGTCCGAGTCCGAGTCTGAGGTCTGAGGTCTGAGGTGCTGAGTCTGATGTCTGGAGGTCTGAGGTCTGAGGTCTGAGGTCTGAGTCTGATGTCGTCTGAGTCTGAGTCTGAGTCTGAGGGGTCGAGTCTGAGTCTGAGTCTGAGTCTGAGTCTGAGTCTGAGTCTGAGTCTGAGTCTGAGTCTGAGTCTGAGTCTGAGTCCGAGTCCGAGTCCGAGTCCGAGTCCGAGTCCGAGTCCGAGTCTGAGGTCTGAGGTCTGAGGTCTGAGGTCTGAGGTCTGAGGTCTGAGTTCTGAGTTCTGAGTTCTGAGTTCTGAGTTCTGAGTCTGAGTCTGAGTCCAAGATGAATATGCAAGTATTTTGAAATACAAACAAAAAACAATATTGGCCAGATTAGCGCAAGTATGGGGTCTTAATGTATTACTACAGTGAAACCTCTCTAAACCGGTATAGACAGGTTTCACTGTAAATCAGACATTTGATTATTCTGAGCCATAGTTGTGTCCTCTGCGATGGCGAACATACATTATCACCTGAGATAAATGACCAAGAAAGTCATCACAAATAAGATCACAGGGGGCCGTTTTACTAAACTTCGTAAAACTAAAATGTTCGTAAGTGCAAAATTATAATATCACATTGGCAATGTTTTCTTGTAAACAATTATTGGATTTACATTTATTGAGCATAGGCTGCATATGCAGCCTATGCTCAATAAATGTAAATCCATCAAATGAAATTTACAGACGATCCTCAATATGCACTTACGAACATTTTAGTCGTACGAAGTTTAGTGAAACGGGCCTCAGGTGTTTTCTTGGTGTCCAGTTTGGAGAAGTTCCAATATACATGTTGTTCAACTGTTTGTCTATCATATATTCTGTGTATTGAAATAACAACATTAAACTGGCCTTTAGTGAGCTATATCGAATGTAATTGTTCATAAACGAGACTAGTACAACAGTACGTCTTCTTTTTCTCTTGGCGCATCATAGGGTTTATACGTTTCTAAAAGTCGCTGAAAACGCGGAAACTGGGACCCGTTTCATTAAACTGCGTATGACTAAAATGTTCGTAAGTGCAAATTTAGGATCTTCTGGAAATTTTAATTGATGGATTTACATTTATTGAGCAGTAGCCTATGCTCAATAAATGTAAATCCAATAATTATTTACAAGAAAACATTGTTAAGTTGAAATTTCATAATTTTGCACTTACGTGTAACATATTAGTCGTACGGACGACTAAAATGTTCGTAAGTGCAAATTTAGGATCGTCTGGAAATTTCAATTGATGGATTTACATTTATTGAGCTACTATGCTCAATAAATGTAAATCCACTAATTGTTTACCAGAAAACAGTGTTCACGTGACATTTACAGACTATCATAATTTTGCACATACATGTAACAGTTTAGTCGTACGAAGTCGCACTGTAGCCTATTTCACCAACATTGCAAAGTATACTTTTCTAGCAAAGTATACTTTGAGGGAGAAATTTTCAATTTTAGAATAAATTTATTAATTTTTATTATACTTAATTTATTACATTATCACAGCCAATTTGGCTGTGATAATGTAATAAATTCAGTATAATAATTCTGCATACGTTTACTCATCAAATATATGCAGTTGTTAGTTCTGTATGAAATAATGCATTTCGGGAAAAATAAATGATTACTCCCTCAAATACTTTGCTAGATAAGTATACTTTGCAATTTTGATGAAATCAGCTACAGGTTTCCTCGTTGCACTGGTTTCTCAGACATGAGCCCGGATGTTGCCATTAGTGATGGAATTGTTGTTTGCGTGGCTTGACGTGATTTTAGCGCAGTATCCGATGTCCCCGGTTATTTGTCGTAAGCGAGCGTACACCGTCTGGCACGAATCGGCGTGGACATAACACGTGTAGTCAGCGCTCCAGATAAGCTTTGTGTCTAAATTTGCGTTCTATACCCCCTGATTTCAAAATCATTGCGTATTTTACTTTTACAAATTATTGATTTTCTTCATTACTACATAGGGAACAAAGGATAAAAAAAATTAAAAAATTAAACATTCATTTATTTCAGCTGCAGTTTGCTTTTTTGCAGCTCAACTAAGTGAATTTTCAACTTTATGACAGTAGTTTCACTACTCCATTTGAAAATCAATGCGTATTTTCACATTGCTGTGCGCATTTTGTACTCCCATTTTTGATAATCAATGCTATTCAGCTAAAATAATTGCGTAAAATATGCCAATACGCACCTTGTCTGGAGCTCTGGTAGTACATTGTTTCAATCTACCACGCATGCCACATGATTTCTTTGCACATCTCGTTATAGGGGTATATGCGGCTACGACTCCCGTCGTTATATAGTTACCGCGTTGTAACGGCGTTACATGTCCATATGTACGTGAAACGTATCTTATCCCGTCAACACAGTGCGTATGTGCCGTCAACACAGTGCGCATGTGCCGTGAAACACGGTGCCGTGAAACATTTTTGATATCCAGTCAATACTATTTTTGCATTTTACAGACATTTGTAGGTGTTGACGGGATAAATAGAATTATGGAAGCCCTGGAGGGACTTCCGACTTATTTACTTCCGACTCCCGACTTCATCACTTCTGACTTCATTACTTCCGACTTCATTACTTCTGACTTCCGACTTCATTACTTCCGATTTCATCACTTCCGACTTCATTAATTCAGACTTCATCACTTCATTACTTCATTACTTCCGACTTCATCACTTCTGACTTCATTACTTCCGACTTCATTACTTCCGACTTCCGACTTCATTACTTCATTACTTCCGACTTCCGACTTCATTACTTCTGACTTCCGACTTCATTACTTCATTACTTCCGACTTCCGACTTCATTACTTCTGACTTCCGACTTCATTACTTCCGACTTCATCACTTCCGACTTCATTACTTCAGACTTCATCACTTCATTACTTCATTACTTCCGACTTCATCACTTCTGACTTCATTACTTCCGACTTCATTACTTCCGACTTCCGACTTCATTACTTCATTACTTCCGACTTCCGACTTCATTACTTCCGACTTCCGACTTCATTACTTCATTACTTCCGACTTCCGACTTCATTACTTCCGACTTCCGACTTCATTATTCTTCATTACTTCCGACTTCATTACTTCAGAGTTCATTACTTCCGACTTCATCACTTCTGACTTCATTACTTCCGACTTCATCACTTCTGACTTGGAAGTAATGAAGTCGGAAGTCGGAAGTAATGAAGTCGGAAGTGATGAAGTCAGAAGTGATGGAGTCGGAAGTCAGAAGTAATGAAGTCGGAAGTAATGAAGTCAGAAGTGATGAAGTTAGAAGTCGGAAGTAATGAAGTCGGAAGTCGGAAGTAAAGAAGTCGGAAGTCCCTCCAGGGCTTCCATATAGAATAGTAGGTTAGTGCCGTGAATGTGAAAAAATATCTGGCGCGGCACGGAAACGGAATGTGCTCGGCAGAGCCTCGCCCATCCCGTTTCCTGAGCCTTGCCAGATATTTTTTCCCATTCATGGCACTAACCTACTATTCTATATTTCCATGACGGCACACGCCCGTGCATCCGTTCGCATACCGTGTCAAATACTGGGGAATAGCGTGTCTCAGGGTCAGATTGCGCTAACAGCGTTATCAGTATATACATGTATATACAACCATGTAGTATACATACATGTGGTTCCAGAAGTTGTAAATGGCACTTGACTGCCCATATATAGTAATCTGATAAATAGTCCGTCATTGTCAATACTATACATCGATAATAACCTACCTCAGGTAACTGTATCTGTGCAATCCGTTACCCACAGGTCACAATCATGTTAATATACATTGTATTATACAACACTTGAATATCGATTATTGTCTGGACTGTTATCATGCATTTGACATCTTTGAACGTGAAATAGCCCTAATTCCGGGACGTCAAGATGCCTGTATTAAGCAGATGTGGCGTCGCGAAATGAAGGTCAATTCAGCTTTATCTACACTTAATCATATACATAATCTATACTGCTCAAACTAGGTGCTAATTATTGATTTTATATTGTATATTTACACATACATTCGTTACCTAAAATTTTAAAATGACATATAGTTCCATAGGGCCGGGTGTTTTCGTCAATATTATATTGTACATATTCCCTGTTTCGTTTAACACATGGATGGTCTAGTAACGTAAGGTCGTAACTGCTATGCTTTAGCATAGCAGTTACGACCATATGTTACTAGACCATCGGCATGTCACTATAATAAACAAATTACTTACTTACTCATAGTAGCATATATTTAGGAGATTGCATGAGTGGTGATACAATATGATATTTACTAAACATGTTTACCGCTTTCATCAGAAACGAGGCTATGCCGAGTTTCTTATGAACTCAGTCAAATAGTTTAATAACATCAATATGGAAATAATCTATCTATCTATCTATCTATTACATTACATGCACCACAAATGTTAGATTATATTCATTGCATAATACCAACACGTTGAAGGTGTCCGGATCACTGTTTGAACATAGCCGGTAGTTTAGTCGAAGACTTCACACTCCCCGTTGCTGACCGTCAGCACGTTCACATGAACTGTTTTTTTGTATGTATTCTAGGGAATTAAGTATAATGGACATCGTTACATAATACTCGTGTCTCAAAATCGCTTTGCTCTATAATATATACCGAGATAAATGCGAGAGTAGTTCTATCACGCAATCAGGACATTCATTACTGGCCGTATCACGTTCACGTCAGTAGCCTATTTCACCAACATTGCAAAGTATACTTTTCTAGCAAAGTATACTTTGAGGGAGAAATTTTCAATTTTAGAATAAATTTATTAATTTTTATTATACTGAATGTAGTACATTATCACAGACAATTTGGCTGTGATAATGTAATAAATTCAGTATAATAATTCTGCATACTTTTAATCATCAACTATCTGCAGTGTTTAGTTCTATATGAAATAATGCATTTTGGGGAAAATAAATGATTACTCCCTCAAAGTATACTTAGCTAGATAAGTATACTTTGCAGTTTTGATGAAATCGGCTACATGTACGTTGGCGCTTTTCTCGAATTAATAAAGAGGGAAAGAATCGGGATCGACAACTCTAGTTGATTTTTATTTTAATGGTCCACGGCTTTTTTTTGCAGCTGTTACCCATGTTGGTATTACGTACATGCATTATGTGGTGGGTGTGGTAACCTTTTGAACGAAAATCTGTGTCCGGGGTCCGAGTCTTCGACCTGTTAACCTTTCAACCCTGAATAACTGGAATTGACTGTGATATGTTAATTTAAGAACCAATCTAATTATCACAAAGGGATGTTCAGACCAGTTGATTTATAAGAAGTGGGTGTCTTTACATGGGCCACAAGTAGTAATGGGTGTTCCAGGTCCCGAGCAATGCAGTAGTATATCCAGACCCCCTGAGTAGTATAAACAAGGTTGAGTCTGGTGTATTGCGTTGGGTGTGGCCCGGTGGAGGTTAAGTGGTCCAGTCTTGGGCCCGTTTCACTAAACTTCTTACGACTAAAATGTTCGTAAGTGTAATATTATGATAGTCTGTAAAT
The DNA here is from genome assembly GCA_029237695.1 of Conchocele bisecta. Lineage (NCBI taxonomy): Eukaryota > Metazoa > Mollusca > Bivalvia > Lucinida > Thyasiridae > Conchocele > Conchocele bisecta. Next base: position 57,633,143 of record CM055266.1, on the reverse strand, counting down.
TTCACATTAACATTATTTTCTTGTAAATATTTATTGGATTGACATTTATTGAGCATAGGCTGCATATGCAGCCTATGCTCAATAAATGTATATCCATAAATTGAAATTTACAGACGATCTTAAATTTGCACTTACGAATATTTCAGTCGTAATAAGTTTAGTGAAACGGGCCCCATGAGGTTAAGTTGTCCAGTCCAGGAGGTGAAGTGGTCTAGTCCCAGTCTTTGTATTACTACTCCACAGGAAGGTATAACTGCCTTAAGAATGTTATGTAAATGAGTGAATAGGGGAGAATTAGAAGGTATCAGATATGAATAATATGGTGAGCAACATGACACTATAGTTTACTATTATTTGATGTTGTGCCTGACTGTAATATTTATATGCAGAAAAAAAAGGTACATGTATACGGAGCCCCGCATTTCACGCACAATTATTTTGTTTTATTAATTCGTTCCCACGAAATAATAATTCATTCCTTCAATTCAACAATTTGTTCCCACGAATTAACAATTCGTTCCCTCAATTCAACAATTCGTTCCCACGAATTAAAAATGAGTTCCCACGAATTAACAATTCGTTCCCTCAATTTAACAATTCGTTCCCACGAAATAACAATTCGTTCGCTCAATTTAACAATGATTCGTTCCCTCAATTTAGCTACGGACGGTACGGGAGTAATTGCGAGAGTTACCGTTCGCAACTAGGGGTTGTTCTATTTTCGAGCCTCAAAATGCACTTTCCTGTGTTTTACGGCATTTAAATTCAGACTCCAGCTGGTGGTAAACTGTATACAAATGACTTTAAAATGCAAGAAAATAACACGAGCCACCGCACATATTCATACGTAGTGATTAGGTCGTATTGACAGGATATCAAAAATCTTTCAAGGCACCGTGTTTCACGGCACATACGCACTGTGTTGACGGGATAAATGTATAATACATGGTGTTTGAACGATTGTTAGTTCGCCCTGTTCCATCGAAAAGTTTGGTGATTTTACCAATTGGCTTTTTATGTTGGGAGCGGTTTATTTTTTGCGACCGCTCCACGGGCTGGGAACACATTGAATAATCATGCAGCTGGAGGTGTCGACAGCGGGAACTGAATCCGCAAATAGAGAATAATAGGTTAGTGCCGTAAATGGGAAAAAATATCTGGTAAGGCTCAGGAAATGGGATGGGCGAGGATCTGCCAAGCACATCCCGTTTCCGTGCCGCGCCATATATTTTTCCCATTCACGGCACTAACTTACTATTCTATTTATCCCGTCAACACCTACAAATGGCTGTAAAATGCAATCAAAGTACTGAAAGTACTGAACATAGGGTACTACAATATTAAACTAGATTGATTGATTGATTGATTGTTGGTGTTGCAGTTTCATTAACCCTTAAAGGTACATGCCCACTCAGTAGGTACAAAATGTTCTTTACATCAGACATCATCTGAGACATTTCCTGGCGAAATAAACATTCATGCGCCATTATCCCACGTACTGATTGGCATTATTATACATTTTATATCAGACGTAAATTTACACACTGATATCAGGGGCTATAACCGTGTTTGCTTAAAATGTTAACGGACATTACTATTTAATATCTGTATTTATTTTATGATGTGCAATGATCATACTTTAAAATCTGTCGAAAATATTATTTTTTCAAGTGACGCATTTCTTTAGTATAAATAATTAAAAAATATCATGCCTCATTTGCATATTAAAGTAGCCTGATACCACCGCGCATCAATATCAGTAAAATAAATATTACTAAATGATTATATCTGAATAGCGGGTACTTGTAACGTTTAGAACTGGTGGAATAGTGACACAGTTATACACTTATTTAATTCCTATAAATTACATTTTGGGCTTACTGAGTGGGCATGTACCTTTAAAGCGCTGGAAACGACAATTGTCGTCTGCTGTTTTAAATATTTTTATATTTTCTCCTCAAAAACATACTGAGACGATTCTACTGCGCTGCCAAAACAGGTTTTTAAAGAGATTAAAATATACAAAATGAGCAGACGGCAATTTTCTTTTTCAGCGTTTTAATGGTTAAGGAGTAAACTATTGATATGGCACAAGTACAGTATGTACTGCTACAGTATGTACCAAAACATTCAACAACATTACAGATTATGCTTAGCAATATCAGAATGATACGGTAACAAATATACAGGACATCATCAATTCAAGTATAAATACAGATTCCAGATTTCTATGATCATTATAGATATATTGAAAACTGATTGAAGAGCAATAGTTACAAGAATTCCGCTGAACGTAGAATTTACACTCATGTTGGCGTGTATTGGCCACCATAGACAAATGTCAATCAGGCCGAATTCGGGAATGTCACTAAAATCCGCTGTAAATCCATCGATAGAATGAGGATTAAACATCAGTTAGACCCACACGTGCGAGTTTTGTTTCGCACAGGTGTCGGGTGAGTTTAAAAATAGACTGTCGGAAGGTCAAACTTGATGTCGTTTGTGTGTTAAACGCGTCGCGTGTTTCGGAGAGTATTCGGAGGGAAGTTAACTCTGCCGAAAAGTATAGCCTGTTACTAAATTTAGCGATGACCGCACGATTTGTGCCGCAAATGGGGGCAAATCACGCTTAACAAAATAATCCGATGTATTGTAGAACATCCGTTGTTGATATTGTGCAGTGAAAGTAGTTTTTCATAATATTATTTTCAATTAGCGGTTGAGTATGACAGTTAAACGTTGAGTAACACAATGCATTTTGTTGTTACGGTTACACACTACGGACCATCGCATCGAGGGGGGTCTGGGGCGTGGCTAACTGTCGGAGGCGATACCAATACATAGGTTTACCATATGTGAAAATTGTATTGACTGGATATCAAAAATGTTTCACGACACCGTGTTTCACGGCACATACGCACTGTGTTGACGGATAATACAATTTATCCCGTCAACACAGTGCGTATGTGCCGTGAAACACAGTGCCGTGAAACATTTTTGATATCCAGTCAATACTATTTTTACATTTTAAAGCCATTTTTAGGTGTTGATGGGATAAATAGAATAGTAGGTTAGTGCCGTGAATGGGAAAAAATATCTGGCGCGGCACGGAAACGGTATGTGCTCGGCAGAGCCTCGCCCATCCCGTTTCCTAAGCCTTGCCAGATATTTTTTCCCATTCACGGCACTAACCTACTATTCTCTATATACAGTGTATATTGCGAGTCGTTGTGTTGGGCAATTGGATCCGCGGGAAAAGTTTGAAAATCAGGACGGAAAATAGTGTATTCTGTCATGCCTACGATTGGGTTTTAACCGCATTATACGGAATTGTATCACTACCTGACTAACCCGAATTGTGTGTCTGTAACGCAGGGCGATGTTTCGCCCTGCGTTACAGACAAGACAATTCGGGTTACCGGTGAACCAGCCCTTCCATCGTTAGACATTTTATGAACAGTTTGTATACATTTCTATGAATGTGAGCATGTGTGATGATGATATACAGTGGGGTCAGCGTGTAAGTGCACACACGAACGAACACGACAGGTTGGTTCCAACCTGTCGTGTTCGTTCGTGTGTGTACTTACACGCTGACACCACTGTACACTGGCTACAAGCGTTGTCACAACCCTTTCACAGAGCTGCCCTGTATGTGTTCGTGACAAGTGCCGTGTTCAATTTGTCTGCGAGTGTCTGTAGAGAGAAAGTGGGACACTTATTGCACTCTAACAGACTGATTGGTATAGTATAATTACGCTTTAATCAGCTAGTGCGTTACGATAGTGTTTATTTGCTGTGCGATTCTCAGAGATATGAGGTTGCAAATTAATTGAAATTTAGATATTACATATGGGTTAATACATATATGTGGCTGACAGTGGCAAAAAATATAATTCCAGCTGTGGGCCGGATCAGTAGCCTATTTAACCAACATTGCAAAGTATACTTATCTAGCAAAGTATACTTTGAGGGAGAAAGTTTCAATTTAAGGATACATTTATTCATTTTTATTATACTGAATTTATTACATTAACACATCCATTTTGTAATAAATTCAGTATAATAATTCTGCATACTTTTAATCATCAAATATATGCAGCGGTTAGTTCTATATGAAATAATGCATTTTTGGAAAAATAAATGATTACTCCCTCAAAGTATACTTTGCTAGATAAGTATACTTTGCAATTTTAATGAAATTGGCTACTGGTTAGGGGCTTATTAGCTATGGTACATATGTAAATATAATGTTTTTTGTTGTTGTTTTTTTTTCATCATGATATGTTGCTAAGGCTGATGAAATTGGCTGGTCAGTACATCTTCGGATATGTTATACAACACCGCCTGCGTTAAATTATTTTTTATTTTAAATATACGTACTTGAATACACTGTTATTAAACTGTGAGCACCCATAATATGTTTCCTTGACGTGATAACTATCCCCACCCACGTTGACACATTGAATGTTTGATGTGATAGGACAAGATAATAATCGAAACATTGAGAGAAAGAGAGAACGAGAGGGGAGATAGGGGATATAGGGGGAGAGATAGATATTATATAGAGAGATACACACACACATAGACACAGAGATAGGGGGAGAGGTGATAGAGGTGGTATTTGATAAAATATGGTAAAATATCAGATTTTCTGTGTCACAACCCCCCCCCCCCCCACCCCCCCCCCGCCCCGTAGAAAGGGCTCGCACTAGCCAATCTCAGTTTAACAAATAGAAATGAGCATATCACTGCTGATATGAATGACTGGTAGCGTCATTATCATTACATAAAATCGTGAATCAAATATACCAGACAGGTTCAATTTGGCTAGACAGCAATCAGTCAAGACCCTGATCATATTGTACGGATGCCCCGGCTGATCTGAAGATACACAATGCGCAAAAAGACACATCTCCAATCACAGTCTCAGTGCTTCCAGCCGTCGGTCAACAATCGTGTAGCAATCCTGGCAGACTGGACCTTATATCATGCTGCATGGGTGACAGTTAATGGGTCCGGGGCCCATTTCACTAAACTTCGAACGACTAAAATGTTCGTAAGTGCAAATTTAGGATCGTCCGGAAATTTCAATAGATGGATTTACATTTATTGTATGAAATTTAGTGAAACGCCCCCCCCCCCCCCCACCCCCGCAACGCTCCCGTTGCGCTCACACAGTTGGCTTATAATCGTAATGCTACGCGCCCACTTTCACGATATTAGTACGATCTACCACGATGTGGGAAGCTCGTGATAATTCGTGGTTAGCTCGCAATGTACACGTACTAAGGTCGTAATGTGCTCGTTGGCTGGCTAGCAATCGCGGCGAAATTTTGAGACAGTTCAAAATTCTGGCAATGATCGTGTGGCATCGTGTGATGGTCGTGTTATACTCGTGTTGTGCTCGGCATTGTTCGTAGTCTGCTCTTGTAGTTCGTACTATACACGTATGGACATCGTACTGTATATTCGACACGACTTGAACACGACTTAGTCACGATAGTCACGTGTTGTGTACGATTGACACGAGCACAGTACGTATACAGAGCAAAGTACTTTCCTTGTCACGAGTGGGATACGATGTTAGTACGAACTCAATACGTGCAGAACACGACATAGTACGAAGTAACGCGAGCTGGCTACGATACTCACGTGTTGAACACGTCCTTAACACGATTGCGTCAAGATTGGTCACGTGGTGTCGCGCGGTCCTCTTCTTCCCTTCGTTGACGTCTACGGATAACCAAGGTGGTAGCCGCAACCACACCAACAACAACGCGTTTGTACTGCCAATCAACAGTGAGTTGCTGGTGTGCCATATTGCTATGAATGAAGCTGTAACTTATCTAAATGATGGTGAGATGTTGTTGCCGCTGTGAACACCTAAAAAGGCGCAAAAAACTCGACCAAAGGCGCCAAAATTCCGTCCTTTTCGTGTTCCGGTGCAATCCCAATGACATCGTGACACACTCGCAGAGATCGTATTAATGTCGCAGTAAGCTCGTAATTACCACATGCGCAACACGCAATAAACTTGACTTTATCATGCTAACATCGGACTGACATCGTAGAAAGCACGTGTTATATTCGTAGTAAGCTCGTGCTGTACGCATCCATCTACGGACATAATTTTCTACCCTCTACGATGCCTCGTAGAACGTGATAAATCGTAGTAACATCGTGAAAGTGGGCGCGTAGAATAACTATTTGAACCCGAAAGCCCGCTATAGCGGTTTATGCAAACAGTGCGGATCTTTTTTTTATTTCGAAATACTTGAATGCTGTGCTTGAAATGAAGCAGCTTGACTGACTGAACCTGAGCTGTGCTACAGCTCAGGTTCAGCCAATAAAGCTGCTTTTCTACGAGGTGAGATTGCCAATAGGTGTGCAGTAACGTTGATATCTGGGCAAGATAGACGCAGGCGATTGTGTATATGATATGGTTTATATATATTCAAATTACAAGTCCAGTGGAATCTCTCTAAACAGGACACCACCAAAACACATGTGATCTTATTTTTGATGAGTTTCTTGGTCATTTATCTCGTGTGATAATGTCTGTTCGTGATCGCATAGTACACAGCTATGGCTCAGAATGATCAAATACCTGATTTACAGTGAAACCTCTGTAAGCCGGACACCATGGGGACCTCCCAGGGTGTCCGGTTTACAGAGGTTTCAATGTACAGTGACTGTCGTACTGTGTCGCTGGATTAATGGCGACTGGCGTAGACGCGATCAATCTGCGAAGATTCGCGGATGCGCAGACTGGTGTCCACGGAGCCCCGCAGGGGACGTATAATTCTTTTTTTTATTAATTGGTTCCCACGAAATAACAATTCGTTCCCACGAAATAACAATTCGTTCCCCCAAATTAACAATTCGTTCCCTTAATTTAACAATTCGTTCCCACGGGAACGATTTGTTAATTCGTTGGAACGAATTGCTATATCATGCGAACGAATTGTTAATTCGAGGGAACGAATTGTTAAATTGAGCGAACGAATTGTTATTTCGTAGGAAATCCATGTCCCCTGCGGGGCACCGTATGTGTCACAGTGGCGCTACGCTGGTGGCTAATTTTGAATTGTCCAATTGATTGTGTAAGCGGTTTTACTCGGCTTTTAGTGGATCTCATCTGAAATACTTGCGATAAGAATTACACAATTCCGTTGCTTGGTTACGAATGAAAGGACATATACGTCACTAAGGTGGTATACGAATATTTGCATGCACATTTCAAGACAGTTAAATTTGCCTATTTTTGCCAATTTGACAAGGATATAGAATGTGAATCCAACAATTTTGAAACGGAATAGCGTTTCTCGTTTTCCACGATAGACATGTGTACGACATTTGGTTACGATCCATCAATTATAACTTGCTAGGCAAAATGAATTGATAACGCCAAAAAAAGACAATATTCGCTCCAATATTTATAAAAACATGGTACGTTTTCGAATAATGTCTGAAATTTTTAGTAGCCAAAATGTACATTTCTGAAATATTAGTAGCCAAGTAGCTTTTAGCGAAGAACCTTGTTGATTTTCAATATTATCAATGACTTATCTCCCCTTGGCGTATAATATTTAATTTTTCACCATGTATCCTTGTCCACGCAATAACTACAGTAAAGGTTGGTGCTACTGGTAGCCACAGTAGACATTTGAATACTAAAAGCTACTTGGCTACTAATACTTCAGGGGGCCGTTTTACTAATCTTCCTACGACTAAAATATTCGTAAGTGCAAAATTATGAAAAGTCTGTAAATATCACATTAACACTGTTTTTTGGTAAAGAATTATTGGATTTACATTTATTGAGCATGGGCTGCATATGCAGCCTATGCTCAATAAATGTAAAGCCATCAATTGAAATTTTCAGACGATTCTAAATTTGCACTTACGAACATTTTAGTCGTACGAAGTTTAGTGAAACGGGCCCCTGTTTTGTAAGGATATGCTACTATACTGAGGCCCGTTTCACTAAACTTCGCACGACAAAAATGTTCGTACGGGGATTTATATCAAATTACTTCACTGATTATTGTAATTAATTAATACTAACATATTCCACCTATATGCGGAGATCATAAAGTCTGAACAACCCAAAGTCGGTTAATAATGCCAACTTTGCTGTAAATATTAGTTTCACACTTACCAACTTCTTAGTCGTATGAAGTTTAGTGAAACGGCGGGCTCCTGGTTATTTGTAGCATGTCGGGTGTTTCTCTGACTGAATGGTGAACATGTGTTCATCCAAACACAATTAGGTGGTGCACTATATTTTGCATAATGGATTGATAGTTGTGATAGACGCTTGACACATGTGGCTGTGACTGGAGAAACGGGGCTTATGGGCTTTGTGACCAGTGTAACCCCTCGTCAAATAGCACACTACTGTAGCCTGATAACGATATATATTGCTTGTTAGAAGCATGACATGTGTTCATTTGTGGAATGGCGAACAGTGCGGATGCACAGGTGGACCTGGATCTACACTGGTTGCAAAAACATTTCTCCAGTAACACTAATTGGCGTAGTGTTTGTTTGAAGAGTGTATCATATAACATTAACAATTGCTGAAGGGCGAGATAGGGATCTATGGCTGTTCATTAAAAGGTATGCACAGTGTAAACTGTGAACCGTACGGGAGCCCATCAGGGCCACTTCAAGAAAAGATCTTGAAAATTCAAGAAAAGAACTTTAAAATACAATATTTCAAGATGTTTTCTTGAATTTTCAAGTTCTTTTCTTGAATTTTCAAGATCTTTTCTTGAAAATTCAAGAAAAGATCTTGAAAATTCAAGAAAATAACTTTAAAATTCAAGAAAATAACTTGAAAATTCAAGAATCTTGAAAATTCAAGAAAACATCTTGAAAATTCAAGAAAACATCTTGAATAAATGGAAATTAAAAAAAAGTGAAGTGGCCCTAATGGGCTTCCGTAGAACCGTGCCCAGTCACACTTCAATGATTAAGATCTACACCATATACTCACAAATACAGCCCGCAGTTGTTCCTGCTTCCTGAAACTAACGATTGCCTATCGTTTACACGTCGTTTACACATCGTTTTTACATCGTTTTTACATCGTTTTTATAATTAGAAAACGACGTTTTCGTTGGTTTAAACCAACGAAAACTTCATGTTCTTCTAATTAAAAACAACGAAAACTATGTCAAAACGATGCGTTGAAAGAAACGGCAGGCGTTCAAGCAGTTGAAATCCGGGTATTTAAACGAAAATATCGTTTTAAACGAACACAAACAAAAAATCTGTAATCGTTTCTATGCATATGGTTGTACAAAACGATCGTTTTCACCTCGTTTCGTTTGGGAACGTACAACAAATCTTCGCTGTACATGTAGGTAAGAATAAATTGTATGTATGGATTGATGATTAACATGTAGACAACCATACATCAAAATAAACTTCAAACAATAATTATTCATGATGAATACGTTCTCAGTTGCCAAATATATTGCAGGCTTATCACACAATGCGCAGTGTATTACACGTTCACCGGAATGGAATGTGCTTAATGGCCCACCGACACAAAACAGGGCCAAAACTTTCACCTGAAGAGTCTGTGTACATAGAGAATAGTAGGTTAGTGCCATGAATGGGAAAAAAAATCCGGCAAGGCTCAAGAATTTCTTTATTTCTCATCAGAAGTATATGTTGTGACCACTCATTTGAACCGTCTCGCCGAGACGGTTCAAATGAGTGGTCACAACTTATACTTTGGTTCAGAAATAAGCAAGGCTCAGGAAACGGGATGGGCGAGGCTCTGCCGAGCACATCCCGTTTCCGTGCCGCGCCAGATATTTTTTCCCATTCACGGCACTAACCTACTTTTCTATTTATCCCGTCAACACCTACAAATGGCTGTAAAATGCAAAAATAATATTGATTGGATATCAAAAATGTTTCACGGCACCGTGTTTCACGTCACATGCGCACTGTGTTGACGGGATAAACGTTTGTATCCCATCAACACAGTGCGTATGTGCCGTGAAACACAGTGCCGTGAAACATTTTTGATATCCTGTCAACACGTCCTAATCACTGCGTATGAATATGTGCGGTTGTCATACATGTCGATTCTCCGATTTTGAGGATGCGGCTGGGGTTGTTTTTTTTTTTCATTTTAAAGCTATTTGTAGGTGTTGACGGGATAAATAGAATAGTAGGTTAGTGCCGTGAATGGGAAAACATATCTGGCGCGGCACGGAAACGGGATGGGCGAGGCAGAGCCTCGCCCATCCCGTTTCCTAAGCCTTGCCAGATAATTTTCCTCATTCACGGCATTAGATAGATGATATGGAACCTGAAATCTCAATAAACACCTGCCAAAATATACACAAATAATATTAAATAACACAGGTTGGTTCTGAGCAGATCGGGGTATTATATGTTTATTTTGGCATATTATGTTTGCATATGTGGACAAAAGACTAAAAGAAACAGCCACAATCAAATCGGATATCATTGTTTAAACAAATTGCCTCGGTGGTTTCATCCAGCCTCATGTTTTGCTGTCTTTCAAGCGAAAGAAACCAACCACATCTCGTTTAAAAGCTGCAACTCAATATAATTTACGACCGTAGACTGTCGGAACAAATCACTCGCCACTGTGTTTGTTTGTGTGTTTGTTGGGTTTTAGCGGACTATCAACAGCTAAGGTCATTCAAGGCCGGGTCAATGGGTTTAGTAATAAATCCCATATATTACCTGTTCAAATGCATGTACATGTACAAGTTGGGGGAAATCCCAAATTCAGAACTGAATATTTACAATAAAAAAAACGATATATTCAGCCCTGAAAACGAAATAATCTGATCTGATGCCAGGTCCTAGCCACGCCAGAAACACTTGGCCCCCTGCCAAAAGCAGTAGGATCAGTAATAATCGTACTACTTTTATAATAGGCAATAACCCAATTCAACTCCCATTTAACACAAGGGACAAAGATATAAACGTACCGGAGGGCCAACCCAGGCAAATCGTGATTCCTATAAGGAGGAACCCCACCTTTAACTTACGCCGTCGCGTTCATCCGACCATCCCACCCACTACTCACTCGCCACTGTGACTGAGTTTCATCACCGTGTGTATGGCCAATGAACAAATAAGGAATCCTATGCTTGTCCCCCAAGTCAAATGTGCCTGTGACTTGAGAAATGGTTTTGCGACCAGTGTATATCCAGATCAGCCTGTGCATCCGCACAGTCTGATCAGGATCTGCACTGTTCGCTATTCCACCAATACAATAGAACATCCGTCATGCGTCTAACAAGCGAAACAGATCGTTATCAGGCTACATGAGTGTGCTATTCGATCAGAAGCTAGACTTGGTCACAACTCCCATAAGCCCCATTTCTCCAGTCACAGCCACAAATATACAATGTAGTCACGGTAGACTTACACAACAGGGTACATATTGACTGACTCTCGTAATACTGTAGTGCCAAACATAATACTGTATTTACATATGCTGGTGAAATGGGTTCTAGTTGTGAAACTCTCACACACACAACCTTGGATGTTGTGACAGAATAGCAAACAAACCACCGTTCTGTATGTATGCTTAGTATTCATATCTCCTTATAGCTGACCGCAAACAAAGCCAACGCCACCATATTTACACAATACGCCCAATAAATGGCTCAAACATAGTCTGGTCAACATTAGCATACAAAGCCGCCTGCGTTAAGGACCCGTTATCATGATTTACACATACATGTAATTGATTCCTAAATGTGATGGGATATACATGTATGTATAATATATACATGTATGTGAAATTCTGCCTCGTCAACCATAGCTTACATGTGTATGTACATTTTGAGAATGTTGGTAAAAGTACACCAATAGCCGACTTGCAGTATATATATTGATGTAATATAATTTACAGACGTTCAGTGTCCTGGCTTTTCTATGAATGGATGCTTAGCTGCATTGTATGATATGTTCTACTTCGCATTTTCCGGTCTTTGTCAAACGTCACAATAGGTGAAACTGGCTGATGGCTTGAAAACACAAAGATGGCCGACTTCGCCACTCTATGTGCCGTATAGGATACAGTAACAAGGCAGTGTTCACATGTGAGACACACCGTGTGATTTTGTACCTTCGGGTATCTGCGTAATTTCATGAAATACGTTTACAAAATTTACAATATTTTCCGTAAATGGTGTCAAAAGTTGACACAATTTTCAGAGTACATGAAATCACGCAGGTGTCCGAAGGTACAAAGTCACACGGCGTGCCTCATATACATTTTTACATATATTTCATCACATTTACGAAGCACGTATCTTTGAATCAAACGATGATCATGTATAGAACGGGTCCTTAATATTGTCCAGGTGGCGTATCGGCAATCTCAACTCGCAATCAAACAGTTTGTTTGTCAGAGCCTGACCAGCAGCACAGCTCAGGCTCAGCAAATGTAACTGATTCATTTCAGACACAGCATTCAAGTGGGTTTTTTAATAATAAAGAAGTTTAGCGCAGCCGTTGGTGTACATATAACCTGAACCATGACACCATATAACGATACAATAGTTCTCGAGTACAGACATGTAGATGTCGTAAACAAATGCAGCGTCTCGTCCTAGGGGGTCACATAATCTTGGACTGCCGCCTGACAAAATACACATTAAGGCAGATAAATATAGTTTAAGTCGCGAGTGGTGGGCGTACCGTCTGGAAATGGGCGAGAGAGCGTTTGTGGCTCGCCTGGTCGATACTCTGAGAGAGCTAAACTATTTGGTCCTGATGCGACAATGGTCATGCGCAACTGTCGCATCATGACCCAATAGTTTTACTGACTTAACAAGTCCATTAATGAAAAGGGGATGTTTTTGTTTTGATAAAAATATGAAAATTGCTTGCAAAACGTGCAGGTCCTGATGATCACGAGTCGGCTCATCGGGATCTACACTGTTTGCAAATACCGCTATAATAGAGGGTTGTAGTGTTGACCGGGTCAATAACAACTAGTGTATGACCTGATCAGACTACGCGGATGCACATGCTACTCCGGGCCTACGATGGTCACATGTGCCATACGGTGACTTCATCCACTGAGTAGGGAGGCAAAAATTTAATTTATGAGATATGGTTTGCATCAAGGACCGATTTATCAGTTTCTATCAAACCTGTCTTTCATATAGTGTTGATAACATGCTGCTTATGTGTTGACAGTATGCAGAGAATGTTAAAGACATTTTAACTATTTACTATAATAATTTTACTATAGATAAATCAGGGCTCCAGATAAGGAATTAGTCATTGAGTAGTGTCACTCCATCATTTCTGAAGCAATTGGGTATTTCACAATTTTAATTGGGTAAAATAAATTCACACTACTGTTTACACATCAGCAGAGTGCAATTATTGAATAGTTTGCTTCTAAATGAAAACATGTCTTGGCATTCCTTGGAGACAATTCTAATGAAATACCAAGACATTTTTGCATGGCAAAATAAGAAAATAAGCTATATTTGTGGTCTGTTTATTGTTTTCTGTAGCATGATAAAGGTACCACAAATTGTTCATTGATTTTTGATACGCACTACTTCTCATTTCAATTGTGTTTTTGGCAATTTTAATTTGGTATTTAAGCAAATACGCAGCTTATCTGGAGCATGGATAAAAGTAAAATGCACATGTATGTTACGTACACAAAGGGTATCTTGCACCCGTAGTTTTGGAAATTATTTACACGTTCAATATATAGTTCAGTGTCAGTGACCGACGGCGTAGACGCTTATCACACCGTCAATGAACAGGCTGATATGAGGCTGGGACCTGTTTCACTAAACTTCGTACGACAAAAAATGTTCGTAACTGCAAATTTAGGATCATCTGGAAATTTCATTTATTGAGCATAGGCTGCATAGGTACACGTAAAATCCTTGTTTGTATTAATTCCTTCCCACGAAGTAACAATTTGTTCCCTCAATTTAACAATTCGTTCCCACGAATTAACAATTCGTTCCCACGATATAACAATTCGTTCCCACGGGAACGAATTGTTGATTCGTGGGAACGATTTGTTATATATTGTTTGTTTTTAATTCGAGGGAACGAATTGTTAAATTGAGGGAACGAATTGTCATTTCGTTGGAACGAATTGTTGATTCGAGGGAACGAATTGTTAATTCGAGGAAACGAATTGTCATTTCGAGGGAACGAATTGTTATATCGTGGGAACGAATTGTTAATTCGAGGGAACGAATTGTTAAATTGAGGGAACGTATTGTTATTTCGTGGGAACGAATAAATTAAAAAAAATCCATGTCCCTTGCGGGGCTCCGTACATATCTGAGCCCCAGTGCCTTTAAAAAAGTCGTTGTTAAATAAAGCACACATATGAATGATATAGAGCATTCTACTCACCGATTGTTTTATTAGAATTCGGAAAATGACAAAGCTCTAGTAAACGGCACGGAAATATAATGTCGATTTACTCTGGAAGTTTCTCGATTGATTGTAACCAATTTATCTGATATGTGGAGACGTGACTGGAGAAATGGGGCTTATCGATTTTGCGACCAGTGTAGATCCAGATCAGCCTGTGCATCCGCACAGTCTGATCAGGATCTGCACTGTTCGCTATTCAATCAATAAATCACCCGCCAGGCTTCAATCAAGTAAAATATACAATGTAGTTTGATATTTAATCAGGAGCTACACCGATCACAGATCCCATAAGCCCCATTTCTCCAGTCATAGCGACAAGTAGGTTAATATGCCCACAGGCTCCTTGACCTGGATAGATAATCTAGGATAATATTATAGCATGAGTGTTCTGAATCTTTATCCAACTATGTGAAACTATTATCGAGAATGTCCAACTCTCCGAATGAGAAATAAATAAAATGAAAGTACTGAAAGTACTGAAATATGTTATATCCACACAAACTGATCACTTGCGGAACATATTTTCTCAATCATCATCCAGATGCAAATGTACTGTGCTGGTGCAATCCCATTCCCATCAATACGTTTTCTCTAGAATAAATTGCTGTTTGAAACTCACAGAAAAAAATGTACGAAACTGGCGGCTAACTGGTCACTGCTACCTAACTGTGAGAACTAAAGATAATAGCTGCTGTATTCATACGCACGACATGTCTTGATTCGTAGTTTCCAGAAAACTGAGCCCAAAACTGTGAAAACTATAGAATAGTATATGTAGAGTTTTTGATACAAAGCAAGACAGACCAAAATTCCATAGGATAAGTTGGCACAGGGCACTATTTTCTTGGTCGTACTCGCCGTTTAGGCGTAGCACGACAACATGGCTTCCCCCATAGAAATATGCGTGACATAATATACTATCTCAAGGGAGATAACATATAAAGAGACGTTCTTACATATGCGACACGCCACGACATGTGTGATTTTGTACCGTCGGCGTAATTTCATGAAATACGTTTACAAAATTTATAATATTTTCCGTAAATGGCGTTAAAAGATGACACACTCTTCAGAGTAGACGCGGAATAATATTTTTTGTCAACTTTTGACTTTGTTTATGAAACATATTGCTAATTTTGTAAACGTATTTAATGAAATTATGCTGATGTCCGATAATACAAAATCACATGGCGTGTCTAATATCAGTGATGATTTTAATATTGTTTTACTGATTTCGCAAGAAGCGAGGATATTCCGAGTTTCTTATGAACTCATTCAACGAGTCTACCAAGAGTAATACTTTGCTAGAGTATACGGCAATTATTACGTATTGCATAAGCACATCATAATGTGAAGCTGTACGTATCACCCAACAGCGGCTTCATTTACACAATTAGTTATTACATAATCAGTTGTTTGTGATGAATGTAATTTTGAGTAGTAGCATTGGTCAAAACCGCAAATCCGAGCAGTGCGGAGCAAACAGAAAAATAACGGGTTTATTTTAGAAATGGACCTTTGGAAATGTGGCAGATCAGGCCAGTCAGCCAATGGCAGATATACCTGTGTGTTTGTATATAGAGGATATTGCATCAGTGATGCTTTCATATGATATTTATCAAACGAGTTTACTGATTTCATAAGAAACGAGGCTATGCCTCGTTTCTTATGAAATCAGTGAACGAGCTTGATAAATATCATATTAAATCAACACAAATGTTAGATTCTACTTATTGCATAAGCTAAGAAACATTAATTGAAGCTTATTGATCACCAAATATGTCTTCTGTAGTGGCCTTATTTGCATATGTATTACACTAGTGTATTATGAGTTTTATTACACTGTGTTATTACACTATGAAAGCCAATGTTATGCTATAATATAGTTTAGCACATCCATCGCATCCATTTTGTTTAGTGTTCGATATTTTTATTGTTGGATCATACCTTATTATTTTCGAGTCACTATGATAGAGGAAATCTGTGTACGTCAAAGACACTAGCATGACGTGATATTCAAGGTGCATGATCACGTGGTTACAGCAACAACAGCAATGGCTGAAAGTGTTGAAAGCGCCCACTCCAAAGTAAGTATTATTTGATATTTTCCTTAATATGCAACGGATTTTGATTAAATAGGCGCAGCAAACGCGTCTTCATGAGCTGCATTTGGTGGTCCATGGAGTTCGGTAGACACGGAAATCGATTCTTCGCAAAAACGACAGAAGATTGGGTCACAGTGCAGAGACCACCAAATGCAGCTTAACAAGACGCGTTTGATGCGCCATATTTCATCAAAATCCGTTACATAAAAAGGACAAGATAAAAGAATACGTACTTTGAATCGGAGGGCTTCTGAAAGTGTCAGTAATTGTTGTTGTTGTTGTTGTAACGACGTGATCATACACCTTGATATTATGAGAATGCATAATCAATTGAGTATGCATTGTTTTTTAGATATGGCAATTTTAAAGTTGGGGCCGATGTACATGTGTGATGTCATTTTTTCGACCATTGAAGTGGGTAGAAACTCGACTATGAGGTCGCAGACAGGTGTAGGTGTAAAAGTCAAGTGGTGGTTCTATTTGCACGTCTAAACATGAGGGATTGCCATATTACTGGGGGCCGTTTCAAATGCAAATTTAGGATCGTCTGGAAATTTCAATTGATGGATTTACATTTATAGAGCATAGGCTGCATATGCAGCCTATGCTCAATAAATGTAAATCCATTAATTGTTTACAAGAAAACGTTGTTAATGTAACATTTACAGACTATCATAATTTTGCACTTACGAACATTTTAGTCGTACGAAGTTTAGTGAAACGGCCCCCTGAGCCATAAAAGGCTTCATAAAGATACTGGATAACATGTACAGCGATAATTTGTTGAAGGTTCCCAAAAGAAACAAACGAAAGGAATGGAAAAGAAAGTGAAAACGATCGTTTTGTACAATGGTATGCATAGTAACGATTATCGTGTTTTTGTACGTTAACACGATATGTTAACGATTAATAAAACGTTCGTTACATGTAAATATTCACGTTACTTCAAACATTAATGTGATTCGTTTTTGCTACCGTACCATTTTTCCATCTACATCAAGTCTGAAACTGTTCACTAATTAATTCCGAAAATAGGCTACCAATGTTGCGGTCAAGTTTAGTTTTGCACTTATTGATGGTCCACCGGCTGAGAAAACGTACATTGAAATTACAGAATGAATTTGAAACAAGTGATGAGGGAATTACAGCCCGGGTCTGTTCCTGGGGCCCGCTTCATTAAACTTCGTACGATAAAAATGTTCATAAGAAGGTTTCTATGAATTTGCTTCTAACATTAAAGGTACATGCCCACTTAGTAGGCACAAACTGTTCTTTATACGATTTAAATAAGTGTATAATTGTGTCACTATTCCACCAGTTCTAAAACTTACGAGTGCCCGCTATACAGATATAATCATTTAGTAATATTTATTTTACTGATAGTGACGCGCGGTGGTATCAGGCTATTTTCATATGCAAATGATGCATGACATTTTTTAATTATTTATACTAATTAAATGCGTCACCTGAAAAACTAATATTTACGATAGACTATAAGGTATGATCATTGCACATCGAAATATAAATACATAGAATAAATAGTAATGTCCGTTAACATTTTAAGGAAATACGGTTATCGCCCCTGATATCAGTGTGGACATTTATTTCTGATATAAAATGTATAATAGTGACAATCCATAGGTGGGGTAATGGTGAATGAATGTTTATTTGCCAATAATTCCAGCACAAAAATATTTACACAATTCCCTAACATTTGATTGGTCCGTAGCAAGTATCTGTCCAACATTTATATCCCAGTAAACTCCATGCCGAACTACTTTCCGTAACCGTCAGGCGCAGTTAAAATAATTCTTAAGAAAACGGAAAATAAACACATTTTCTTGATGAATTTATTTCAAATGCAGGAATTATAAGGAATGAATGGCCTTTTTGTGAAATTTATCGGGGATATAAACTTGGAAAAGTCGCGGGAATACTGGACGAGGCCTTCCGGCCTTCGTCCAGTATTCCCGCGACTTTTCCAAGTTTATACCCCGATAAATTCCACAAATAGGCCATTCATTCCTATAGAAAATGTCTCAGAAGATGTCTCTGATATAAAGAACATGGTGTGCCTACTGCGTGGGTATGTACCTTTAACGTGTTGTTCTAATGCTACCATTTTGTACCTACGGGTTCATGTCATTCAGTGCACCACATCCACGAAATATTTTCCAAAATCGGCTGTCAGAACAAATGTTATTGTGGATTTAAATGTTTCACTTACGAACTTCTTAATCGTACGAAGTTTAGTGAAACGGGCCCCTGGTTCCAGAAACGAACGTTTACCTATCGATCACACACCGTTTCGCCTTCGTTTTAGTTTTTTTATAATTAGAAAATGATGTTCTCGTTGGTTTAAACGTGACACGTTTAAACCAACGAAAACGTCGTTTTCTAATTATAAACAACGAAAACGTCAAAACGACTCGTTGAAAAAAACAACAGGCATTTACATCGTTGAAAGCCGGATATTTAAATGAAATATTGTTTTCACGCACGTACATAAATACAAAAAGACAATCATTTTTAATGCATATCGTTGTACAAAACGATCGTTTTCACTTTGTTTTCTATTCGTCTCCGGTTGTTTCGTTCGGGAACCTTAAACAAATCTTCGCTGTAGTCTCATTGACGGATTATGATGTAACCTTATTTGTAAGGGAAGTGCATGATGACCAACGTAGAGTGATTGATTAGAGAACACATATACCCTGATGAGACTGAGCTGATGCGCATGCTCATCTGCGTCTCCCCTGGTCACACACGTCACCAATTACAGAACAGAAAAGAACAGATTTTCAGCTGGGGACCTGTATAATATATGGAGCAAATCCATAAAATCAGCTGCCTCATTACGGCTCTAGAATTGTTTATAGTTCATAGTTTGCCGTATAGCCAGTCACATTTTCGCGTCAATTGTCTCTGTTTTAAAATTAGATAAGTCTGCATACGTATGCGTTTATTGGCAATCCCCCTTGTTTCCTATGCTACTGTATCGTGTATATATATATCTTATATGGTAATCGAATAATTGTATTCATTTTGTTTCCTATTTGATAAAATTCAAACAAAGCGTGTTCCTTTATGTAATGTACGTACAGACATACAACCAGTTAAGTAATGTACGTACATACATATAACCAGTTAAGTAATGTACGTACAGACATATAACCAGTTAATTAATGTACGTACAGACATATAACCAGTTAAGTAATGTGCGTACAAACATATAACCAGTTAAGTAATGTACATACATACATATAACCAGTTAAGTAATGTACGTACAGACATATAACCAGTTAAGTAATGTACGTACAAACATATAACCAGTTAAGTAATGCACGTACATACATATAACCAGTTAAGTAATGTACGTACAAACATATAACCAGTTAAGTAATGTACGTACAGACATATAACCAGTTAAGTAATGTACGTACAAGCATATAACCAGTTAAGTAATGTACGTACAGACATATAACCAGTTAAGTAATGTACGTACAGACATATAACCAGTTAAGTAATGTACGTACATACATATAACCAGTTAAGTAATGTACGTACAGACATATAACCAGTTAAGTAATGTACCTATAAACATATAGCCAGTTAAGTAATGTACGTACAAACATCTAGCCAGTTAAGTAATGAATGCACAAACATATAACCAGTTAAGTAATGTATGCACAAACATATAGCCAGTTAGGTAATGTACCTACAACATATAGCCATTTAAGTAATGTACCTACAAGCATATAGCCAGTTAAGTGATGTACCTATACACATATAGCCAGTTAAGTGATGTTCCTACAAACATATAGCCAGTTAAGTGATATACCTACACATATATAGCCAGATAAGTGATGTTCCTACAAACATATAGCCAGTTAAGTGATATACCTACAAACATATAGCCAAGTAAGTAATGTACCTACAAACATTATATATTCACGTACCTTTTTAGCCGCAGTGCAAGTTATCCAAACACCTCCTTTCTGAATCTCTTGTTTTCCTGTTGAAAATTAATATGTATAAACAAACAGTAACAAAAAAACAACATTAGTACTGTATATGAACACATTTTTCTCATTAACAATAAACACGGTATCTTTTTCTCTTTAAATCATGTCAAAGGCTAGAGAAATTTTCAAAGAAAATGCGGAGATATTCCGCATTTTCTTTGAAAACTTCTCCAGCATTCGACACTAATGAAAGCTGCAGTGCTTTGCTTTTATGAAAACGCTGTTACGAAGTAAGCCGGTATTTATCAGATTCACGCCCACTTATGCAAAACAATTATTAACGAAACGAACGCTTACTTTAGTTAACAGTAAATGAATGGCAAATCTTTGCCGAATTTGCCTATCTATCCGTGTGCACATTTATGATAATATGAAAGGCAATAGTGTGTGCCTCGGCGCTGTCATTATATGTACACAAAGTACAGCCTGTGTTCATTTGCGACGCACGATGATGCTCGATTAACTGTATAAAGGATGCGCCGTGTTTTCTGCGATGTCTATCGCCTTTTTCATTTCTTTTCGCGCTGCCACGACGCCGTGTGCTCATTATGTCAGGTTTTTATATAATGAGAAATCGGAGCCAGTTATGCCCGTTGGAATATAGTAACCCTTTCACACCCGAGTCACTGGAATGGATGTTGATTTGTTAATTTTGCAACCAATTCAATCGTCACAAAATGATTTTCAGACTAGTCCATTTATAATAGTGGGGTGCTTTTGTCACGAGCTGGCTCATCTTGATCTACACTATACAGGCCTGTGGTGTTGAAAGGGTTAATAGATAGATATACACGGTCCTATGTTGTATTTCACCGTATATTTCTTACTGAATATGACTAGAATTGGGATAACCAATAAAGTAAACACATATCTGTGTTGTCTGATTGAGTTTACACTGTGCAAGGAAATTAATAATATATGTGAAAATATGCCCACATCAGATTGCGCGGATATGTAGGATGATCTGGATCAACACCAGTCGAAAACACTAAAATGGCTCCTTTTCATCACAATAAATCATGCTACATTGAATTCCACACTAGCTCTGAATTTCTATGAATTGAATTCCACATGAGCTCTGAATTTCTGTTAATTGAATTGCACACTAGCTCTGAATTTTTGTGAATTGAATTCCACCTGAGCTCTGAATTTCTGTCAATTCAATTCCACATGAGCTCTGAAATTCTGTCAATTCAATTCCACCTCAGCTCTGATTTTTTGTCAATTCAATTCCACACGAGCTCTGAATTTCTGTCAATTGAATTCCACACTAACTCTGAATTTCTGTCAATTAAATTCAACACGAGCTCTGAATTTCTGTCAATTGAATTCCACCTGAGCTCTGAATTTCTGTCAATTCAATTCCACATGAGCTCTGAAATTCTGTCAATTCAATTCCACCTCAGCTCTGATTTTTTGTCAATTTAATGCCACATGAGCTCTGAATTTCTGTCAATTCAATTCCACACTAGCTCTGAATTTCTGTGAATTATATTCAACACGAGCTCTGAATTTCTGTCAATTGAATTCCACACTAGCTCTGAATATCTGTGAATTGAATTCCACCTGAGCTCTGAATTTCTGTCAATTGAATTCCACATGAGCTCCGAATTTCTGTGAATTGAATTCAACACGAGCTCTGAATTTTTGTCAATTGAATTCCACACTAGCTCTGAATATCTGTGAATTGAATTCCACCTGAGCTCTGAATTTCTGTCAATTGAATTCCACATGAGCTCTGAATTTCTGTCAAGATTGAATTCAATTTTTGAATTCCACATGAGCTCTGAATTTTTGTCAAGTCAATTCCACATGAGCTCTGAATGTCTGTTAATTCAATTCCACATGAGCTCTGAATTTCTGTGAATTGAATTCCACCTGAGCTCTGACTTTCTGTCAATTAAATTCCACATGAGCTCTGAATTTCTGTCAATTGAATTCCACATGAGCTCTGAATTTCTGTCAATTGAATTCCACATGAGCTCTGAATTTATATCAATTAAATTCCACATGAACTCTGAATTTATATCAATTCAATTCCACATGAACTCTGAATTTCTGTTAATTGAATTTCACACTAGCTCTGAATTTTTGTGAATTGAATTCCACCTGAGCTCTGAATTTCTGTCAATTCAATTCCACATGAGCTCTTCCACATGAGCTCTGAAATTCTGTCAATTCAATTCCACATGAGCTCTGAATTTCTGTGAATTGAATTCCACATGAGCTCTGAATTTCTGTCAATTCAATTCCACATGAGCACTGAATTTCTGTCAATTGAATTCCACCTGAGCTCTGAATTTATGTCAATTCAATTCCACATGAGCTCTGAATTTCTATCAATTCAATTCCATATGGGCTCTGAATATTTAGTTAATTTTCGATGTCCTTTACATTTATTTATGTATTTAGTTAATGGCGTTTAGCGGCCTTTTCAGCTAATGTAAGGTCATATGAGACACGCCATGTGGTTTTGAACCTTCGGACATCTGCGTAATTTCAGTAACTACGTTTACCAAATTTACAATAGGAATGAATGGCCTTTTTGTGGAATTTATCGGGGTATAAACTTGGAAAAGTCGCGGGAATACTGGACGAAGGCCGGAAGGCCTTCGTCCAGTATTCCCGCGACTTTTTCAAGTTTATATCCCCGATAAATTCCACAAAAATGCCATTCATTCCTTATAATTCCAGCATTTTAAATAAATTCATCAAGAAAATGTGTTTATTTTCCGTTTTCTTAATAATTATTTTAACTGCGCCTCACGGCTACGGAAAGTAGTTCGGCGTGGGAGTTTACTGGGATATACATTTTGGACAGAGACTTGCTACGGGCCAATCAAATGTTAGGGAATTGTGTAAATATTTTTGTGCTGGAATTATGTGATTTTGAACCTTCGGACATTTGCGTAATTTCATTAACTACGTTTACAAAATTTACAATATTTTACATATTAAATAAAGTCAAAAGTTGACAAAAGTTTGTCAACTTTTGACACCATTTACGGAAGATATAAAGTTTGTAAACATATTTCATGAAATTACGCAAACGTCCTTAGGTACACAATCACATGGCGTGTCTCATATTAGGTCGGATTAACAGGGTGGAATCTCGTGTTTCACATGTACTGATGGGGAGAAAATAACAAAATCAGAACTGAATATTGACAATAAAATATACATAGAGAATAGTACGTTAGTGTCGTGAATGGGAAGAACTATCTGGCAAGGCTTAGGAAACGGGATGGGCGAGGCTCTGCCGAGCATATCCCGTTTCCGTGCCGCGCCAGATATTTTCCCATTCACGGCACTAACCTACTAATCTATTTATCCCGTCAACATTACAAATATCTTTAAAATGCAAAAAAGATAACCAGCCGCATCTCCAAATCGTATTGACAGCATATGAACAATGTTTCATGGCACCGTGTTTCACTGCACATACGCACTGTGTTGACGGGATAAATATAAATATTCAGCCCTGGAATTAGGATTAACGCTAATCCTACTACTTTTATAACTACCATCTTTTATAATGTACCATCTAGTTGAGCGTACCGACACCGTGTCATGCCAGTTTATAATGTGGAACATCTCTAAACCGAACACTCTGAGGTCCCCAGGGTGTCCAGCCTAGAACGGTTACACTGTATGTCATGTACAGTCGAGCCACCTCTGTACAGCAACACCCTCTCTGTAACAGCCACTAGTTTATATCCCAAATGGATGATTTCCTCTATATTTAACCCTTAGACTGCTGAGTACGAAAATTGTCGTCTGCTGTTGCTTTATATTTTGACTTCTTTCTCAATAAAACATGGGTTGACAGCACTTTAGAATCAATTCCATTGAAAATGATTCTAAAATGCTGTCAAAGCATGTTAATTATGTGAATAATCGAAGAAAATAAATAAACAGCAGAAGTCAAAATTTAATGTAGCATTAACTTCCCTACAACAGCCACCTCTCTACAACAGCCAGTTTTGTTTCCCAGGGGTGGCTGTTGTTGAGAGGTTGCACTGTATATGTATTGTGTTATCCAATAAAGGATTAGTCTGCGCTAATCTCGCCAAAATAGTTGTCACATGTGTCGGTCAGTGTCTTTATTAAAAATTTATCTCGTCAACACAGTGCGTATGTGCCGTGAAACACGGTGCCGTGAAACATGGTTGATGTCCTGTCAATACGACCTAATCACTGCGTATGAATATGTGCAGTTCGATTTTTCGATTTTGAGGATGCGGCTGGGGTTATTTGTTTCATTTTAAAGCTATTTGTAGTGTTGACGGGATAAATAGAATAGTAGGTTAGTGCCGTGAATTGGGGAAAATATCTGACGCGGCACGGAAACGTTTCCTAAGCCTTGCCAGATATGTTTTCCCATTCACGACACTAACCTACTATTCTCTATAACTGGATATTGTGCTTGTATTCAAGATGTGCTGCTACAGCTCAGGCTCAGCCACTCAAATTAATTGTTGCGAGTTAACATTGCCCAATAGATGTTCAGAAATTTTGATAATATTAGCAAACTGTTCTGAATGTGAGTGTCCGGTGTAGAGGCGTTCTACTGCCCAGTATATACACCACCGCCTGCGCTAAACTTTCCAGAAAATTATCTATTTTTATTTCAAAATACTTGAATGCTGTGCTTGAATTGAATTAACCCGAACATTCTGGTTATAAATGAAGCAACTTGCTTGTCTGAGCTGTACTACAGCTCAGGCTCAGCCATTCAAATTGCTTGATTGCGATTTGAGATTTCCGGTAGATTTATTCCAGAAACGTTGACGTCTGGGAAGGATTAACGCAGACGATTGTGTATCATAGAGAAACTTACCGCGGACGCCATCAAAATGAAACCAAGCTATGCCGAGTGTCCAGTGTAGAGGCGTTCTACTGCCCAGTGCATACACTGTCGCCTGCACTAAACCTGACATTGTTCATCTTCGTTGTATTTCAAAATACCGAATGCTATGAAGCAGCTTGATTGACTGAGCCTGAGCTGTGACACAGCTCAGGCTCCGCCAATCAAACCGCTTGATTGCGAGCTGAGATATCCGGTAGATTGCCAGCTATGTTGACATTTGGCCAAGATTAACGCAGGCAGTTTTGTAATTACGATTGCCTCTATATTTAACCCTTAGACTGCTGAGTACGAAAATTGTCGTCTGCTGTTGCTTTATATTTTGACTTCTTTCTCAATAAAACATGGGTTGACAGCACTTTAGAATCAATTCCATTGAAAATGATTCTAAAATGCTGTCAAAGCATGTTAATTATGTGAATAATCGAAGAAAATAAATAAACAGCAGAAGTCAAAATTTAATGTAGCATTAACTTCCCTACAACAGCCACCTCTCTACAACAGCCAGTTTTGTTTCCCAGGGGTGGCTGTTGTTGAGAGGTTGCACTGTATATGTATTGTGTTATCCAATAAAGGATTAGTCTGCGCTAATCTCGCCAGGGCTCAGTTGCTCAAAATCTCTGTTAGCTTAACGGACTGTTAAATCCTTAACATTGTTAACAGAAGTTTTGAGCAACCGGACACTGAGAAATAAAAGTAATAGGCCTTGTAGAACCACTTACTGTTCACCCTCCCTTATTGTTACCCAAGTAACAATATGGGAGGATAACAATATGGGAGGAATGTGCTCTCTCTCTCTCTCTCTCTCTCTCTCTCTCTCTCTCTCTCTCTCTCTCTCTCTCTCTCTCTCTGTCTCTCTCTCTCTGTCTCTCTCTCTTCTCTCTCTCTCTCTCTCTCTCTGAGAGAGAGAGAGAGAGAGAGAGAGAGAGAGAGAGGTGGAATTTGTAAAAAACCCTATTGTTCACCCTCCCCTTTTGTTACTCCTCTGTACGTTCATCCATTCAGTTCTTGTGAGTGTCCGACAACGAAAGTTGCCGACCAAAACAGATGACGAAATATTGTATCGGATGTTTGGAGTTCGATATCGAGAACATTCACATGCCGATATCACCATTGTATACCGATATCACCATTCTGGTCGTCTATAAAACATGATTTTTATGACGGGTAATAATAGGGGAGGGTAACAATAAGGGAGGACTGTAGAATTTGTAAAACCCCGGGCCTGTTTGACCTACTGAATCACATGTCAATAATGTATTGTTACAGGACTACCGTTGTTTGACACCGCTCACAGCCGTGTTCAAACGTACAGCGCGTGATGTTTGACCATGGCTGTATAGACAATACTCATTCCGGGGCCAAGCCAACACCTACGAATTGCATGTGTCTTATGACGTTACTAGAACGCGCCATTACATCACCAGATCAGTTCACAAATAAAAGGTCCTACTGAAATTGATGCGGCTGCATCACGCGACATGTACTGCGGCCCCGGAATATTATGTATGTGTAAATCAGCTGTTTGAATGGAACAGGTTATCATATGCTCAAATAACATGATATGTAACAATAACGTTCGACTCCGCCTTGGGGTTTGTTTACGGCCTTGGGGTTTAAACAGTTATCTCGTGCCACGGCAAACGTTTACCCACGGCTGGACATGGTCGAACCGTATTTAACACAGTGCGTATGTGCCGTGAAACACGGGGGCGTGAATTGATATCCTGTCAATACGACCTAATCACTGCTTATGACTATGTGCGGTGGCAGTGGTTATTTTTATTGCATTTTAAAGCTATGTGTAGGTGTTGACGGGATCAATAGAATAGTGGGTTAGTGCCGTGAATGGGAACACATATATGGCGCGGCACTGAAACGGGATGTGCTCGGCAGAGCCTCGCCCATCCGGTTTCCTGAGCCTTGCAGGATATGTTTACCCATTCACGGCACTAACCTACAATTCTCTATATCACACCCTGGTGTGAGCTCTCAAACCGGGGTGTGTGGAATCGATGAGTATGGCAAGCCAAGTGCACAATAATTCCTCAAAGATATCAAACCCGGGTTGAAGAAAAATAAAATAACTTTACACAGTGTATTGAGACGCTAGTGTATGTCTGACTTCTTAAAACAACCAGTAAACAAAAATTGCCATGTAATGAAAATATTGTTTTATTATAAATGAATCATAAATGGAGCGGATATGTCACAATAGATGCTTCGAAATTTAATGGGAGCTCACTGGCAACTCCCAAACCTAAATAATTCCAGCACAAAAATATTTACACAATTCCCTGACATTTGATTGGCCCGTAGCAAGTCTCTGTCCAACATTTATATCCCAGTAAGCTCCCATGCCGAACTACTTTCCGTAACCGTCAGGTGCAGTTCAAATAATTATTAAGAAAACGGAAAATAAACACATTTTCTTGTTGAATTTATTTAAAATGCTGGAATTATAAGGAATGAATGGCCTTTTTGTGTGGAATTTATAGGGGATATAAACTTGGAAAAGTCGCGGGAATACTGGACGAGGCCTTCCGGCCTTCGTCCAGTATTCCCGCGACTTTTCCAAGTTTATACCCCGATAAATTCCACAAAAAGGCCATTAATTCCTATAATAAATCACCTAGTTGTGGTATGAGCGGTGTCGCCATTCGAAATTCCCACCGAGTACCATCCAACATTGGAAATTCATATCAACAATCGCCTAATTTGCCCGATTATTAGGTTTACGTACGGACGTACACCGGTATTACTAATGTCTTTTACCATTCGGTGGCAGGGCATAGAACACAAATTTCAGACCGGCATTGTTCCTGGTTCCACAAACGAACGATTGTCTATCGTTTATACATCATTTTCACATCGTTTTCGTTTACATATTTAAAGGTACATACCCACTCAGTAGGCACAAAATGTTCTTTATAGGAATTAAATAAGTGTATAATTGAGTCACTATTCTATTCCACCAGTTCTAAAAATATACGAGTACCCGCTATACAGATATAATCATTTAGTAATATTTATTTGACTGATTGTGACGCACGGTGGTATAAGGCTATTTTCATATGCAAATGAGACATGCTATTTTCCAATTATTTATACTAATTAAATGCATCTCCTAAATAAATAGAATTTTCGACAAATTATAAATTATGATCATTGCACATCAAAAGATAAATATAGAGAATAAATAGTAATGTCCGTTAACAGTTTAAGGAAACACGGTTATCGCCCCTGATATCAGTGTGTAATTTAATTCTGATATAAAACGTACAATGATGCCAATCAATACGTGGGGAAATGGTGAATGGATATTTATTTTGCCAGAAAATGTCTCAGATGATGTCTCGGATATAAAGAACAGTTTGTGTCTTCTGAGTGGGCATGTACCTTTAACATTATATTAATTTTTCAAATAAAAAAAACACGAAAACATATGCGTTGGAATAAACGACAGGTGTTTAACATATGAAAAAAATGATACTCGTCTATATGCACATTTGTACAAAACGATCGTTTTCACTTCGGTTTCACTTCGTTTTCCATTTGTTTCGTTTTGGGAACGCTCAATAAATATTCGCTGTATTCAATATATGAAACAGGTTTCGAGACACACTCAGTCTGCCTGTAAATAGAATACTGCGATTCACTCCCAATTAGTTAAGACCATCGATATCAGGAGCAGACAAAGGCTAATTGTCACTGGTCTTGGCAGTAAATCTACTCACATTCAGACTACCTGAAAACGAGCTTCCGTGATGAATTGAGTGAGTGACCTTGTGATAAGATCCAATAGGAGTGCTGATGTATGGCTGTGACTGGAGGAATGGGTCTTTGCGACCAGTGTAGATCCAGATCAGCCTGTGCATCCGCACAGTCTGATCAGGATCTGCACTTTTCGCTGCTACACTGGCCATACATCCCGTAAGCCCGATATTTCCAGTCAGAGACGCGTGTGTGGCTGTGACTGTAGAAATTGGGCTTATGGCTACTAGTTGAGAACGGTAACTCTTGCAATATACTCCCGTACGGGAAGTAGATTGCAAGAGTTACCGTTCGCAACTAATGGGTTACATGAGTATGGTGTTTGACAAGGAACTACACTCCGAAATCCCCATTTCTTCAGTCATTGCCACATAAAGTCTTATATGTGACTTGTCCGGAAAATATTCCGACTTCTGGGGCCCGTTTCACTATACTTCTTACGACTAAAATGTTCGTAAGTTCAAATTTAAGATCGTCTGTAAATTTCAATTTATGGATTTATAAATGTAAATTCAAAAATTGTTAATGTGAAATTTACAGACTATCATAATTTTGCACTTACGAACATCTTAGTCGTACGAAGTTTAGTGAAACGGGCCCCAGATCCGGACAAGAGCCAAAACCAACAAGTTGGACATTGCGTGAATATGGGGAGGTAACTCCAAAAGTAACAAAATACAGAGTAACCTTTCTTAGACGTTGCAACCCTCTATGTAGTGATGTAAACATTGTTGACGTATCATGCATATATGCCAAGTGATATACGACTCCTAATCCAACAACGCGAAGATTTCGTCAAGGAAGGATAACTCCAAAAGTAAAAAAAATTGCAACGTAATCTAATCCGAATGTCATGTAAAATGTTGGCAGTTTCGCGGAGACTCATGCTCTGTAGCTGATTTCATCAAAATTGCAAAGTATACTTATCTATCAAAGTATACTTTCAGGGAGTAATCATTTATTTTTCCTGAAATGCATTATTTCATATAGAACTAACAACTGCATATATTTGATGATTAAAAGTATGCAGAAATATTATACTGAATTTATTAAATTATCACAGCCAAAATGGCTGTGATAATGTAATAAATTCTGTAAAATAACAATTAATAAATTTATCCGTAAATTGAAAATTTCACCCTCAAAGTATACTTCGCTAGATAAGTATACTTTGCAATGTTGATGAAATCGGCTACTGGACAAAGTCATAAACCAATAAGGTCATTCCATCTTTGATAATCGGTAGAAAAACCAACCCGTCGTTTATTGTACATGCATGTATCCATTTTCACATATATATTGTCCAGGCTATTGATTGCTTCATGTAACCATGGTAACATATTGTCGCAGGTTAAGTTGATTCACTAATGTTTGCCTTAGTTAATTAGGCACGAACATAATTGGCACATACATGTGTCGATAAGACATATGAATCACGAGTTTGCGTGTCATCACAAAAAAACAACACCAGTCCTGTCCATTAAATATATTCACGTAAACATAGGC
The DNA here is from genome assembly GCA_029237695.1 of Conchocele bisecta. Lineage (NCBI taxonomy): Eukaryota > Metazoa > Mollusca > Bivalvia > Lucinida > Thyasiridae > Conchocele > Conchocele bisecta. The sequence goes on along the minus strand of CM055266.1, from coordinate 57,602,427 downwards.
ATTCAATGAAGAGGTCAGTGCAAGAGAGCGACTACTGTCTATTCCACGTTTTTCTGCCAACGAACTTTTGGCTATTAAACACCTTAAATCGAAAAAATATTTAAAAGTTAAGTACTTTTTCACAAATAACAAAAAGTCACCCTCCCCAATTTTGTTTGTTTGATGAAATTCCATGAACTAATGACAAAAAACGAAACAAAAATGGATTTTTAGATAGCTTGGAAATGATGTAACTAAGAAAACAAAAGTTAGATTTTGAAAATCGGAAATATAAACAAAACATCTATTTTTAGCCCCCATGTTAAATTATCATAGGAAAATCGTAGTTTCACAATAAAATCAATATTTACGAAATTTTATCAAATAATTTTTTTGGGGAGGGTGACTTTTTTTGTTATTGATGAAACAGTACTGACAGTTAAATATGTTTTGGGATTTAATGTGTTTAATGGCCAAATGTTCGTCGGCAGGAAAACGTGGAACAGACAGTATAACAAGTCCATAATATTTAGCCTCCTTCTTCTACAGGGGCCCGTTTCACTAAACTTCTTACGACTAAAATGTTCGTAAGTGCAAAATTATGATAGTCTGTAAATTTCACATTATCAATATTTTCTTGTAAACAATTATTGGATTTACATTTATTGAGCATAGGCTGCATATGCAGCCTATGCTCAATAAATGTAAATCCATCAATTGAAATTTCCAGACGATCCTAAATTTGCACTTACGAACTTCTTAGTCGTACGAAGCTTAGTGAAACGGGCCCCAGATCCCGTCATAGGGTGTGGTATCACTTGGTTTTACACTCAAGTGTTGTAGTGTTTTGCGACATTTTCTCATTGAACATGATCTTTCTGAAGTAATTATTCTCGAACAGCACAACGTAATTTGATTACAGTGAAACCTCTCTAAACCGGACACCACAGGGTGTCCGGCTTAGAGATGTTTCACTGTAAATCAGGCGTTTGATCATTCTGAGCCATAGTTGTGTGCCATGCGATCACGACCAGACGTTATCACCTGAGATAAATTACCAAGAAACTCATCAAAAGCAAGATCATCGCAGTATTTATTATGCGGAAATGACTGAACAGGTACTTTTCTCAATTACAAAGGTCAGCATAGTGGTCAAAGGGGGCTAAGTCCCTTAGCATTGACTTAAAGGTACATGCCCACTCAGTAGGCACTTCATATCAGAGACATCATCTGAGACATTTTCTGCCAAAATAAACATTCATTCACCATTACCCCACGTATTGATTGGCATTATTATACATCTTATATCAGACGGAGATTTCCACACTGAGGGGCCATAACCGTGTTTCCTTAAAATGTTAACGGGCTTTACTATTTATTATCTGTATTTATTTTTTGATGTGCAATGATCATACTTTATAACATATCCTAAATAAAAAAAAAAGCGGGTGACGCATTTAATTAGTATAAATAATTAAAGAATACCATGCCTCATTTGCATATGAAAATAACATGATACCAACGCACGTCACTATCAGTAAACTACATATTACTAAATGATTATACCTGTATACCGGCCACTAGTAATCTTTAGAACAGGTGGAATAGTAACACAATTATACACTTATTTACTTCCTATGTAATCAATTCAGTGTAATAAGTCTGCATACTTTTAATCATAAAATATATGCAGTCGTTAGTTCTATATGACATAATGCATTTCAAAAAAATAAATGATTACTCCCTCAAAGTATACTGTGCTAGAAAGGTATGCTGTGCAATGTTGGTGAAATCCGCTACTGAGCTCCATATAACATGAATAAGGTACGTATTGGTGTATTTTATGCACCTTTTTTAGCTGAATTGATTTTCAAAAGTGATATTACAAAATGCTGACAGCAACACTTTCAAAATACTCATGATTTTTTTTATAAGTTTCTGCTCTAATAAAGTTGACCATTTACTTAGTTTAGCCTAGTGGCGGGAAATAACCATACGCGAGTATTCTGCAGAGTTATCTCCCGCAACGATTAGTGTAGGTGAAAAGTTTGCTTTTTGCAGCTCAAATAAATGAATGTTTAACTGTGACTGTCTTTCTTTTTTGTATCATGTATTCACTATTTGATAACTGACAAACATCGGTAATCCATTTGTATAAATAAAATATACATTGAATTTGAAATCAATGGGTAATAATACTTTCTAGACACAAAGTTTTTTTGGAGCGGATTTCACCAACATTGCAAAGTATACTTTTGTAGCAAAGTATACTTTGAGGGAGCAATCATTTATTTTTCCCGAAATGCATTGTGTCATATAGAACTAACAACTGCATATATATGTGATGATTAAAAGTATGCATAATTATTATAATGACTTTATTACATTATCACAGCCAAAATGGCTGTGATAATGTAATAAATTCAGTATAATAAAAAATAATAAATTTATCTTTAAATTTAAAATTTCTCCCTCAAAATATACTTTGCTAGATAAGTATACTTTGCAATGGAGCTATGATAATGTATGTGGTTGAGTGCGTACATGTAACTCTTTCATCAGTTTTAACAAATGTGCTACTACCGCTATAATAATATTGCCACGCTGTACGTGCTGTCGCGTCTGCAGTTGTTGCCACAGGTAGCAGTGACCAGTTAGCCGCCAGTTTCGTTTAATTGCACCGTGACATTTATAAATATTACACTTTCTGCTGATTAAAATTCACTTTGATTGTTTAATTATTATTTTCTACTTGAGTTTTTAATTTAGTCAGATTTTGCATCGTATTAATTGATGAATACTCATTCCATGGCCATCTGACCTGTTCCCATTGATCAGAAATGGGCAAATACGAACATAATCAAAACAACAGATTATCAGAGATAACGTATGGATGGCAGGGGGATCCGGGGTTGCAACCCCCCACCCCCCCCACCCCCCCCCCCCCCGTTCAGCCAGTAGATCACAGTATACAACCAGTTTGAGTCTGAATTTAAATGCTGTAAAACACAGGAAAGTGCATTTCGAAGTGCTCGAAAATAGGACAACCCCCTAGTTGCGAACGGTAACTCTTCCAATTACTCCCGTTACTTCATGTAGCTACGGGCGGTACGGGATTATATTTCAAGAGTTACCTTCGCAACTAAACAACCACCGTTCCCGAAATGCTGGATCCGCCACTGGATGGGAATTGGTTTGCACCATGATAGTACGCCGTTTGCCTCTGGATGATGACGGCGAAAATATGCAACTTCCAATCTGTAGTGCTGCAAGTGGCGTGGCACAGCATGGTTTTAAAATGTAAATGTTACCTCAGAATTTCATAATTTTAAAGAGGCTTCACAGAGATATTTAAAATTCATACATAGGTAAGGAGCACTAATAGAGCAGCCTATTTGTGTATTTCTAGTATGTCGTATTCACAATTGTCGAACACATATTGCTGTCTGCCCACTTATTTGGAATATTGCATATTAAATACCGAAGGCGTGAAATTGATAATTTTAAATTAACTGGTCACTGCCCCCACAATAGTTGTTGCCGTAATAGGCCTAACATTAACAGTTATTTAAATGTATATAAAACAGTAAATATGTTGTAACAACAAGACTGACCAAAATAAACATAACAGTCATGTTAATAACAATAATGCTTAGCCGGTCTAGATTTAACAGTTTTAGCCCATTTCAGTAGCCTATTTCACCAACATTGCAAATGTATACTTTTCTAGCAAAGTATACTTTGAGGGAGAAATTTTGAATTTTAGGATAAATTTAATAATTTTTATTATTCTGAATTGATTACATTATCACAGCCAATTTGGCTGTGATAATGTAATAAATTCAGTATAATAATTCTGCATATTTGTAATAATCAAATATATGCAGTGGTTAGTTCTGTATGAAAAAAATGCATTTCGGCAAAACGAAATTATTTCTCCCTCAAAGTATACTTTGCTAGATAAGTATACTTTGCAATGTTGGTGAAATATGCTACTGTAGTCCATTTGCCACTGTACCAGACCTATGAATTGTCTATAGTACAAGGTTTTTTGGTGGCTTTACATTTACACGGGTGTCTTGAAACAATTCAGCTTGGTTGTCCTCTTGACGACCTTGGGCAACTTTTTCAATATGCAAATTAGTTGCCGCCATTACCGGAAAATCTAATTCCTGTCATAGGTCAATAACTATGCACTATAAATTCACAAAAATGGTGTCTATACCTATAGTTTCATGGTCAAGGATTACGATTTTGGCAATTATAAAGTTGTTACATACATACGCTTTCTCTTTATGGAAATTAGTTGTCGCCATTACCAAAAATTTTTTTTTTAGATAGCCGTGCTACTATGTGGGATAATTTTTCAGAAATAGTTTCAATACATATGTTTTCATGGTCGAGGATTACAATACATGCATATTTATAAAGTGATGACATTATAAGTTATTGTGATTCTACACAGGCTATATGGTGTAATATTGCCCGTCTGGAGGTATGTTCACCCGAGGCGATAGGGTGAACATACCTTCAGACGGGCAATATTACACCATATAGCCTGTGTAGAATCACAATAACGTATTTGTCATACCGCAGATCTGTTATTTGGCCGTATAAACATATCTCTTCTTTTGATCTTTGCGTTTTTTCAGGAAGAAAAATAATCCGAGATTCGATTTTCTACCGTCAGTCTTAATATAAAGGCGTAAATTAACATTTTGTTTTTTTATTAAAGAAAAACAAACTAAATATGGAGTAAGAAATCCATCGAAAACGACTTTATGACAGTTTGTTTATATCGTGTAATTTAATTGATATTCCACTGCTCTATCGATCTGCTCTCCCTTTGGCGCCTCTAGAAGAATGCGACTGGTTCCCAAATATTCGCTGTCATTGCTACGCCGCGCTTCGTGCGTGGAACCCATAGTTTATGAACCAGTCACGAAACCAATTCTGTTGAGATTTGAAAACACTAAACGGGACAGTTTGTGGCATTTTTCGCTCATATTTTGATGAGCGAAGAATATTTATGGAAAAATAAACAATAAAGACTGGTTTTGAGTGTACAATTTGTTACTTTTATTGATCAATTCGGGGTTTTATTGTGTTTAGTGAGGAATACAATTCGCAATCGGTAGACGCTTGCAAAATGCGAGGCGCCTGAGTGGAATCGCAATTCCTGTATGTCCGACGGTCTTGGCAGGTCATATAATATATATGACCAGGCAAGCTAGCCAATCAAAAGCCGAGAAACTTATCTGCGGTATGACAAGTATGCGTGTTGCCTTTATGTAAATGAGATGCTAATATTAGTATATACTTAAGTAGTAGTAAGGGAGTCAAAATGATACCACCTACCGTGATATCATTTATAACCCTCTATAATACCCCCACCACCCCCGAAAATCAAAAAATTGGTTAACGAGGAAAATTGGGTCTCCCGACAGCAAATTTATGAATTTTTGGAGAAAATAATTTTGAAAAGAGGGAGTCCCAATTATATTGGTAATTGACTTTTGAAAGTATATATTGGTGTCATAAATACATCATGTTTTTTGTCACGTCCAATTGAACAGAAAAAACAAGTACCAATATTATTAGAGAAAATGGATAATACAGTACAATTTGAATTGAAAATTTTTAATGACTGTGTTGAAGAAGTTTACGAAGCTTACGGGGGTTATAATCCTGTATATAAATTCTATAAAATGAGAACACTAGGCGATATCGAATATATGAAATACCAGCGTAATTTATTACGCTCCGATAAAAACGTTACATTTACAATATTATACCGGCAATTATGTTAACTATACAAGAGGCAAATACGAACATTAAGACAGATAATGCGTATCGGATATGAAACTAAGGCGCATTACACAAAAAATTTAAAACCCAACGATTCGTTTACGAACGTACATTTCTACGATATCGCTTATAAATGTATATTGTAATCACAACACCAAGCAGACGACAATGTTTCACTTACACGTGTTATAAACATGCAAATTATGTGTCCTACCTTACACGTATATACACGTACACAACCCACTATCGATATTCCGGAAGTATTTCTTACATTGTGATTGGTTGGCATGTTTTTTATATTTTTAATTTTACTTTTAATAATTTAGAACGTTATAACCTATATTATTAAATAAAAAACGAACTTATTATATAAAAAGCAAATAAAAAAAAGAGAGTAAATATTGGTATTGCACAACACGGTTTTAGCTTAATATATGTAAAATTAACAACAATACTTTGTCTTGGGGGACGCCCCTTGACGAAAAATGAGCGCTCAGTGCACCCGTGCTGACACTTCCAAGGTTGCCTAGACTTTCGACACTAATTACTAGATCAGCCGAGAGAGGGGGTGGGGGTGTGCAGTACGGGTAGCTACACCTCGCTAAGCCAAACAGAAAAGAATGAATGAATGAATAAATGAAAGAGATGGGCTTAGCGAGGTGGACCCAGAAGGGTTTTGCTGGCGCGGGTTCGAGCCTCGGTGTGACCCAACTTTTTTTTTGTTTATAATTTTGCTAAAATTAATTAATAAATTGTTTACTGCACCAATATAATTATTTAATAAAAATATTAATTTCTTCCGACTTTATCTCCAAGTTTTTCCCTAAATTTATCCCAATCAGTACACTCAATTTTGGGCATGGTGGCGCGTGCCTTGATTCTTATATCATTTTTTAATTGTTCATATCTCCCCATTTTCTTCCACCACGGATTCAAACTCTAAATTTGATATTTTCTTATCGGCCAACGCTTTGGACACCATAACGTCGATGGTATTTTTCTTCGACCTGGCGAGAACGGATATTCTATCATGTTTTCTACATTTTTTCTCGAGTTTTCCACCCGACGCCCTAATTACCATACACAACAACCCAGAAACGGCCGACACCGCACATAAAATCCCCGCTACGGGAACCGTTATAATGGTGGATATAGTTGCAGCTGTCCCTGCCCCACACAACACAGAAACACTCGCCAGAGCCGTGCTAGATACTTCAGCCATGTTCACCGCACGCCTATATTTTCTAGCGTTTCTTTTTCTATTTGTATATTCTCTAACTAAAATATCCTGCATAGCGACGAAATTATTCAACCTAAAATCTGAACTTCTTTCGTTAATTGTACACAGTGTTGATGGAGTGGTATTGACAATTGGAAGCGTTGATTCGTTCATATTTAAATTTTACAAATTTATTTCAATATATTAGTATTTACAAAATAAGTTCAATTAACAACGAGACAATAGTGGAAGAACTCTCTGTGTCACCGATTTTCGTAACAAAGTTAATAACACTACCTTTGGAAAGTCTAATTCGATCATAACCGGAGAACGAAACCACCGTCGAACTATCTGCCAGAGATTTTAGTGACTCCAACCCCCCGTTCTTCCCCATCTACTACAATATTTATCGCGACCGCGCCCACAGGTTTACCACTACCATTAACCGAGCAGACCGCCATTTGGATAACTTCACCCGCGGCTGTCATAATGTATCCCCCACATTTATTACTCGCTTTGGCACCGAACGAATATTCATAGTGCCCCTCAACCAATGGGCCCGCTTCTCAGCCAAACTGTGATGGCACGTTTTAGCGTTTTCATTGTTCGCACTATTCCGGCAAGCACACTGTTTGCGTTATATGCCTCAGTACGAATATTATAAGAGGCCTCCTCAAGAGCTTTGGTCGCGGCTATACGATCATGTTTCAGTTTATCGGAAACTTCGGTTATCTTTCCGTCTAGTTTGGTAAGTGCCGCTTCTCTACTGAGAGAGTCCTCTAAGCGCAACGCATCATAAGCCTCCGTAATGGTCGCCTGGTGGCCTTTTAGGGCTTTCTGAACACCCGACCGGGCTTCTTTTTGAAATTCGGTTATTTTCCCGTCTAGTTCAGCAACCGCCGCTTCTCTGATGAGAGAGTCCTCTGAGCGCAACGCTTCATAAGCCTTCGCAAGGGCTGCCTGGTGGTCTTCTCGGGCTTTCTCAATACCCGACCGGGCCTCTTTTCGAAATTCGGTTATTTTTCCGTCTAGTTCACCAACCGCCGCTTCTCTGAGAGAGTCCTCTGAGCGCAACACCCTATAAGCCTCCGTAAGGTCCGCCTGGTGGTCTTCTCGGGCTTTCTCAATACCCTTCCCGTTCGGACCCCCTCAACCCCCAACCCCCAACCGGGCCTCTTTTCGAAATTTGGTTATTTTTTCGTCTAGTTCAGTAAGTGCCGCTTCTCTGTTGAGAGTCCTCTGAGCGCAACGCCCCATAAGCCTCCGCAATGGCCTCCTTGTGGTCTTCTCGGACCCCCTCAACCCCCGACCTGGTCTCTTTCAGAAATTCGGCTATTTTCCCGTCTAGTTCAGTAAGTGTAGCTTCTTTGCTGAGAGAGTCCTCTAAGCGCAACGCATCATAAGCCTCCGCAAGGGCCTCCGCAAGGTTCGACTGGTGGTCTTCTCGGACTTTATCGATACCCGACCGGGTCTCTTTTCGAAATTCGGTTATTTTTCCGTCTAGTTCAACAACCGCCGCTTCTTTGCTGAGAGAGTCATCTAAGCGCAACACCCTATAAGCCCCCGTAAGGTCCGCCTGGTGGTCTTCTCGGGTTTGCTCAATACCAGACGTGGCCTCTTTTCGAAATTTGGTTATTTTTTTGTCTAGTTCGGTAAGTACCGCTTCTCTGATGAGAGAGTCCTCTAAGCGCAACGTATCATAACCCTCCGTAAAGGCCGCCTGGCGGTCTTCTCGGACTTTATCAATATCCGACCTGGTTTCTTTTCGAAAATTTGTTATTTTCCCGTCTAGTTCGGTAAGTGTCGCTTCACTGATGAGAGTGTCCTTTAAGAGCAACGCATCATAAGCCTCCGTAAGGTCCGCCTGGTGGTCTTCTCGGACTTTCTCAATACCCGACCGGGCCTCTTTTCGAAATTTGGTTATTTGTTTGTCTAGTTCGTTTAGTTCCGTATGCGTTTCTTCACGACTTTGTGTATTCACAGCCAGGGCATATTCTCTAAGTTGTGACAGTAGACTCTTGTGAATCTCGTCCGTGGCCCTCAATATAGTTCTATTGATCAAGGCCTTTGTTTTTTGGGTGGGTAGTTAAAAAGTCGCCCTCTGTCGGGATGAATCCCCCTTCTGTCGGTTCCAAATTCTTTGAATTTGTCACCCAATCGGAAGAACTACCTGGTCCGTATATACTCATTTTCAATAATGTTGATAATATATATATTACGAACATGCGTTTAATTCTAAATAATTTTCTTAAAATTAATTAATTTGAAATTTTCTAGGACGACCGAAATCGGGTAATCGTTCTTCAACTCTCGCCCTTTATCATCGAGAATAGAAATCTTCAACTCGTAGATGTGTCCCGATTCCAAAACTTTCATCTCGGGGTGTGGGAAGTCTAAGGTCAGGGTCTCACCATAGAAACAGTCCGCTGGCGGGCACGGTTTTCAGTAATGTGGTGGGAGTGCCGTCTACCGTGTTGTACGATGTGTTCACCCGATCCAGGTGCACCCCACGAGAGTTTTCGTGACGGCGAAGTCACAGGGGTCGTGCCGACGTGCTCGCCAGGATCAAACACTCCGTCATCGTTGTAAGGGTATGTTATTTTAAATCCTAACAGTGAGCCCAACCCCGGTGAGATCCTTAAACGCCTATCAACGGTCAATGTCGTGAGCCCCGTGGCTTTCGAGATTGCGAGAGTGACTACACCAGGAATCTTCTCCGCGACAAAAGCTTGGAGATCTCCGAAACTCCAAAGACCGTGAGGTACTATAGCATCTGGAGTTCTACGAAATCCTGAGGTCACTGGTTCAGTTATGAGGTAGTTTCCGAAAGCCACAGGGCTTACACCCTCGACTTCTGATGTGAAAAACTCGAGCGTTTACAAAGTTTTTATTTTTTCCACCCGACCGTGAACGTGATTGATCTAAGGCCTACCCGGCGTTGTCCGCAGCAGTTGTCTATTAATTTTTGAAGTTCACAACTCCCTTTTGAACATTAGTGATAGTAGCAAACATAATAATATCTTTCAATGGATACAAAAGCATTTAGCTTTAACTCTAATGCAAAGTACGCGGTCGGTGGTAAATACACGCAAAAAGACGTTGTTAACCTTGTACACCAACCGTAACGGTTAGACCGGACAGTGGCTTTGCCACCAATTTCCCTAACACGTTTGAGAAATATAGGCTGCCCAAGATTACTACGATGGAGGCGGTAAACGGGTGGAAAGCCACACCGATGCAGTTTTGGCAGAACCAGCTAAAATTTTGCTGTATGGTGCGCAACAGCCGGGTGTGGAGTTTCACATAAAGACCATCTAACATCCAAGAATATCATGCTCCGAAGTGTCTACAACTTTCACACGTATTATACTATTAGGAGGATTCTCAAAGAACTAGGTATTTCTCTACCTCAAGACGACGCCTGGGATCCCATTTCCAACGCATACGACCGTATGGCGTTTGAAAGACTGTGTAACGAATTTAACGTTTCAAAAGACGCGGACTGGAGGCAGAAAGCATTTCCTACCACCACCGGCCTCGGGGGACGTTATCATTCGGGGCCAGTCCGGGAATTGGACGCAGACTGATTTTAGACACGATTACTCCGGTGACCACATCGTCAGTCGGAACGCCGGGAATTTTTGACCCCGCGACTATGACTTTCGGGCCAGAAGTGTCTGGAGGTCGGCACTGTGGCGTGTTTTCTTGTAAAATGTTACCTCCGAAACGGGCTCACGTCGATTACATACAGCAGGCTTCTGAGGTTCAGAACGCGTGGACCATTTATGTTAATAAGGGTCTAGGGTTCACGCAGGCCGGGGTTACTCGCGTCAACGAATCTATTCGCACGTACGTCTGGGCCATCCTCGGCGCACAGAAGCAAACTCGCAGTTCTATACTGGGCACAGGAACAGCGTTTGATGCACAAAAACAATTCTTGGCACTTGTAGAGGACGCCATCTCAGCTAAGGTGACCTGGAGAAGGGCGATCCAGAATTATCAAGACGTTTTGCAGACTGCCAGCTCACCCCAGTGGACTATGTATTTGGAATAGGTCTTTATATGGCGCCGAGCAATATGATACTACGAGACGACCCGGTTGATGGTTACAATAATCAAATCGTAATCGCCACCGCCAATCAAAAAATCGGTCACAACGGTAACGTGAACACGGATATCATCAAGCGCACCCCCAAAATGATCGGGCGCGGAGTTGTAAATTCAAATAAATTTGAAAAAGATTTCATAAAACCCCCAAAACACAAAATGGATACACCTCCCTCAACACAATCGAACCCAGTACCCCCAATTAGTAAATTGGATGCACCATCAAGTTCCATCAACAATGTTGAAACACCAATCGAGATTGGAAGCACAACACACGAGGAGGAGAAATTAGGGCTCGTCGTCGCCCTCGTGGCGATCGGATTATTTACGCTTTGGTTTTAGGAACTCTCTGGCGAAGAATAGTAAGAGACCGGCGATTGCCACGATTAAAGCCCAAGTATTTTTGGCTAGCCATCCGGCCGTTTTTGATAATATAGATAGCAAGTAAGAAACGATACTTCCGATCAGTCCAGGTAGTGCGGCAGCCGCCTTTTCGGCTAATTTAGCCAGGAGACTGGCGAGGGCTTTTAGTTGTTTTTTTACCCACTCTTTGGCTGCGCCGGATGGCGCGGGTGGTGGTGGTGTGGGTGCTGGCGCGGGTGGTGGCGCCGCACCACCAGTGAAAGCTAGAACTATGGTTGATATAGTCATGCTGATAGCAATGAGAATGCTTGCTATCGTGATGCCCTGTTCTCTGAACAGAGTGCGAAGACGCTCACCGAGTGTCGTCTCCTCGTGCAGGACCCTCGAGATTGTTTCGCGGATCCGACTTATTTGGGTGCGGAGAGCCTCACGGTTAGTCGATGCAGCCTGCAAGCGAGCTTCTCTTTCGTCCCGCAACGACCGCAGGCGTTCGGTGATCCGCTCAGTAGATTCTCTATCGCCACCAGCTTCCTCCAGTTTTCTTTCTTCTAGCGCGATATGTTCATCCAGCGCCGTGAGTTTGGCGAGGTTATGGACCAATTCGCCCCGGACTGTTTGCATAGCCTTATCGAGTCCCCGGAGTTCGCGAAGAGGTAACGGTGGGTCATTCATCGTCCTGAGTATTTCGTCTATCTCACTTTCATTGAGCTCCATCGTGTTAATAGCGTCGGTGGCTACTCGAGGGAGTTCGCTGAGCGCAACCGTTTCTATCGCGGAGGCCGTTTTCGCCATCGTTTCGTCGGTAGACTGTAGGGCCTCTACAGCGCTGGGCGGCATAATTGTTTTACCCCTCTTCCAATCTGGGAATCCGAGTTCGTTCCTTATGATTTCACCACCGCCCCGGTTTCCTGCAATGGTGCTCAGTGCTAGGGTTTACCGGTCATCGTGTTGACTATTGGGAGATTTGGTGCCGCTTTTAGTCGCAATCTACCACGCAGATCCAATTCGAACTTGGAGTAGTCGTGACCGACAGATGGGACCAGACCTTTTTTTGCTGCCAAACTGTTGTAGTAGTCGTTTACAGCTCCCTCGAGTAATTCCCGACTTTGACCAACGCTGCTTGTAGCGCCACCTAATTCCCCCAATTGCGATTGGATTGGAACTGGAGGCTGTATCAAGGGTGTTTCGTCATTATAATCATCATCATCACCATCGAGGTAATCGTCCCAGTCGCCCGTAGTGAGATCGTAGTTGTCCATGTCAATATCGTAATCAGCCATATTTATAATATCTTAAAATTAATTATGTATTAAAGACAAAACCATACGGGTTTAATATATATTCACTAAATTATGTCTTCGAGTCAATACGGTCGCAAACTCAATCCATACCGCAGACTGCGTGAGCCCCTCGGGGCAAAAAGCGTGAGACAGAGTGTAGTTATTACGAACAACCCATCGACGATCGACCAGAACCAGCAGCTCTTGGTCCGCTTCCCCAACCTCGGAGCTAACGACGTCATTGTGCCGGGTACTGTTCGCCTCGCTTTCACTATTTCGCTGACGTCGACGGACGAGGACCGAACCGTCGTTCAGAACCTTGGTCGCGCCATCGTCAAGAAGACCATGATAAAGATTTCTGGTAATGAGGTGATGTCGATCGATGACAGCGACGTCTACCATTGCTATCAGGACCTATGGAAGACGGCGCAAGAGCGCGAAAACGCTGTCTATCAGGGTATTGACACCAGCAAAAATAAGAACGTAACCAGGCTTAGAATCGGGGCTGCTAACAGGGCAGATAACAACGCGAGCGACAACGCGGTCGCGGGCGCTTACGGCAACCGCTTCTACATCCCGCTCGACTTTGAGTTGCTGGAGAGTCACATACCCTACTATCAGAGCGCTTTGGCTGACCGCCTCGAATACGAACTAAACGTTCAACGACTACGGCCGAGTTTCTCATAGCCAGCGACATGTTATCGACGTATACGATCGATAATGTTTCGCTGGAGTACGACATGGTCACGATGCCCGAACTCGCGCGATTGATCAGAACCCAGTACGCCGGGCGCGTTGCCATACTTTACGATCGAGTTCTTCGCCATCGCAAGATGACGAAAGACAAATGCGACACATTGTGGAATATTAACGTCAACGTACCCGCCCGCTCGATGAAAGGTATACTGATGTTGTTCGAGGATGCTCGGTTCGCGTTCGGTGCTAGAAAAACCGACAAATTCTATAACCCCAAAATCACGAAGGTAGAGGTGACGATCGAGGGAGTACCCAATCAACTCTACAGCGCGGGTCTTCGCGCGCACCAGCAGTGGGACGAAGTAAGAAAGCAGTTTGCTGCCGGCTCTAAGCGCTCTTCGGAGGTTGCGACAGTTGCCAAAGACCTGCATCTCTCGGCCGTCTCCCTCGCGGAGTTCCTGAATACCAAATACGCGTTATGGCTAGACATGCGAGCCAGCGACGACGACCAAATACACGGCAGCGGACGTCAAGTTGAGAACGCTAGCGAGGGTGTGACGATCCAGATAACCAAAGAGGCGGACGGAGCCGGGCCATTGAACGTGTACTTATATATAATTACAGACGCACAACTCAACATCGAAGATGGCCGATACGTCTCAGCACTCTATTGATTTAATAAAAAAATCATCTAACGATTTATTAATTAATAAATTTGATAATTCTAAAAAAGAATTAATTAAGAAAATTAACAATCAATACATTTCACGATTGGAGATGCCCACTCTTGCCATAATAAGTGGCAGACAGGATGCGGAAAAACGGGTTTTCATCCTAGACTTGCTCGAGGGCCTCCTACCCGCGATGCCTTTTTCGTCATATTGTGATCCTGTGTCCACTGTGCGGCACAACACTACTTATCAGCGGCGCCCTTGGATAATGGACCGACCCAGAGTATACGTTATTGACCCCGTGATAGGCTTCACGATTGGTTGCGTGGTTTATACCAAAAATTCCAGGGTGACCCACCCTATACGTGATTGACGATTGCTCGCCAAGGCGGCGATGACCAAAAAGAAGACATGCTCACCGAGCTCGCATTTTCTGGCCGTGGCCATGCTAGGCAAAGCGTAAATGGATATCCCACTCAAAAGTCAAAACGCCGTCCTCAAGGATCTTGCGCGAGCAAACGAAATGGGTCGCCCTCTTTCACTGCAAGACCGAAACTCATCGATTACTGTCTTCGAGAGAATGACGTTATCCCAACGCGCGGATGAGCGCCTGGGAGGTTCGACAGATGCTTTCGGAAACTAAGCACGCCAAGCTTTTTGCTAAAGACTGATCAACCACTACTACGAAGTTATCAAATTAATTTTATAATTAAATTAGCAATTACTGAACAAATGCTGAACAATGCTGAACAATGCTTAGCAATTGCTGAACAATGCTGAATCAATGCTGAACAAATGCTTAACAAATGTTGAACAAATGCTGAACAATGGTTAACAATGTAACAATTTGGTGCTCCGCTGCGAGCTTTGTTGCGAGCATAATGGGTGATCATATGTATCGGGTGGTGTGCTTGCAATATGTTAAAGTGATAGACTTGTTAGAATAGTTTAAAATTAATTTTAAGAAAAATGAACTGCGACGAACTTCTCGATCGCTAAAGAGAAACCTCAACTCCGACTGCCAACATAGATAATGATCCGACAGAGCAATTCGAATCAACTCCAACGGCGGTTGGTATTGGGTTTAGTGCTAACGACTCCGAATGAAAATGAAAATGCGGCGTGACGAGGAGCGGCTAGCTGCGCTGGTTGCTGGGGGACAATCGGAGCATTATCTCGGTAGGCGTCTCTCAGTTTTTTCAGGTGGATAAGATGTCAGATGCGGAGATCGATAAAAATGTATGCGCGATACGAATCTAGGTTAGGGTGCGGAGATGACAAAAACTCTCGGATCGGCGGCTATTTATTTGTACGCAACCGCCGTTAGTATACTTCTCCCATATACCAAACACCGCGGGATTGATTGACGATCTAGAGACGACCCTTATAGGGGGTCACACTCTTAGAACAGCCTGCTGCTCAATTTATCACAAGTTTGGAATGTACTTAGCTCGCTGACAACCGCGTTGACCACGGGTAAACACTGTCTTATTTGGACATATATGCCCACGAACTATAAGCCCTAATATTTATAAATGATGACAGACACACCCGCGAGAGTGACGGAGTTGAACCCGATTGCTCCAACACTAAATCGAACCCATGTTACTCCGCCACTGATGACATACCGCATATAAAAAATCCAAAAGACAGGCAGCTGGGCGGGCGCGGCTGCCACCCGAAAAGTTAAACAAGATAAAATACTCGCCGAGCTTCGAGACTAAAACAGATCGTTGCAATCGGGGACGGAGACAGCAAAACATCTGAAGACAGAGGTTGAGTACACCCCATTTCCAACGAATTGGGAAGAACCACTCAACACCCAATACCAACTGCCGTTGGAGTTGGGCGAATCCGAAATTGAACCCAAATTCGTGAATTGGAGTTGGGTTGTTGGTGGTCTGGCAGTTGTTGGGTGCCCTGTGCGTGTGGAAATACCACCAATATTATCGAAAAAACAACCAGCCAGTGTTCAGAAAGAAAGAAAGTTACGAAACACCAATCGTGGATTGGATGCGGCCCCATTTAAACATTGATCGCGAGCCCCTTTTATATGCAATAAATATAATGGCTGAACAAGATGGTAAAATGTTAGTGAATGCGCTTTATCACGCCGTGGTGATATCGGGTTTCAGTATCGTGTATGCTCGACTATCAAAGATGGCCCTATGAGGATCCGATCCCAAATTGGACTTTACTGCGAGAAGACTAGGGCTCGCGACCTTAGATGTAGCGGCCGCAGTTTGGACCCGAGATTTCTATTAAAGCTGGAATTCAACCAGTTATATATGGAAATAAATGGCTTCAATCGCAGGTAATAGTAGGGGGTGCGCTTGTAAACGCATTGGCGTTCAGCGGTAGCAACTTTATATTCTCTAAAATGAGAAGCTCGAACGTGGATGAGGAGCGTAAGCGTCACGATTTAGGCTGTACAACTCAATAGCGCAAAGGAAGCGTGGTCGAAAAAACGAAACCGCCCAATCTGGACTGGGTCAATGAAAGAGCTTCGCCGCGAAAATCACGCCGCAACAAACTTTTCCCAGAACGTTGAAGAAGCCAAACCGCGAGTACGCGCTGGCATATCCGCACAAAAGTCCTCGGCGCCGCTGGATCGCGAGCCCCCACTTTCAGATTTCTATGTACCGTCAGATCCCCAAAAAGACCGCGAGATCGCGTTCATCGTCGTGGACTGGGTGTGGTTGGGCTCGTCCGGCTACTATATCAATCGAGATTTTAAATTATTTAAATTTAAATTTTTTTAATTTTTTAAAATATATATATATATAGAACGATGTCAGTTGACGAACTTATTATTTTGCTATGATTGATGTAGGCTACACTGCCCTTAAACACCGCATGGTTGGTGCAAAAGGGTATGATCGTCTGGCCCGAGATTCTTTCTCGAGATGTGGCGGGAGGACGAAAAAAAGTGGCCACCCTTTTTCGCAAAGCGGATGTTAGATTCCTCCAACCAATCCTGGGGATTAGATTTTCTTCCCAACTTCCTTCAGAACTTAAACCCCAATCGCGATTGTACTTTCCAAAAAACCAAAGGTTTTATTTATTATCGACGCAGTTTAACCGGGACGAATCTGGCGAGGGCATGTTGGAGATTGTCCGATATAATAGAAAAACATCGCATACGATGAACACGCGCAAACCTTAATACCAAACTATCGTTCGCCTAACGCGCAAGCTAGCGAACATGTACTATAGCCCCCGTGGCTACTGGAAGGGACTCGCTGCCATCAAGAACCTCGCGGCGGCGACCAAGGTTTCAGAAAACGTTGTCAAGGAATGGCTCAAGAAGCAGGCCATCTGGCAGATCTATTTACCCGCGCCTCACAATATTCCGCGCCCGAAATTCGACGTGCCGGTGCCGAACCAAGTTCTCCAAGCGGATCTCCTGTTTCTCCCTCACGATCGCGTCGGTCGTAAGACGTACAAGTACGCGCTGACAGTCGTTGACGTAGCGAGTCGTTATAAGGGAGCTGAGCCGTTGGCCACTAAAGATCTAAGGAGGTGGCCGAGGCTCTCTCCCGAATATATAAGAGGAGTCCTCTCAAATGGCCGAATCTTCTCCAGGTCGATCCCGGCCGCGAGTTCATGGGCGTGGTCTCTCATCTATTGTCTAAGCACGAAGTTTCTGTCAGACGCGGCCGCGTCAACATCCACCGGGACCAGGGAATCGTGGAGCGCTTCAATCGAACCCTGGCTGAGAGACTGTTCGGACACCAATACGCCAAATAACTTGTAGACCCTCATTCGCGATCGACCGAGTGGGTGGCCAGACTGCCCGCCGTGGTCTCCGCACTGAACGGAGAGGTGACCAGATTGATAGGTAAGAAGCCCGTAGATGCTATCAAGTTTAAAAGGGTGACGAGCGAGCCCTCTGCCGTCTCGCGCGGGCGACCCGTTGGTTTAGAGAAGCAACGGCTTCCATCGGATATTGATGTCCGGTACCTCTATCAACCGGGAGAGCTCGAAGGTGGCAGCCGCCGCGCGACTGATCCCGTGTGGTCTCTCAATGTATATCTCTGATCGATCTATTACCAAGCCCGATGAGCCCGTGCTCTACTATTTGGATGATGGGCCATCTCGAGGGTTTGTTCGCGAAGAACTTCTCGCGGTGCCTTCTGACACCCAGCTACCCCCGGATCGTCAGAGTCTTTAGATTGCTAATTTTCTTAATTTTTTTCAAAATTATTAAATAAATCATTAGAAAGGTTCTGTATGTATTCCGTCTGGTAACACACGTCTTTTATCGTAGTATGCCGAGAGTCCTAATTTTTGTTGACAGTACGTTTTCATAACACCGTCTTTTCATTTTAAATCCCCTATTTTGTGTTACATCTATAATGTGTTTTCCATCTCGTAGTTTCACTTAGTACTCGTTTATATCTATCCCTAATTTAAATTGTTAGTTCTCTTGGACTTCCTTTCGCATAGTTTTTATTAATAGAATTAATTTTTTCTACAAAATAACACTTACTAGATAACGCTATCGCCCTATCTCCGCTAAATTCCATTTTGAAAAGTTCTGGGCTCTCTTTCGCTCCATTTATCCCAAGCCAACCATTTCTTTTTTTCTTTTCAAACCCGTCTAGTAAGTTAGGTCTAATCAATTCCTCTATCGTTTTTCCACTAACTCCTATATACATACTATCCGTATCCATCTGTATTAATTCAAAGTCTTCTCTTTTTACGTATTTGTCAAGAAATTCGTAGTAAAATTCCAACATTCTCAATTTAGCTAGTTGATAAACCGCTATTCCACAATGGAATGGTCTCTTTACCGCACACCTGGGTTTTCTTGAAGATATTTCGTACGCATCTCCTATCTCTTCCAAATCGTCAAAGAATGCAGATCTTAATGCTTTGTCAACACAGGTTTCGTTTTGTGTATATGTCGTATTTAAATGTCTCTCCGTTGCCTCTATCATTTTTCCACAACACGAGTTTCCTAATAATTTCATTATGTCGGCTACTGGTTTCTTATTTGGTTCTACATCACCCGTTCGTCTTGCGGCTGTAACTTCTTTTGCGAACCATTCAAATGGTTTTCGCTAATATAATCTATAACACGATGAACTCCAGTTATTTCTAGGCCGTGTTTTAAATACCATTTCAACAGTGGCGCGTACAGCAATACTTTAGTGGCTGTCATAGATCCCACCAATTTTTTTCCATCATCTCCTCTTGTTCGCCAGTATCTTTTAAATATTTTAACATGTGTGCGGGAACTTCATCAACCTCTACTTCTCTGTTTATAAATATTGGGGACATTTCAGAAAACTTATCTTTTAAGTTGTGTGGAACTTCTATATCCACCTCCGCAAACCCAAACCAGTCTCCAGATAAAACTCTTTTACAAAACTTTTTAATAAATTTAGGGTTATGTGGGGTATCTATATGGTGTATAGTTTCTCTCCCACACGGCATCTCTTTATTTAACGTAGATAAATATAACGCGTTTGCATCGTACGTCAAAACAGCCTTGCACGGTTTGGAACCCACTCTAATATTTGAAACACCAGCTTCTGCATATCGTGTAAATACTATTGATGGACCGCCAACTAGAGCGTCCTTCATCATTTCGTATGTTTCTTCTTTTGGTGCATATAGAGCATCCTCCGGTATAATCGTCTTTGAAGATTTTTGTTCTTTAATGGTTCCTCTCAATAAATATTGTATAGCTACTCCAGGTAGTGTTACCGCATCTTTGAAAATATCCACACCTCTGTGTTTATAAAATTCACACATTTTTTCGCACATCTAAATCGTTATAATATTTCAACCAATCTCTGAAAGTTTTCATATTATTTTCTTCGAAAATTCTACGACATTTACTTAATTCTGTTTCATCTATTAACATTTTCCCAGATAGTTTGGAATACCAATTCTCTATATCCGGTAGTCCTGGGTAATCCAGTTTGTCTGGAGAATCGAACCACTCATAAGGAAAGTAAGATTTCTGTCCTTTGCATTCGTTAGGCTTTTATCCAACTATCGTAACTTACACCGGGTCCTAGATAAAGTATTACATCAAGAAATCTAAACTCTGGAGTAAATAGAAATATTGTTGCGTTTGCACGTTTTTCCGACCATTACTTTCTTTGTTGTTGATGCCAGTCGCCTACTAGGTATTTCTTTATTAAGTTTATATCGTACTTACTGCTGTTTAAAAATACCTATAACCGGTACTTGCTCTATCCACTGTTCGATCTTGGCGATTTCGTTTTTACGTAAATGTTCTGTATTAAACCCATATCTTGACCATACTTCTTCTCTTATAGCTTTTCCCCTGACTTTCAAATCTTCTACGAATTTTTCTATAAGTTTTGCGGGATCTTTATCACAAATATGAGTTACTGTTCCTGAGAAATTATCTCCTATACTAACGCTTACCGGAACGTGCTCGGCTTCGTACTCTAGATTATTACCGAGAGTTTCAAATTCTGGGTTGAGATATGCCTCAAAATCGTATACTATCTGATATGGATAAAGAGTAGTGTCGCAACCGATCTTTATGTCTTTACCAGTTCTTTGAAATTCGCATTCCCACATAACTACTAGGTTGAATTCTTTGCTTCTTCTAATAAGTGTATCTCTTCTCATAGTGGATGCGCGTTCTTCTTTTCTATGCTTTGCATGAATCTCACACCCGTGCCAGTAACAGCCGTGATATTGATATACGGTATTGGTTTCTGGACAGTATCCATCTACTGGAGCTCCTAAAATCCATCTTTCACCCCCGTGTCCACACTGTTCGTGGTGAATGTGAATTCCCTCGCGCTTTTCCACAGAGTACATCCAATCGATCGCCCCATAACTGTTAGAACTTTTTGGGTAGAATTTCGCTTTCTCGAACGACGAACGCGGGCGCTCTAAATAATTACCATCACATACTACTTTTGTCTCACCTTTCATACATTTTGGTCCGAGTCTCTTCATATTACTCGCTTTCGTGAATTTCTGCTTGCAATTATCGCAGGCGTAAATTTTAGATAGGTTTTTAAGGTTTTTTGGTTTTTTTTATTAGAAATGCGTGATTATTAAACAGTCCTATTGTCATTGGTTTATTACCTATTGCATTATAGTGCGCTGGTACCTTTTTCAACCACCATACGTTACATTCGGTGGGTTGATATACTTCTATACCGATTTTAAAAAACTCTTCAACCTTTTTCAGATCTGAGAAAGGAATTGGTCAAACCACATTACTACCAAAATATTGCTAATTAAGTTCTTTCGCCTTTTCTGTACATCTGTCGGGTCTTTTATCTGTCATATGCATAGCTAGACACCTGAACAGACAAAGGTCGTCATTATACTTATCTAAAGAATACATACCTTTTTTATTCTTCAGCCATTCTGGAAGTTCTCCTCCTGCTGCTTCTTTGGATTGTAGTCCCAAATCTTTTCTCCTACTACCCTGTATTAGCTTTACAAAAACCTCTACCCATCTTACAAACTTCCACTTTGTATTCGGTCTGTCTATTTTATCGGACATTATTCGTGTTTGCTCCTTATCTGACAGCCATTTTTTAACGGTTTTCATTGATGATAGTGGTTCGCTACCACCGAGAATTTTGTGCATTATTATAGTTACAGGTTTTCCATTTTTATTTAACCTCCATATGTTCTAGCTTGTAAGAATATGAATATCTCAAATAAAAATTGGTTGTTAGATACGGAGCGAGTTTCTCGGACATGGGTTCAGACTCGTTAATGTTAATGTTTTTACGAAAGGATAATGTAACTACCCGTCTTCCATGTTCTACCTTTTCCAATGTTTCATCGTCAGCCCCCAATATTTCTTCACCTTTTTCCACTATCGCGCGAACTATAGATCTTTTCTTATTATTTTGTATTGGGCCACCTGTGTGTCTAATTTGAGACAAATTATTTGTGCTTGAAGGTAATTCTTTAGAATTAATTACACTAGACCTTAGCTCCGCAATACTTTCTTTTTGAATTCTGTTACCAACTTCCTCCGCTAGTGAGAGGTCTTTAAATGCCCCTCTTTTATAGGCGCGGGTAAACCGCTTCATAAACGCCTCATTCTTTGTGGCATTTATCAGCTTTGTCAACCCCCTAACTCTCAACCGTGTACTATAAGTAATCCCAAGAGATTCGGCTTCTCTTCTCAAACTTTCTATTTCTGCTCTAGTTTCTGGCGTTATCATATTTTCTGTATATACTTTTGTATATCTACTTTTGTATAACATATAAAATTTATCTGTTCAATTGGACGTCAAAAATTTACATAATATTTTTTTCACGTCCAATTGAACAGATAAATTTCATAGGTTATATACATATATAATGGAGTGTGTGACTTGTTGTAAGACGTTTACGTGTAAAGACTATCTACGAAGGCATCTAGCGAGACGTAGAAAGTTTCCTTGTGTCCCCCCACAATTTCAATGCCCCAGATGCCCTTGTAAATTCGTTAGTGCCCAAACTCTTTGTAGACATAAGCAACTACGCTGTCAGGTGGCTAAAGGTGAACGTGGTAGACTAGAGCTGGCAGAATTAGTTGCTGATCTGCGAAATAACTTAGCTATATCGGAGGAGAAAAATGAGGAATATAAACTATTGTACTTACATGAATGATTTCGACTTTTTTCAAAAGTCAACTACCAATATAATTGGGACTCCCTCTTTTCAAAATTATTTTCTCCAAAAATTCATAAATTTGCTGTCGGGAGACCCAATTTTCCTCGTTAACCATTTGTTTGATTTTCGGGGGTGGTGGGGGTATTATAGAGGGTTATAAATGATATCACGGTAGGTAGGTAGGTGGTATCATTTTGACTCCCTTACTACTACTACTTATTAGTGTCGTGCATTCTTATGGACTATACACTGCTGGTCCAGGAGTGCACTCACAGTAGTGCCTTATTCAAGACTCCATAGCCACCGCTGTACATCTACCATAATTACAATGGTACTGAAGTTATATTATGACCCCCCCCCCGCCACCCCCCCCCCCCCACCACCACCACCACCGCCCCCCCCCCCCC
Source organism: Conchocele bisecta (assembly GCA_029237695.1). Taxonomy (NCBI): domain Eukaryota; kingdom Metazoa; phylum Mollusca; class Bivalvia; order Lucinida; family Thyasiridae; genus Conchocele; species Conchocele bisecta. The sequence goes on along the minus strand of CM055266.1, from coordinate 57,579,275 downwards.
CCACCGCCCACACACACACTTTCTTTTTGGGGGTATACTAATACTAACAATTAGATAATTTATAGCTGCTGCAATTTCTTCGGTCTGATACCACGCGTTATTCCAGCTCCTCCACATCCTCATCCACATCATCGGCATCTATCTGATGTGCACCTCCCATCCCATCTTCTTTTATAGTGCACATATTGCAACACCCATTGTTACACACGCAATAGATGGTAACGACATCTGATGTATGTGGCAGCTACAACCCTCTGTTTATCACCGCCTTTCACAACATCATCGAACATATGGTGAAGCAGTGAAGAAGGTTATTGTCTGTCGGAGGCAATGCCATGATGCTCATTGGCTTCACTTTCTTCTTGACATATATATGGTAGCGTGCCGTACCCATTGAGATTCCTGTTTGCTAACCATTCATAGCTGCGAAAAACCGCTTACCTGTTTCTAGGAGAGCAACATTAGTGGCGTTTGCTTTACCCAATACATCAAACAATCCTGGAAATTCGCCAGCCTTCAGAGCATTCAAGGCACTGACCTTGCTGAATGGGTATGATACAGTGTCACAGCCGCTGAGCGCATGCATGCCCAGTAGCTGCAGACACTTAGATCCCATATGCATACATATCGCATTGATGTCGATCACCACCCCATTCCAGCGTTCTATCTGGACACTACAGCTGGGAAGTAGTTGCAGCGTCCAGACCCAGTAGACCAGTAGCACAAATGTATCTGTATTATCGCTGAGGATCCGGACTACAGCCATGTCCATTTCGGAAGCTTGCCTCATCGTGTGCAAAGCTGCTGTCATCCCAATAATCTATGGATATGTGATCACCCAGATTGAATATGGATATCACGCGGGTGAGTTCACGCTTGTTGTGCTTATTCTTTAGAATTGCATCACGATTGGGTAAGGGCCTGTTGTTGGTCAGATTATAGTCAGTAGAACCATCAACTGCACGTCGCATCCGCTCGTGATCTTTGGCTGAGCTATCGTTGTACTTGTCAAAGACCAATATCTTCTCGGTGGAAGTAGGGTAAATCGAGATACCACCCTTCCGTGTGGCCAGACGATGTGACAGAAAAGTTGTTGTGCATTCACGATGACGTTGTCCGGACCTCCAAGTTGTGGTATACCGAGATAATTGGCGAGTGAATATTTGTTTCCTTTCCTGAAGCAGCCATATTCGTCGATGATTGAAGGTGGAACAGCATACAATTCGTACTGGAAAATGGGTTCCAGTTGCAACTGTCGTTGTTGCCCGACCAACAAAAGACGGATGAAGATGGCCTCTATGTCGAATACAGTTTTGCCACCAACCTTTACGCCTCTCTTCAGTTGCTCCATCGACTTGACTTGACTGTATATCTTGGCATGGAAGTGAAACGGCAGAGAGTTGCGGAAGGATGTGGCCATTTTCGCTCCAATGAATAGTGCATCTTCCACATTTACATCTGTGTGAGCTACCTGACCATTGACAATGCTGTAGAAGACGTCACTCTTGACTTCCAACAGACGGGAATGCCTTGTTAGCTCTGTGGCAATCCGCTGCTGATTGTTACTGTTCAGCTTTCGTCTCTTATCACCTTCCTCTTTATGCTTGCTTGGTGATGATGAGCAGTGCACTTCATCGGAGTACGACTGTTCCATAGCATCAGAGAGATACGCTGAGAACGGGAATGAATCAATCCATTCAGTGACCACCTAAGGTGACAGCGTCAGGCCCTTCAGACCACCCTTTCCCGTCCCGATAGCAGTTTGTTCTCCAAACTGGTCACTGTATACTGAATTCAAATACATGCGCTCCAGCGATGATATCTCGATGCGCATCTGCTGGCAACAATTGTGCATCTCTAGCAGGTGGCAACTGATATACCGAGCGTAGTGAACATGGCCCGCACTGAAGAAGTACTGCAATATCCGTTCCAAACAAAGCTGCTGGAAGTGCCAGTATTCAGCCCTCTCTGCGCGAAGAAACCGGTGAACCAATAGCGTAGCTTTCACAATCGTATCCACCCAGTGCCTTCCTGTTGGATTATGTCGTACTCCTTCTACATACTCATTGAAAGTTTTTTCACCGTTTTGAAGACAGTGTTACAGCAGGGCAGCCGTCACTATGCGAAATGCCCTATTGGCACGCACCCATACATTCCCATTTATAATCACCCGCCGGCAGACCACCGAATGATGCACTAACTAGAACATCCAAACCAGACCCCTTCACCAGTGTCCCAATGCAACCCACAAAATACATAATAATGTGCATTGCCCCTGGACGAAGATTCACATCGTCAAACCTAGTCGGCTCCCACCATTTGATCTGTCGGGCAACCATGTACAATTGCATATCAATGGAAAGATTTGCATACGTCATGCCTAGGTCACATATGGTTTTATTCATGTATAGCAGTGATGTGATGACGGTATCAGGGTGAGCTGGTGGTGTATGTATGAGTAGGCCCATCATGTACACAGTCACTGGCTTTGATGCGGGTGTCACTTGGTCACTGGCCAATTGTTTGTTTAAGCCGTACCAATCTAGGCTATGGTCTGATGAAAGTGAATTCGATTCCTGAAGAAATATAAATTGCAGAAGGGTTAACCTTCTTTGGGTCAGTATAGTGCTGAAGTGGCACATACTGGCTGTATTGGTCCTAAGAGATTGTGCAACGGTTTTCCGCAGTCGTGGGATCACAAGATTCATATCTCCAGGTCGATCGCTAGCACTACCCAGTTCTACGATGCCAGCGGGATGCTGTTTGAATTCCTGAGCCATGACATGTGTCTCTGTACGTCCATTGGGAGTTTAAACTAAAATATCAATATTGCCAAACCACCCGAAGATTGGCCACACACTTCTCATCAAACCCATTGCTTGATGTAGATCACCACCGCTGTCGCCCACGAATTTGGCAGCTGATTTGCAAAACCTTATCACCTCATCATATGATACTAGGATCTGTGATCCTGTAGAAGTTTGATCATCTCGGAAGTGTCATGTCTGTGATGAAGCTTCACTGCCATGTCCAGCTTGTCTGGTTCCTAGTGCCGGTGATGTGACCTTGTACAGCTTGGGCTAGGCTGAGAGACTTCTGTGCCACAATGCCACAGGAAACTAATTCTGAGACTATGTACAGCAGTGTTGCGCTGGTCTGTTTCAGTGTGTTATTGTATGTGAATTCTCTCAGATCATAATTCGCATTACTGTACTGTACGGCTCGAGTCTCACTCCTGCCGAACAACAGAGTCTACATTCCCCTCATATATCTGTTCAACAGCGAGGTCATATACAGACGGGTCAACGGGGTCGAATCCCGTATTTCACCTGTAAGAAAGGGGGAACATCTCAAAATCAGAACTGAATATTTACATCAAGAAACACACATATTCGGGCCTGAAATTAGAATAACCTGATCTGGTGTCAGGTCCTCACCACACCAGAATCACTTATGCCCCAGTCAGACACACACATTGCGGATAGGGCGGATAGTTGCGGATAAAATCCGCAGTCTTCCACAAAATTTGTGGGCGTGGCCTATTTTCTTCATGAATTTACGGATACAGTTACCTATAGATGCGGATAAATACGGATGGTTGAGGATAAATGCGGATGTCAGCGGATGTCAGCGGTTAGATACGTTCCCTTTGAATTGACACGATGCGGATAGATACGGATAGATACGGACTACTTACCTTCCATTACCTTCTGCTACCTTCAGATGCTGATAGATGCGGATAGATACCTTCAGATACGGACTGTTGCGCATGCCTTGGGATATTATATTGAATTACTGCTTTCTTACACCTATATTTCTTTGACCTTTATTGGACATTTATTTATTTCGCCTTCAATTATAGATGGGATCAAGATTAAAACATTAAAGATCCTAGAGATATTAATTGATTTATTTGACCATTAATTTATTTACCTTTATTTCACAAACCTTTATTTATTTGTCCTTAATTGGACAACTAAATAAATAAAGGTCAAATAAATTTATGAAATGGTTACCCAACTTTTGCAATTAACAAGTTTATGAAATGGTCACCCCACTGTTACAATTAACAAGCATTGCACCGCACCATCACTGCAACATACGCCACTGCCATGGCACCGACCCGGCCTCTCCGTTGTAGTAGTGATTTAGATACAGTCTCTGTCTCTTCGCCGCCGTGCTGGTGTTGTTGCCGTACAGCCGCCTCTCCAAATCATCCAGAACAGCATCATCTCTCCACGAGCCGGGGATGAGGTTGTGCTGCTCGTTCTCACGGTCGCAAAGTGCACCATCATCTGCGCAGGCCGTCCTCAGCATATTGTGGAGTGTCACATACGCCAGCACCATGGTCTCCACGTGCTGCGGCTCCTGTCGGAGGGATGTGAGCAGGCCGCCCCAGCGGTTGGTCAGTATGCCAAAGGCATTCTCCACACATCGTCTGGCACGAGAAAGGCGATAGTTGAAGACCCGTTCGTTCTCTTCCAGAGGCGTAGCAGCGAAGGGCTTCATCATCCACTCGTTGAGTGCAAATGCGTTGTCCCCGATGATGAAATACGGCATCTGACGGTCGTCGGCAGGCAGAGGTTCAGGTTCGGGGATGCCGATGGTGTTGGAGATGACCGCGTCTCGCATAGCCGACTCGTTCCACAGCTGGGCATCAGATTTGGGCCCACATGAACCTGTAGTTCGCGTGAACGAGGGCTAGGAGCACAATGAAGTGGTACCCCTTGTAGTTGTCGAACTGGGACCCTCCGTGGGCAGGACACCGGATGCCATCCAAGGCACCTAGCACATGGTGAAAGTTCCACCGGCTGGACTAGCCTGCAGCAAACTCCTTCCACCCCTCAGCTGTCGTCGGGTTGGTGACCACCTCGTCGCCGTACTCGTCCCAAATGGCCTGACAGATGTCCCGGACTATATGGGAGATGATGTTGTGTTGCACATATAACAGGTACATCATCGACTTGTAGCAGTCCCCTGTGACCAGGTGCCTGAATGTGATGGCCACCTTCAGTCCAACCTCATGCGAGTCTCTGTACCATGTTTCTTTCTTCTGTAGTCTCGGCGTGAGTCGCTCCACACGTCATCTCGGGGGTGAGCCTGGTGAAGTTGCGGAACGCCACCACATCCTCATTCCTCAAGAGCATCATGAGCTTGCCATACGCTCCCTGTTCCGGCTTGAAAGTGATCCAACGGCGGATCCACCACCTCCTCTCCCGACGGCGTGCCATCCAGATGCGCAAGAGCTGTGCATAGATGAGTGCGAGGTTCATATTGGACTGGCTGAGTCTCAGCAAGAGTAGTCTTCGTTCGTTATCCATGGCTGTGCAACTAAGAAGACACCAATGGTTATGTCAAAAGAACATCCAGTATATATATATCGAGAAACCTTCCCAGAATTCTGGGTTCACGTGTCATTTTTTTTGCCAAATAGGTATCTGTCAGTATTGGAACGCAAGCTATCCGTCTTGAAACGTTTTTGAAGGTAACAGTCCGTAACAATACGCAGAACGAGACCCGTAACTAACCGTAACTAAAGGTAACGATCCGCATGAAACCGTATCAGTCCACAACTTGGGGTGGACCGCGGAATGATAGGTTTAGATACGGATTAGATACGGATAAATTCGGATGAATGCCTTCAGTTACGGATCATTACGGTTTACTCATCCGCGCCTGAATTTTGGAAATTTTCAAAATTTGGACGCGGATCCTGCGGACCCTGCGGATGCGATACGGACAGTTACGGACTCTGCGGATGCGATACGGACCATTACGGATAGAAGTGATAGATACGGACGAGCTATCCGTAGCATCCGCAGAATCCGTATGTGCGTGTCTGACTAGGGCATTAGCCCCATCCCCTAAAAGTAATAGGATTAGCCATACTCCTACTACTCTTATAAGGGGTATAACAAACTCTCACATACATAATCAGGTAGTCTGAGATTCCGGAAAGGATGAACCCCATCGTTAAATTACCCTTGGCATGCATCCAACTAACCACCCGCTACAGAGCTGTGAAAGTTGAGTTTTATGTATTGGCGGCCACTAATAATCCTCACAGAAATATTTGCATGTAGTCACTTTATAAATACATGTATTGAAATCATAGACCAGGAAAACATGGGTCTGAAAACCATTTTCGTGAATTTATCATAAACGGTTGCAGAGCTTTAAAAGAAAATATGATTTTCGGTAATGGCGGCAACCAATTTGCATAATGAGACAATATATACATGTAATCACTGTATAAATGCCACCAGTGTCAACCTTGACCATGAAAATATAGGTATAGACACCATTTGTGTGAAGTTGTAGTGTATAGGTGTAGAGCTATGATAGGAAATATGTTTTCCGCTAATGGCGGCAACTAATTTGCATATTAAAAAAGTTGCCCAATGTTGTCAAGAGGACAACCAAGCTGATTTGCTCCAACGCATCCATGGAAATGTAAATCCACCAAAAAACCTTGTACTATAGACAATTCATAGGTCCGACATGTAATTCATAAGGACGGCAAATGGACTACTGTGGTCATTAAAGGAGCTGATTTAAAGTCAAGCCTTCAGACACTTAGACAGCTTAGACATATGCAAATTAACAATTATATCAAATAAACAATTAAAATCTGTTCCACATTTTGCTGCCAACGAACTTTTGGCTACTAAATAAATTAAATCTAAACATGATTAAATGTCAGTACTTTTTCATCAATAACAAAAAAGTCAACTTTTTTCATGAAAGGGCTTTTAAATAATTTGGAATTTTCGGACCGATTTTCAGAATCTAACTTTTGTTTTCTTAGTTACAGTAGCGCTTTTCTGCTCCTTACCTATCTGTATATACTAATATCGTATACATATCGTAATCGTATAGTATTGGTATATTTAATAAGCATATCATATGATCATATAATATTGGTATGTTTGTACCGTATCATCGTATAGTATAAACGTACCAGAATTATACACATGTATAAAAATCGTTTAAACGTACGATTTGAATGGTATATCTATACGATAGTGGTTGGTATGTACGGTACAAACATACACTGATCAGAATATACGTTCGTGTGCAGGCTGGTTTGGATATACATTGGTTGTAGAACTGTGCTGTTCACTCATCCAGTTGATACATTCTACCTTGGCAGGGTAAACTTATTTATAATAGGAGGATTCTACATGTTTGCGAAGTGGAAAACTGAGTAAACCCTGATCATACTGTATAGTTGTGCCTAGGCTGGTCCGGATCTGCTCGGGTTGTACATTATGTAATGGTTACTCATGTAATCGATATCCTACCGTGTCAGTTCATACTCTCGAGTTGCATGTAAGTTTATTTTGATAGCGGAATGTGAATCTTGTTCATAATACTGTGACATAACTGTGGTCAATAAATGAAAGCAGATCGCTTTTCCCAGTGACACATGTGAGTGTTATTTAGGTATGTAGTATTATAACAATAAAGAAAGTAGTATGTCACTGGATTAAATGCATGAGCCGTTAGTCTAGACATGCGATCTGATCGAGAGCTACAGTGTTCGATTTGTAACTGACACACGATACTTTGCAGTAGATATTTGATATGAGAATAGTTCACTGAACTATCCATCCCGCCACAAAAACATGAACACCGTTCTGCATCACATGTTAGGAAGATGTATTTGTATGTTGCATGTACGTGTTCCTACCAGCTTCAATATCATCTTGTTGTTTTTCTACTATTCATTTTGCTTTTTACTCGCTCTACATTCTTTCTCTCAGTCAAACGTCCTTGCTGTTTGAATGTCACAATTATAGGTACATGCACTATGTTAAAAAGATTTGTGAACATACATGTTATCTGGTGTTGTTGGGTGAGGTTGTCATTGTTGATACCTATGGCAGCTCTTCACCTCGCTGATTTAATTAATAAGCCGAATGGGTAATGATTTAACTTCCTGGAGGGCTGCTATAGGTAATTTTAATTGTAGCACACAGCCGATATTGCTTGCGTTTACAATATATACTAACATTTTATATATAATACTGAATGTGTTAGCGGATATAGGTAATTGTTTGACCAATATATTTAAATGTAGAGGATCCGGATTACCATTTAACCTCAACATTTTTCTAGCAATAATATCTTTCATTTTGCTACTGCTGGCTGGTGATGTTGAAAGAAATCCAGGGCCTGAAAATGAGATTGGATCTTTTTCAATTTTACGTTTAAATATTAGAATTATTCGCAATAAGGTCAGTTATATCGAGGACACTTTTACAGACTTCGATATTCTATGTTTTACAGAAACGCACTTATGATGCGCTATAGAAACGAGCAGTTTACTAATGAATGGATATGGCTTACCATTCCGAAAGGACAAATCGCCACATTCTGGAGGTATATTAGTATATGTCGCAGACCACTTATTAGCAGAAAGAATGCAACATTTAGAAATATTTTGGGATGAAACCATCTGGATTCAAGTTAAGACAAACCGTAAAACGTTCTTGATTGGCACGATTTACCGACCCCCGTCGTCAAATATCGAATTTTGGGAATTACTTAATCGCAATCTAGAACTGGTATCAGATATAACAAATAATATCATTGTTGTTGTCGATGTAAATGAAGATCAATTAAATGTACAAAACCACAAGTTAAAAGACGTAATGATTATTAATTCATTGAGAAACATAATTACATCCGCAACTTGGGAAACAGCTACTACTTCAACCTTACTGGATCCAATTATTGTTAACCAAGATCAGTTGATCATTCTCAAAAGCGATGTATTATCTGTTTCGCCAAACATAAGTGATCATAAGGCTACATGTGTCATCATACCAGTTGAAAGTTCATATAATAATTCATATAAACGAACTGTATGGAACTATAAAAGAGCAGACTTTGCTAAATTTAACGAGCTGATGCTTAATATTGTTTGGACAATTTTAAATAATGGTAGTGTAGATGATGCATCTAATATATTTACATCTAAGTTCATTGAGCTAGCTAAGCAATGCATTCCATGCAGTCAAGTTACAGTGCGGCCTAACGATAAACCATGGTATGATTCCGAAATTCGCCAAACAAGCAAGCTAAGGGACAAGCTACGAAAGAAAGCAATACAAGTTGGACGGGTGGACGATTGGAATAGATACAAAACAACTCGGAATAAAGTTAATAATATGAAAAAAAACATGCAAGAGAAGCAGTTTATAACGACATAGAGTTTAATCTAACAGAATCATTTTTGAATAACAAAATATATTTCTGGAAGCTAGTCCGACACTTTGTGAAAGACAGCAAGTCAAGTGGTACTATTCCTCCATTAAAAACCAATGATGGCAACAGCGAAAATTTATATTTGTCTGATGCCGAAAAAGCAAACTGTCTTAACAACTTCTTCGTTTCAATATCAACTGTTGATGATAATAACTCTACTTTGCCACCGTTTGGATTAAAAACTAACCAAGTTCTTGATACGATTAATATAAATGAATCTGAGGTTAGAGATATAATACGAATTTTGCAAACTAATAAAGCTTGTGGATACGATCTAATTAGTTATAGAATGTTAAAAGGAACTATTACATCTCTCTCAAAACCTCTGGCGATCCTCTTTAATATATATGGTAATGAATATCAATTTCCGATGGCGTGGAAATTAGCAAGTGTAATTCCTCTATTTAAAAAGGGGTGTCCACAGACGCCTTCGAATTATCGCCCCGATATCGTTATTAAGCTGTCTATGTAAGGTAATGGAGAGAATAATGTTTAAACATATTTATAATCACTTGCACTCACAACACTTGATTTACAACAGGCAATCTGGTTTTTTACCAGGCCACTCAACGGTATATCAACTTATAGACATTCACCATTAAATATGTCAGGCATTTGATGAACGACAATCTACATGTATAGTGTTTTGTGATATTTATAAAGCCTTTGATAGAGTATGGCATAAGGGATTAATATTTAAGCTAAGGCAAAATGGATTAAATGGTTGTATTTTACTTTACACTGGATCGAAAACTACTTGTCGAACAGGAAACAGTCCGTATCAATACGGTCCACAACCTCAGATACCAAATTAGTTACTGCTGGTGTACCACAAGGTTCGGTACTCGGCCCATTACTATTTCTAATATATGTCAACGACATAACTGACCATCTATTAAGTATTGTTCGATTATTTGCTGACGACAGCTCTCTGTCCTTTTCTTCAACAAATGTTGATGATCTAGAAGGCATACTAAATCATGACCTGCTAATGATTTCTGATTGGGCTAAACAATGATTGGTTAGTTTCAATCCGAACAAGACTGAAGCGATGCTTCTAACATTAAGACAACTTGATCGACCCTTAAACTTAATCTTTCAGAACACGTCCATAACCTTTGTTGACGATCATAAGCATCTTGGTTTAACATTGAGCAATAACGGAAAATGTCATACACACATACAACATATAATTAATTCGACTACGAGAGTATTGGGAATAATGCGTAACCTAAAATTTAAGATAAGCAGACAGTCTTTAAACCAAATATATATATCTTACATGAGACCTATACTAGAATATGCTTCATCTGTCTGCGATGGGTGTACAGAATATGAAAAGGATTCGTTGGAAAAAAATTCAGAATGAAGCCGCGAGAATAGTAACAGGATTAACACGGTCAGTATACCACTGACAACTTAAGGCAATAAGTTGGATGGCAATTTCTATCTGTTCGACGTAGTATTCAAAAGCTTTCGATCATGTATGCAGCCAACAATAATCAAGTACCTAGTTATATTTCTAACCTGATTCCACCCACTGTTAATAATATATCTCGTTACAATCTTAGAAATCAATTTGATTTAAATGTCCCCACTACACGACTGGAAGTATACAAACAATCGTTTATACCATCTTCGGTACAACTCTGGAATGAAACTGACCTGTTGCTGAGAAATATAGATACTTCTTTGAATGTATTAAATATCATGCGCAACGTCTAATTTTATGCCAGTCCCTGCGACAATGTTATCCCCTAAACGCACATATACTTTTGCATGGCATATCTGAAGAAAGTAATGAGTGCAATACTGTTATTTTTAAAGCTGTACAAGATTATATTAAAGCTACGAAAAGATCTGAGTAATACACTTGGTGGATGCATGAGACGCAAGCTCTATCGGATGCTTTCCATTTGCCAACATCATCCAGTACCACCTGATAACAACGAACACTGAAATCAACTGCAGTGCACATCCATCTATGCATTAGGTTATATATTATATGTACATTGTGACACATAACTCTTTCACTCTTTCACTCTTTCTCCCAATCTCCTCTCTCACTTTCTTTACTCTCTCTTTTTATCCGATTTTTCTTTTCGTACATTGTGCAAATATATATATATATATATACCGCAAGATTATTGGTATGTACCCATGTACATATACCTGTATACTTATCGCCATTGCTGTTAAATTGATGTATTGTTGAAATACTTGGGTAAGGGCTGTAATTAATGTTGTGAGAACTTGTAGCCCAAGCCCATTGTACCTATATGCAATAAACTATGTTTAAACAACAAACATACCGTACGTTTATATTATATGCATATCGTATAGAAAACATATTGTATTGGTATAGTATACGTATAGTATTGGTATAGTACGTATAGTTGACCTGCAGAAAAGCGCTACTGTACGTCTGTTCATTTCCAATGCATCTACATGTAGCTAGGTTTATGAGACAATTTCCGAAATATTTGTTTTTTCGACCCTTCCACTCCCCAGCTCCTTTTTGCCCTACATGTTAAATTCCCATAGGAAAATAGTTGTTTCGCTATAATTCCAGCATAAAAATATTTACACAATTCCCTAACATTTGATTGGCCCGTAGCAAGTCTCAGTCCAAAATTTATATCCAGTTAACTACCACGCCGAACTACTTTCCGTAACCGTGAGGCGCAGTTAAAATAATTATTAAGAAAACGGAAAATAAACACATTTTCTTGATGAATTTATTTAAAATGCTGGAATTATAAGGAATAAATGGCCTTTTTGTGGAATTTATCGGGGATATAAACTTGGAAAAGTCCAAGTTTATACCCCGATAAATTCCACAAAAAGGCCATTCATTCCTATAATAACAAGAAAAATTATAACATGAATGATCATGTTATAAAAGAACGCGTTGAGTGTATGTTATTATTATTGAGGCCAACTACATGTTTGCAAGTAGCATGTAAAGTTATAGATATCAGGGTATGGGATCAGTGGTTTCCGAACCTGCTTTTCCGACGTGACGTATTCTGTGACGTCATTTTTACAGTAAATTTTCTTGAAACTTTTCCAAGCAAACGGACGGATTTCGATGATATGTATCACACCATAGAAGTGACATACCGGTTCGATGATATGTATCACACCATACATTCACGTTCTTTAGATTTTTATTCACATCCATGGTAACCGATTCTTCGTCAAAACCAGAAAATTGTTAGATTAAAGCAAACTATACCATAATGCAAGAACTGGCATCATTAAACGAAGCTAATCCCCTCGCACTGGCATCATTAAACGAAGCTAATCCCCTCGCTGGCAGCCTTGATAATAAAAAAGTACTCCGTGACCTTGGGCGGTCGAACGTGGGTCATATGAGTCTACTCATATGCTAAACCATGCTCCATCCATAGACACACATTATGGTCAAATAATATCAAAATCGTGGAAGCAGTTCACAAGTTATTGAAAAATGAAAGGTGTTACTAGCGTACGTACATACGTACGCAGTACATGGACTAACGATATACCAGCTCTTGCCTATCGGCGAGGGGATACTAATTGGCAACCTGTTAAGCATTTACTGCGTTACGTTTCTTTAAACTCTGTCTTTCCATTATAAAGATATTACATTCAACATCCTGCACCACCTTTAATTGGCATGGCCAATATTAAATATTGCGCGGGCCCAATTTTCCCCAATCTTAGTACTTTCCCCTAACAAAAGAAACCGGCATCTAGTCACACGCTGACTGAGCCGCGATCTATAAACTTACCCAGGGAGATTACATTGCAAACATAGTGTAACGCGTCCACTGGCGGTTTGTTTCGGTGAGTCCGCACAGTACAACAGTCCGACTTGGCAACGCCACCTAGCGACTTATCACTGGCACTGCAGTGCATGATATAAAAATCCTAAAACCATCAACTTTTAAAACTGGCGTTTTGAAGAAAGTCATGAAATATGCAATCTTAAATTCGATAAAATTGACGCAGTACAATTTGAACGACGTTATAAGCCAAAGATATGAGTGCCAGAAATAATCCACATTCAGACACATGAAAATGTTTGCTATTTCTCCATTTCATTGTCGAAACTCCAGACGGTTTTACAGAATGTGAAAGCCATGGAAAATGTATACTGGATATCAAATACTCCTACAAGCACCAATATGAACTTGTGAGTGAAATTCACGACAGGTCATACATTACATCGAAACAGAAATAATTGCCTTGAAAAAGTCTGAGAAATATTACACACACAAAAGTACACATTCAAACGGCTGTATGTCAAAAATTGTTCTGCGACTTTGCACTGCAGTGGAGTATCCAGATTCATGCAGAGGGGGTGTGAATTGTGAATGGAGTTTGGAAGAGGGTGCGAGAACATACATTCAATTTCTTCCATTGTAGTGATTTTCACATATATTATACAGGTAGTTATTTTCCCCAGAAAACGTAGGTTAAAGTAAAAAAATACACACCTGACCAAATGTTACGGGATGAAATTACACACCATGTCACTGGACTTTGCACTGTACACCCACTGGTGAATCCATGTGACAAGTGTTTTGTATGATGTGGTGTTTGTGAATGAGCTGTTAAGACAAATGTCGTGCCTTTGCACTTAATGACTGGGTGCCAGACATCCTTCAGCGAAGTTGCAAATCATGATTTGAATTGGGGTCCCATCTGTTTGGCACAAAGTGTTCTTTATAGGAATTAAATATTAAATAAGTATAATTGTGTAACTATTCCAACAGTTTTAAAAAATACGAGTGCCCGCTACACAGAAATATTCACTTAGTAATCTTAGGTTTACTGATAGGTTGTATCATCGTGCTATTTTGATTGTAAATAGGCAGGTCATTTTTAAATTATTTATATCAACTAAATGTGTCACCTGAATAAATATTTGTATTGACTTGTTACAAAATATGATCATTGCACATCAAAAGATAAATAGAGAGAATAAATAGTTGTTTCCATTAACATTTTAAAGAGTCAATGTTATCGCCCTTGATATCAAAGTGGCAATTCAAGCTTGATGTAAAAATAATAATAATGTAAAATTAACATGGTTGATATGATTTGTTTAAGAATTTTACCAAATTTTCTACGACGGCCATCTTGGATTATGCGACAACCTCCATTTTAACAAATATGAAAATGCTTCACCCACGCACCACAACTGTGAAGTCTGACCAGCGTCGGCCAAACGGTACATGAGAAGAAGACGAAATCTATAATTAAAGGATGACCTGTCGGCGGCCATCTTGTATGATGTATCATCCGATTTTGACAAACCCACGATACCTTCGATTTGATATATATCAGGACCATATTAGGTCAAATTTCAAATATCGGCATGTGCCAGATACAAAATCAATGCGTGAAAAAACAAAGGGAGAACACTGGAATATTAGTGAGGCAAGAGTTGTGATAAATATACAAAAAGGAATTCCAGTTATGCTCGGGTCACAAAATCAGTACATGTATCCGAAAAAAACAAAAGAAATCAGTATGGTAAGATATGTTATTCTTGCTTTTAAGAGCAAGTGAGCGGGGTCTCACACATACCCTCGGCCGTAGCAAAGTCATTTGGCCTTGACCTTTGGCATGAAAGCCGCTTAGGTGAGATATAGAATGAAAATATGGCTGTTGATAAAGAAGTATGTGACATTTCCAGTCGATCCAACATACGGTTGCAAATAAATTGTGTACTTAAAACTTTAATGCAAATATTTCAAAACATTTAACACAATTTGACCTTGACCTTGGGCATGAAAGTCACATTCGTGGGCTATAAAAGAATGAAAATATGGATGTTGATTGTTGATAGACAAATATATGAAGTTTCAATTCAATCTGACTTACGGTTGCAGAGAAATTGTTTACTTAAAAAAACTTTAACGCATATATTTCAAAACATTTAACGCAAGTTTCAAAGTAATTTCACCTTCACCGTGTGCATGAAAGCCGTATGAGTGGGCTATAGAATGTTTGTTTAATGGTGTTTAACGGCCTATCAACAGCTATGGTCTAATACTCACATAAAGGATATAACTGTCGGATACCAAATGCCAAAGTTGTTTGTTTATTGGTGTTTAACGGCCTATCAACAGCTCAGGTCATATAAGGCTGGGCAAACGGGTTCGATCCTGTATTAACCTGCTGCATTGGGGGGAAAATCCCAAAATCAAAACGGAATAATTTCATCGAGAAAAATATAGTCAGCCCTGAAATTAGAATAACCTGACCTGATGCCAGGACCATACCACACCAAAGTCACTTGGCCCCTTTCCCTAAAAAAGGATTACGAATAATCGTAATACTCACACAAGAGATATAACCAGATTCAACTGTCACATACAAAATGTCAAAGACGTATGTGAGGGCCAAACCAGGTCTCCAGTCGGATTTCCGGTAAGAATGAATCGCGATTGTTAAATTACCCATCACATGCACCCACCAGGGCTATAGAAAGAAAATATTGATCTTCTAACTTCATAAAGAAGTATATATATGAAGTTTCAAGTCAACCCGACTTGCGGTTGCAGAGACATTGTGTACTTAAAAACTTTGACATGTTTGATGCAAATATTTCAAAACTTTAAGTAATTTGACCTTGTGCAGGAAAGCCACATCGGTGTGCTACAGTATAAAAAATATGGATGACGATAAAGAAGTATATGAAGATTCAACTCAATGCGATTTACGGTTGCAGATATAATGGGTACCCAAAAACCTTTAACGCAAATCTTACGGATGGACGAAAATACAAAAACTATATACACCTCGACATACTTTGTATGCCTGGGTATGAATCATGATTGAACGCACTGTGTTACAGATGATGCCTCAATATGTTGTTTGTCACATCATGCACTGCAAATGACCAATATCAACCAATTGCACCATTTCATTCGAAGTCAAATTTCGAAGTCGAAATTTATTGTACACATGTAATTTGTAGTTTGACCATTGGGCATTGATTTCAATTACAATCATGATAATCATGATAATAGCACAAAAATACATCATTAATTCGTAAATTTTCGTTTCCCTTCGAAAGTCTACAAAGTTTGTCTTTGGTCTATTCTGGATGTTTCAAGTAAAATCCTTTATTGCGAAGATAACTGAAACCATGTGAAACCAACCAAATATAGACTTTATAGACTGTGGACGTTAAACAGAAATTTATGAATCAAAGATTGAATCCAATACCTTAAATGCTAATCACTCTAGGTTGGCGGTAGGATTTTTAAATTTGCTCAAATATGTGTTTGTGACTGAAGAAATGGGGCTTATGGGATTTGCGACCAGTGTAGATACACATATCCGCACAGGATCTGCACTGTTCACCATTGCATCAATGAAATCTCCATCATGCTTCTAACAAACCACATCATTATCAGGCTACAGGAGTGTACTATTTGATCAGGAGCTACACTGGTCACAAATCCCATAAACCACATTCTCCAGTCACAGCCACCGGTTAAAGTAACGGACCAATACCTATAAATACATTAAATATACCTAAAAGCATCAATAAGTAAAATAAAATAGGCTAAACAAATTATTTACTCCCATATATCACACATGGAGTAAATACATTTTGTTTAGCTTATTTTTCTCTCACTTATTGATGCTCTTATTTAATGTATTTATAGGCCATGGTCCGTTACTTCAACCTGAGTTCACAGCCACATATGTGTAAAAGCATAGTAAATATATTTCTGATCATTTCAATATCTAGTCCTTCGAGTGTCACATAATCAGAAATGTACAAATGTCATTCTGTCCACCACAAGAATGAGTCACCGATTCAAAAAATATTGACAAATCTTAAAACTGCACAAGTCAGATTTGTGTGAATAAGATTCATTCTCAATTCCATCAACACAAGAAGTAACATGTCTTCACGACACATCCTTTCAACAGGTTGATTAGATGATTAGAGCAGAAATCAGAGTTAAGAACCACACAAACACTGCCGCTGGCATGGATGGTACTCCGGTTAAATGGTTAATTTTTTGTAACTGAACTTGTCTTTCTCAAGCTCTTCCTCGAGGGTTATATTTTCAGATGTCGCTGATCTTAAGATGATGACAGTCTGTCATGGCGACACTATATTTTGCTTCGTGTAGGTCAGGAACTGGATCAGTTCCCATTTCGCGAGTGTTTGGTAACTTGTTGCCCAGGTGGAGTAGTGTCTTCGGGCAGCGATTCTTCTGGTGGCCTTTGTCCTTCAACAGCAGAATGAGAAACAATTTTCGCCTTATCTGCTTCTTCTGGGACCGCCCATATACTATCTCAATAGCCCAGCTGGTGTCTGCCTCGACTGTAGTGTGAAGTTGAAGAGGCTCGACGAATAATCCAGATGGCTAACATCTGTAGACGGCTTCCCTGAAACAAACAATCAAACACTATTATGTACATGGTTAGCCTTTTATTGAATTTCTTACCAGTATTAACCATTACTCAGCAAATGACTCCGCAACTTTCCAACATGAAACAGTGCTTAGAGAACTACATCCCACCCGGGCATCAAACTCACAACACTTGGATAAATGTGGTAAGCGAGTAAGCCACATTGTCAATAGTTGTGAACAGTAACTCTTGAAATCTACAACCGTACTGTCCGTAGCAGAGTTACGTTTCCATTCATAGTCTTCCTCTGCAGAATAGTGAATAAGAGATCTGGTTCGCAAATTACATGTAGCAGCTAAAGTTGGGGTCCCATCCACAGGTTGAAGTAACGGACCGAGGTATATATATGTGTGTGTTATAGAGGGAGTAACAAAACTTTTTTTAGCTTTTTTTTTTCGTTTTAATATGGACGCTTTTAGGCGTATTTAATGTATTTATAGACCTCGGTCCGTTACAATGTACTTCAACCTGTGGTCCCATCTAGTAGGCATAACAGTTTGCCTATAAGAATTAAATAAGCGTATAATTGTGTAACTACGGTACATGTATTCCGCCAGTTTTAAAAATTACGAGTGCAGGCCCACTATACACATATAATCATTTAGTAATATTGATTTTACTGATAGTGACTCGCGGTGGTATCAGGCTATTTTGATTTTTAAATTATTTATACCAATTAAATGTGTCACCTGAACAAATATTTTTATTGACACATTATAAAGTACGATCATAGTGCACATAACAAAACTAAGCAGACAGAATATAGTTTCCATTAACCTTTAATGGAAACACAGTTATCGACCCTGATATCAGTGACAAAATTCACGTTTCATATAAAAAGAAAAAGTACATGTATATTTTCACGTACATGTACAAATGGGGGGAAAATCCCAAAATCAGAACTGAATATTTACAATAACAAAACTATATATTCAGCGCCACACCAGAATTACTTGGCCCCTCCCAAAAGCAGTAGGATAAGTAATAATCTTACTACTTCTATAATGGGCAATAACCCAATTCAACTCCCAGGTAACAAAAGAGCCAAAGATAAAAATGTACTGAAGGGTCAAACCAGGCAAATAGTGATTCCTATATGGAGGAACCACTACCGTCAATTTACGTCGTCTCGTTCTTTCGACCACCACCCACGTAAAGTTTTGTATTACTTTTATAATAGTTTTTTTTTCAGATGGAAAATATACAAATTAGGTCACAATTAACAACTAAAGTGTAAATCAGATCTGATTAGCTATTCTGTAGAGGAAGCCTACGTATATCATTTATTTGTTTGTTGGGGTCTAACGGCCTATCAACAGATGCTGTCATTTAAGGCCGGGTCAATGGGTTTAGTAATAAATCCCATATATTACCTGTACAAGTACATGTTCAAGTACATGTACAAATGGGGGGAAAATCCTAAAATCAGAAATGAATATTTACAATAAAAGAACTATATACTCAGCCCTGAAATCAGGATGATCCTGATCTGATGCCAGGTCCTCGCCACACCAGAATCACATGGCCCCTCCCAAAAGCAGTAGGATCAGTAATAATCTTACTACTTCTATAATGGGCAATAACCCAATTCAACTGCCAGGTAACAGAAAGAGCGAAAGATGAAAACGTACCTGAGGGCCAAACCAGGCAAATCGTGATCCATACGTATTACTTTTATAATATTTTTTTTTCAGATGGAAAATATACAAATTGTGTCACAATTAACAACTAAAGTGTAAATCCGATCTGATTAGCTATTATGATAGAGGAAGCCTACATGTATGAATGGAATAGTAACTCTGCTACAGACGGTACAGGAGCAGATTGCAAGAGTTATTGTTCGCAACTACAATAACATGGTTCAATAATAATGAGACATCAGTGATTCTATATTTTATGTACATATTGGTGTCGTTTTTCTAGTTTCGATGTAGAACCAATAATTCATTAAACCAATAAACTGTGTTTATTCCATTGGGTGACAGTCCAGTTGTTACATTTATAATAGCATAGCCAATTGTTCTCGTCATTTTTTTAATTTTATTCCACTTCAAGGGACCAGGGGTCTCAGAAATGTAATTTCCGTTACGTACATTTACATGACGTAAATATAGCTTTACATTTACATTTTTTTCTTTTCAACGGCATAAAACATACAACTGAAGGGGCATCTATTTAGAAAAGTGTCAAGAATATGGTAAGCTAATTGTATTAGTGCGAAACAGAGAAATTTAGTAGCAAGTCGTGGAATTTCTCATTTATGGTAACCCAACAACATGTATTTAATATGAATCAGTAAAGTTAAGCAAAACAAAATAGCTTGGCAACTAACAGAATGCCGTTTTTTACCACATGTACCAAACATCGTTATAAAGCTACATTTAATTAATAGCACAGCCTCCAAAAATATGGACGTAACGGCAATGATTATGTAACGGTAATGACAAAACGTAACGGTAATGACTTTCCATTTATTTAAAATACTAATACAGCATATATAACAAACATATTTATACTTTGAATATGCTGTACAATATAACTTCAAGTTAGTGTTTACTTTTAATGTGATTGCCAATAGAAACCCACACTCCTTGCAAGCTGTGTCTGTTTTTTGTTGTTTCAGAGCTTTTACTAATTAAATCCTGATATATAAATGTTGTAGGTCTGAATAAATGTGCCATTACTGACCGACAACTGATGGGACCTGGTTTATATCTAATTGACGCATCAACTGACTGGTTAGTATGGTAATTTATCATTGCCGTAAATACACGATCGTCATTACCGTTACACCATTTTGTAACGGAAATGACCGTAACGGTAATTATTTTTCTTTAAAAACTCCCATTTTTCACCCCTCTGTATACAACGCATCATGAAGGTAGAATATGCAAAGACAACGTTGTAAGTGTGTCTATCTACCAATTTTGGTTTCAGTCGACCTACATACATATGGACGTGTATAAACCGTGAACGGTAATGATGCATGTAATGATTATGTGTAACCTTAAAATTCCGAATACAGACCGGTCTCGTTCTCGGCAATGACTTAAGTTGTGTTACCACCGTGTTTATTTATAAATCGGGCGCCCATAAACAGTGTTCATTGCATTAGTAGCTGAGAGTAGGAAAGGGAGGTTACTCTGATTTCTGATTTTACATTTTTTTTTCAGCGTAACGGTAATGATTCGATTTCGCGGGATAGATACATTAACGTCAGTATTCTTGACAACAAAAGGCAAATTTATTGCAGAATAAGTTTAATGTCAATGTTAAACTATTTTAATTCAGATGCAATGTATAGTAAAGTACAAATTGACAAGATTTGAGAATTACGGGCTTGTGAACTGTGCTGATTGATGATCGGGACATGCCCATTTGGTGCACCATACATATGCCAACAACAGAAAATAATAACTAAACACACATAACAAGAATTGTAAATACTGTTTTCTTAATGGATTGGTATTATACATAGTTTCTTTACTGAAAAAAACAACAAATTCCTTATAAATTGTGTGATTTGTCAGTAAATTACACCGGGACACCAGATGTACATAAAATATAGAATCACTGACATACATATCTGTACATGTATCAAACCAATGAAAACTGACATTCTGATCTGCATATAAAAAATGTCATTTCGGCTAATTCTGCGCACCGGCTAATGCACAATTCACGTAATGTTTTGCCCAGCTTACGTCAGAATAAATTATGTTGATTTTGGAATAAAACAGCTGATTAACGGTATACTAAGTCACAATTTTATCCCATTCCGATAGTTTGGTAAAAAGTTATTCAGAACATGGTCAAAATGATTGGTGGTCCTGCTTACTAAATGAATAGATCAACAACAGATCTGTTAAAAAAAGTTTCATAAACCAATAATACACATGCAAATATACCGACATTGGTTATCATTTTATTCCCGTATTAACTATTATTCGCAAAACTCAAGGACAAAATGGACTGATATTTTGATCAAATTTGGCTGGGTCTACGCTAGGCGGATACAGATAATAGACGACAGATGAAATAGTAAAAGCCATCTGTTTAGCCGTGATTATCTCAACTAAGAACTGCCTTGAATGTTCAGGGAATTTAGACTGAATATGGACATTTTCACGAAAATTATTATTAGGTGCGCAGAATTAACAGACACGATTGTAATCCCAACAAACATACAGTCTCCACCCCCGCCCATATTTTGTGAGGTCACCCCAATGAAGCAAAGATTTCCCTCATCACCACCCCAGACCAAACATGGGTACCCTGTGTACAAATAAATTTTAGGAAGCCCACCCACTGCAATACAAATACTTAATACAAATACTGCACTTCAATTTTTTTTACTTGTTTGGTCACTGTTGTTATAGTTTTCTAAATCGTGTAAACACGTGACTTTCTGAAAACACTTGTCTTAAGAAAACAACATGAATAATCAGACATGTAAAATATTGGTGTGTGCAAAGCCACATACACGGTGAGAAGCCGGGTACACTTACTTAATAGAAATACTGCACCGGCCTATATTCATGATATTTCGGGGAAAAGTCACCGCTGTGCAAATGCAGTGAACCTGGATTCGAACACCTCAATTTTTTACTTATTTCATCACTGTTCTTACAGTTTTTTTAAACACATTTGACTCTCGGGGGGGGGGGGGGGGGGCTGTCGAAGTCAGCACGATTCAAATATTGGTCAACAGTAATAAAGAAATAATTCCTACCTGAAATGAATGTTTCGTGTCTGGCAGCTAGTAGGTAAAATGTAGGTCAATTATTGATACGTCTTGGCTGTCGCCGTATTGTCCTCTCAACTTTAGCAAATTTGCAGAAATGTACGTCTGTAGCATTCACAAATCGTCGAGTACACAATGAGTATCTGTATTTCCGTATTTAGAGCTTATCAACAATGAAGACGGCAATAATGTCACGATGTGGACCAGTACGTGTTTAAATGACAGGACACGAAATATAGTATGACGTCACAATGAAAATACAATCGCATTTAACAACAAATAGCTGACTTTTTAAACGTAAATTTGTTATTGGTTGGTATATTACATTAAAAAAAAGTGTCCTGTGTCCAATAAATTGGACACATGACACTATGACGTTTAGTAAAAAGGTTCAAATATTGACTCTATATGTACCATACGTTCTAAATGAGGCTCCATACGGGATAATCTATTTAAACTATATTTCATTGGGAAGCTATTTTTTGGCAAATTACATGCGTATTATTATTTTAATATAACCTATCAATGTTTACAGGTGTTAGCATGTTTCAATATTGAACTAACATATAGCTTGTTGGTATTGGCACACTTTCATTTTACGAAGTTTCCCGCAGCGATCCCCATTCGGCCCATCGACCGATTGTAATTATAGAACGCCTGTAACTATTCACGAGAATATAGGCGTTCTATGAAAATCAATAGTTGATGGAATTTCAACAAATACAAAAAATTGGGGATGGTGACATTAGTGTTATTGATGTAAAAGTACTTACGTTTAAATATGTTTTTAGATTTAATGTCAAAAGTTAGTCGGCAGAAAAATGTGGAACAGACAGTAAATCTAGTATTGCAATTATATTATTCGTCGTTGGAGAACAAAAAAACTAGTTATTTTGCAACTTTTGAAAGTGAAAGTAGAATCTCTGTTGACTGTTGCGGGAATCCATGTAGAAACATAGCGGTCAGCAGTGGCGGATCCAGGATTTAACCAAAAAAAAATCGGGACCCCTCCCCCCCCCCACCCCCCCCCACCCCTGAATGCGCCTCTCTGGTCAGGTGATCATAATTTGCGTATTCGTGTGACAGCACTTGATACAATAAGATGACGTCAGACAATACTGAGACTTGGCGTGCCGGTGTCGCAGCCGCAGATACGCTACGTGAGTTGTGATGTAACATTGGTTGCGCCAATAGACTTGGATAAGTATGTATACGTATATACTTGTAGTATCATCATGCTTAATTATTCTTGGGAATCCCCGGTGTCTTCTATGCTACTGTATACTAAATATGTACGTATCTATGGTGTGCTAATAATTTATTCGTTTCGTTTCTTAATTGATAAACGCCTCAACGTGTTCCTTTAAAATCGATATCATATATAGTAGTTAGTACTGGCTACATGGCCGCACGATCACATCCAATTAACAACTAACAAAATGACAATTAAACTACCGAAGAAAACAACGCCCAAAACTGTTAGATCTATCTTCCAAAGGCGACTCTGTCACTCTAAACTATTTTCTGCAGAGTTCGTCTTACAAATATCACGCGAGTGACGTCACCAACATATTATGACGTCATTTGCATTGTATGACGTCGTGAATTGATGTCATTGTGTCGTTTTCTCAGATATATGAGTGACGTAGTGTTACGTAATTCGTGGCAGATATTCACAGTTTAAGGTAGACAGTTTGTGACGCCGATCACGGTAGACGGCGTCATGCGGAAACTGTACATGATCACTGTTCTCCTTCTTCTGATTCCGCCAAGCGTGTCGTACACAGTTGACGTCACCGTTGAAGACGATGGCGTAATTTCTGAGACGCAGTTCGACATTATACAAGACGATATACCGCCCTTTGAGCTTCCAAGTGAAGTGCAACATGAATTTCACATTTCAAAAGGTAACACTGTTTGTTTAATATTCACACTCGCAAACTATGCTGATATATTTATTGCATCATAATTCCAGCACAAAAATATTTACACAATTCCTATCATTTGATTGGCCAGTAGCAAGTCTCTGTCCAAAATTTATATCCCAGTAAACTCCCACGCCGAACTACTTTCTGCAGGTGCGCTGTCAGTCCTGTCAATGTAAACAAATGGCTGCCGTCTGTCAAAATAAACACATTTTCTTGATGAATTTATTTCAAATGCTGGAACTATAATAATAAGGAATGAATGGCCTTTTTGTTCAATTTATCGGGGATATAAACTTGGAAAAGTCGCGGGAATACTGGACGAGGCCTTCCGGCCTTCGTCCAGTATTCCCGCGACATTTCCAAGTTTATATACCCCGATAAATTCCACAAAAAAGGCCATTCATTCCTATAATAAATAAACGGATGGTGGTTCCGATGCTCCACTTCTGCCAGTGTTGTAAATATAGTAGGCACAGACTCTACTCACTGTCTAAGAGTCTGTTCCACGTTTGGCTGCCGACGAACTTTCGGCAGTTAAGCACATTTCAAATCTAAATCAAATATTTAAATGCTCATTGTAAGTACTTTTTCATCAATACAAATAAAATCACTTTTTTTTTTGTATGGAAAATACAATTTTTCAATGGGAATTTAAAATGGGGGCTAAACACAGATTTTAAAAAAATAATTTTGCAAGTTGTGAACCGATTTTCAAAATCTAACATTTGCAAGGTATCTAACCAGCTTCGGAGATATTTTTCATTTCGAGGTGATCGTGCGCTATTTTTTACTTGACAATGCGGATGTCCTTCATCAAAACCATAACGAAAATAAGCATGTATAACCCTGTTAACATAACTTGTTAACCCCATGGAAGTTTGCAGCACATTTTTCGCCAGTAGTAGTACTAGCAGATATATATAATACATAGAGGATATTCCATTGTAAATTTTGAATAGCGGGAAATAATACACGAGTGTGCGTCGACTTCCGTGTAAGCATCGAGTGAGCGTAGCGAACGAGTTGCTTGCACGGATGCCGACGGACACGAGTGTATTATTTCCGCTATTCAAACATGTACCATGGAATATCCTATTTATTACACTTCCACGGCAGATACATATGCACATTTAGTCTATTTTTGAGATTATAATCAATGAATTGTGATGTGCGCATGAATAGTTATACAATGATGTGTTTTCCCGCGTTTTGACGTTGCGTCAAATGTGACGTCATGTAATCTTTTTGTAATCCAAATTACGCAGATTTTTCTGTGAACCAGATATATTTGAGTGCATGTTTGGAATGTGTTCAATCACATTAACATTCCAGATTAGTCGAAACCCTTTCCAAATAACTTTATTTTGACTGTACTAAAAATTAAACATTTTGCATGGTATCTCGTGGTTTGCAAGAAAACAGGCGCGCAATTACGGGTGTTCTCTTCACGGTGTATTATTTGCAAGGAGTTGATTACGGGTTTTTCTCACAGCGAAATCCGTGCAAATAATGTGCAAGCGTGTAATAAATGATGGTGTGTCTAGGTTTCATTGTATTAAAGGCCCTGGGACCCGTTTCACTAAACTTCGTACTGTACGACTAAGAAGTTCGTAAGTGCAAAATTGGAATTTTGAATAATCTTATTTATCCCGTCAACACAGTGCCTATGTGCCGTGAAACACTGTGCCGTGAAACATTTTTGATATCCTGTCAATACGACATAATCACTGCGTATGAATATGTGCAGTGGCTGGGGTTATTTTGTTTGCATTTTAAAGCCATTTGTAGGTGTGTTGACGGGATAAATAGAATAGTAGGTTAGTGCCGTGAATGGGAAAAATATCTGGCGCGGCACGGAAACGGGATGTGCTCGACAGAGCCTCGCCCATCCCGTTTCCTGAGCCTTGCCAGATATTTTTTCCCATTCACGACATTTTCTCTATTTAACTTACTTTGTTTTCACTTATTGATGCTTTTAGGTATATTTAATGTATTTATAGGAAAATATCTGGCAAGGCTTAGGAAACGGGATGGGCGAGCCATCCCGTTTCCTAAGCCTTACCAGATATTTTTCCCATTCAGGGCACTAACCTACTATTCTCTATCAGTCATGTTGGTAAATGTTTAGTAGATGTGCGTACATGCAATGATGTGTACATGTACATGTATGCGATGGTAACATGATTTAGCCACGTTAATGTGAGAAGCCAATTAATAAAAATATTCGTACGAACATTTTAATCGCACGTGTGCTCGACTGTATATTATCTCATACGCTTGACTGTATATGATCTCGTATGCTCGACTGTATATTTGCTCGTATGCTCGACAGTATATTATCTCGAACTCTTGACTGTATATTATATCGTGAATTCGACTGTTTATCATCTCGTGTGCTTGACTGTATAGTATCTGGAACTGTTGACTGTATATTATATCATGAACTCAACTGTTTATTATCTCGTGTGCTCGACTGTATATTATCTTGAACGCTTGACTGTATATTATCTCTTGTGCTCGACTGTATATTATCTGGAACTGTTGACTGTATATTATATCGTGAACTCGACTGTTTATTATCTCGTGTGCTCGACTGAACATTATCTTGAACGCTTAACTGTATATTATCTCCTGTGCTCGACTGTAAATTATATAGAACTCTTGACTGTATATTATATCGTGAACTCGACTGTTTATTATATCGTGTGCTCGACTGTATATTATATTGAACGCTTGACTGTATATTATCTCCTGTGCTCGACTGTATATTATCTGGAACTGTTGACTGTATTTTGTATCGTGAACTCAACTGTTTATTATCTCGTGTGCTCGACTGTATATTATCTTGAACGCTTGACTGTATATTATCTCCTGTGCTCGACTGTATATTATCTGGAACTATTGACTGTATATTATATCGTGAACTCGACTGTGTATTATCTCGTGAGCTCGACTGTATATTATCTTGAACGCTTGACTGTATATTATCTCGACTGATCGACTCTATATTATCTTGAACGCTTGACTGTATATGATCTCATGTGCTCGACTGTTTACTATCTCGTATGCTCGACTGTATGTTATCTTCAATGCTTGACTGAATATTATCTCGTGTGCTCGACTGTATATTATCTATTCGACTGTATGTTATATTGAACACTTAACTGTATATTATCTCGTGTGCTCGACTGTATATTATCTTGAACGCTTGACTGTATGTTATCTCGTGTGCGTGTGATCGACTGTTTATTATTTCTCGTGTGCTCGACTGTATATTATCTCGTTTGCTCGACTGTATTTTATCTCGTATAATCGACTGTTTATTATCTCGTGTGCTGACTGTATATTATCTCGTGTGCTGAACTGTATATTATCTTGAACGCTTGCCTGTATATTATCTCGTGTGATCGACTATATGTTATCTCGTGTACTCGACTGTATATTATCTCGTATGCTCGACTTTATATCATCTCGTGTGCTGGACTGTATATTATCTCGTATGATCGACTGTATATTATCTCGTTTGCTCAACTGTATATGAGCTCTGCTGTGCAATTTCCAACCATAGGGTCGGAATTTCACATTTTTACTTTTTGACAGTTTGTTGTAGCACAGACAATCTACTTTCCAAAAAACATTGAATTTTGTAAATATTACATCTAGTTAAGTTGCTATGACGTCACACACAACACACGTGTTGGCATAAGTTTTTAACGCAAACGCAACGTCGTCGACGTCATCATAAATTGCAGAGAAAAATAACGGTTCAAATTTCTATGCACTGTCTATGCGGAATCACTTAATTTAATAGTTCATAAAATTGCATTATAAAATATCAGTACCTTTATTTGTGATGAAGTACATACACTGTATTATGTTCCACAATTCACATGTACCATATGGTATCCAGTTCTCCAGATAAGGAGTAAGTAGAAAACATAATTGAAAAATGTAATTTAAAATAAAGCAGAGCGTACAAATAAATGTGAGAAATATAATGGTGCAAGTTACTACATGTATTAAACAAAGGGTAGTGTACGCAATTTCACATTAAACAAATGTACGGAGCCAGTTCGGGACATGAAAGCTGTCCCATAGTGGAAGAGCAATAGGATTGAGATCGAAAAAAAATAGGTCAAAGCTGAATTTTTCAAAATATGTTCAGAATATCATTAGCAATAACATATCAAACTCCCCATGAATCCGAGTGGAGCTTAATCCAGAATTCAAGATGGCGTCCAAAGTGGCGACCAAAAATTACCAAAACTACAAATAGTGCAATTTTCGCCAAACCAATTCGAATGAAATGTGCCAAAACAAATAGAATATAACGCATAACTACTTTAACAGAAATTTTGAGAATTTAGTATTAATATTACGTCCAAGATGGCCGCCAATTGCACCAGACATAGCTCTCAGAACGTGAGAAACAAGCGTTAAGCGAATGGCACTAGGGTTGAAATAGGAAAACAATGCAAAAGCTGAAATAGTCATGCAACATATTCAGAATACCATCAAACCCAACATATCACAGCTCTCCATGAATCCCACAGTAGTTTATGTAGAATTCAAGATAGCCGCCAAAACAGTACAATCATGAATTACCTTCAAATAAGCAGAGATCTGCTATGTATCAAAGTCAGAACATATTCTTTTGACGGATACTATCAGTTTGGTACCCAATACCGATAATCCACGCCGGACGGCCTCCGATTCTGTGTGAGATTCTTTCGTACACGCAACTTTCGCTTTGGATGGGATAATCAAAACGCGAATAACTCAATGAATACTTGAAACAGCGATTTGAAGTGAGTATATTCACACACCTAATACCTTTATCGATTGCCAGAGACATATTTCATACATTTAATCGATGTTTATTGTGTTTGTGCGAATCGGAAAAAAGAGGGCTCTTTCTATAATAGCCATATTTATACCCACCTTCTATAAATAGAAGATGGTAATGTACGAGGCCAAGTGGGTGGGGTAATGGGATCTTTTTAATAGGCATTTTTTTGGCGTCATAGGTCCGAGTCTTCCACCTGTGCCTCTATCCAACAGCTTACATATCATAGAAGTTGATCAGCATGGGTACCCATTTGTAACAAAAAATGCCATCAAAACTTTATTGGAGGCCTTGTATTGGCCTTGGCGGGCCGTCTACAACCGCTTCACTGATTGACTTGAAACTTAATATGCATGTTTACCAGTATTCACTGTGCGCAACACCCATGCTGCCCACATGCCCAAGGTCAAGGTCAACTGTCTTAGAAGTTTGTGTTAAAGTTTTTGTAAACTTTGCGTTAAAGATTTTACGTATGTTATATCTCCTCAACCGCTTCACTCATTGACTTGAAACTTCATATGCATGTATATATATAATACTCGTATAAATATCACATACGCATAATATTGGTACATTACATATATAAAGAGCAGATCATATTATCTTATATTATTTGTACGGTTGTACCATATCCAGGGGCATAGCAAACAATTATATTGTGTTGGTGCAACATGTATGTTTGGAGCCGATGTATGCAACCAAGTACAATTATTGTGGATATATCTTAAATTTTGATAAATCATCAACATCTTGCAGCTACCTGCACATTATATGTATTGATATCAGGATGTAACAAAATGTAGGTTTACAGTTACCTGCCTCACTGTGCATGAGCTCTTCATGTAGTATAGCGATGTGGCCATATATAGGTTCTAGACTCGATACAGTAGCCGCCCAGACAATATGGGTTGTATTGTACCCAGCCACAGTGAGTCACGTCGGTGATTGCATCGTCACCTGATTTATCAAGGGCATATTGTCTTACATCACGAGACTATGTTGCATGTGACAGAAAATACTGTTTCTAATTTCACTGATGCATCAGTTTTTATGTATTTACTTAAAATGTATAATTAATACAACGCACTGAATTTCTCAGTGCATGGTATGGTGATTTGTATTGTCACGTTTCTGTTCCTGATGACATTGATTGCAATGTAGAAGGTCGGGCAAAGCGGATCGGACAAAGCTGGTCACTGCGTCAATGCGTACGCACGTCAGTCCCTCCATACTTCCACAGTAATCCAGTTTTGACAACGTTGCTAAACATATTACTCAAACCTATCATACATTTATGTCATCCACCCAACTTCCAGCGACCACGTTCGTAAATCAAACACAGCACAAAACCACTCGGCCATCAAGGCCGACATGGCTTCAGCGATAAACTTTTATCGATCGGCTAGGGAAGCAACTCCTCTCGGGATTGTAGTAATGTATAAACAACCTTGTGAAATCCGCCTGAAATCAAATTTTCAGACGAAATGTTAATTAGTTTATTTTCACGTTGTAACAAAATAAATATACTAAACTAGTATGTTGTGACAGAAACACTATGTAGGCTATGTCTACATGGTTTACGTTCCTTCCTGAATCCAAACCGTTTGTCAAACATCGAAACGATTCGGTAGGCATACTCAGTACTTAACGTAGTCGGTATTCATCGAGTATATAGACTAGAGTAGAGACACAAGAGCTCACGAATCATACAAAAATCAACAATCAAACTATATGTAAAGTTTCTACTTAGATCAAAATCGTCGACTCTCAGTTTCCCAGCTAAGTTTGTCACATAAATTGACGTCAGACGTTAAGCGACTCAATTCTGAAACGTCGTCTGCTCTACATGGTGACATCAGAAAACCAGGATTTCCGACGTAACGTTATTTTGAGCCTAACGTTGGAAATCACACAGCGGCGCTCAATTATTATCTTGAACTCTTGAGTGTATATTTTCTCGTGTGCTCGACTGTATATTATCTCGTATGCCCGACTGTGTATTATCTCGTATGACGACTTTATATTGCTTCGTGTATCTCGTGCTCGCTACTGTATATTAGCTCGTGTGCACGACTGCACACGAGATAATATACAGTCATGCGCACGACATAGCTGTCAAATGAAAATGAGTTGTTAATGGGGAAACGATTTCCTGCGCAGCTCAGCTTTTCATTTGTTACCTTAATGTTGATCGATTTCCATTTCCTGCAGGTAAAACGAGAAGGTCATCAGGTTTCCACGAGCGGAACAAATACAGAGGCGTACAGGTGAGCGGTCTCCTTGGCAACGCGCGGACGCGGCGCGGTGTGGA
The DNA here is from genome assembly GCA_029237695.1 of Conchocele bisecta. Classification (NCBI taxonomy): domain Eukaryota; kingdom Metazoa; phylum Mollusca; class Bivalvia; order Lucinida; family Thyasiridae; genus Conchocele; species Conchocele bisecta. The sequence continues at coordinate 57,547,740 of CM055266.1, read as the reverse complement.
TGACGGCCCCGTTTGTGTGGACACGGAAGGTTGGACGAACGCCGTGAACAAAGCGGTGAGTGTCGACGTCGGTGAGTCGGTGCACTTTCCCTGTCACGCCTGTAGTGAACACGGCACGATACTGTTCCAACCCACGCGCTGGATGAAGCTGCATCCGTTCCCAAATCGGGAAAACCGATACCACGTAGAGGAGGTCATGCCGGACATGCATAACAATAAACGGAAAAACCGCCGAGTTGTCACCCTCGATCATACACTCATTATCAAGCGAGCTGAGCGGAGAGATTCTGGTAGCTATTTCTGCGATGCGGCGCAAGGGAAGACCATTGAAAATGAACACATGACCTGGAATGAATTACATGAATGGATGGTGAGAAAGGCGCGTTTGCGATATTTCTATCACGTGGATGTGTTAGATCTCGCAGGATCGCTAATTGTCGACGTCTCCAACGACACAGGCGTCGTTGCCATGGAATCCGTACCGCTGTCCAGCTACAATCTGTTCGTATTCACGAAATGGCAGAGCTGGAGCGAATGCAGTGTGTGCGGGGAGCCAAGCGACCGGAAGCGCATAGGAATCTGCGTCGTCAAGAAGTATGACCCGCATCGTCAGGTCGCCAATGGCTTCCTGAACAGTATTCTCAACTTTGCAGAAAACGGCTTACCGTGTCAGTCCGAGTTTCTCCGCGATTTCGCCAATGAGAAGTGGCTTCAGAGACCGAATGAGATACAGTATGAAGAGTGTTTTACGCCCTGTCCTATTAAGGCCACGAGAACACGGCGCGCTATATCCACATCCGAAATTCTATCGTGCGATGAACAGAAAGTCAAGGAGAAAAAGGTGAAAATCAAAGAAGGGGAATATCTCATAATTACCTGTCCGGGAACATCACTGACGAAGCAAGCTACGTGGGTGAACGGTACTAAATACATATCGCTCCTGAAAATTCGCAAATCGTCAAACAAACGAATAACATTCGATTTCTTCGGCTCCCTGCATTTTAGAGAAGTACTCCTCTCAGATAGTGGTACGTACTCTTGTTGGGTTAAGCAGAAGAAAAAACGTACATACATTCTCGATGTGAAACCTAACAATACCGCGGAGACTATAATGTACGCCAAGTATCTAGGACTGAGTTTTCTCGCCGATTTCGTTGTATTTCTGTTTCTATCTACCATAAAGTGCATCAACAGACGAGTACAAGTCCGCAAGAGAAGGAAAAAGGAACAAAATTATGTAGAAGACACAAACTGATTAAACGATCATCGACCATCGAACGCATTGTGAAGGTATTCCCTTCCACGGGCGAATAACGCGTGGCATGGATGGTACACGTTTTCTTAACCCTTTCAACCCTAAGTAACTGCAATGGACTGTGATATGCTAATTTTCCGACCAATCCAATCGTCACAAAATGATTTTCAGATTAGTCCATTTATGAAAAGGGGGTGTTTCTGTTGTAAAAAATATTGAAAATTAAAAAAGTGCAGATCCTGATGAGACGGCTCGTTACGAGCCGGCTCATTTGGATCTGCACTGTTTGCAAACCCCGCTATAGCGGGCTTTCAGGTTCAAATGGTTAATTATATTATGTGGTGGTTGGTTGAGAGCAGGTGATGGGTAATTTAACGATCGGAATTTATCCTTACCGGAATCCCGACTGGAGACCTGGTTTGACCCTCATGTACATCTTTGGCTTTATTGTATATGGGAGTTTAATCTGCTTATACCACAATATAAGAGCAATCCTACCTGTATTACTTTTATGGGAAGGGGCCAAGTGACTTTGGTGTGGTATGGACCTGGCATCAGGTGAGGCTATTTTAAATTCAGGGCTGAACATATATTTATTTAAATTTCGATGTAAATATATATTCCGATTTTGGGACCCCCCTCCCTCCTAATGCAGCAGGTTAAATGTTGGATCGAAATGGTTGGCCGGCCTTAGATGACCATAGCTGTTGAAAGGCCGTTAAATACCAATAAATACATCAATAAATCAATCTTTATTATATTTAGAAACCAACAGAAAGTCAGAGAAATAAAACCGCCACAAAAACAAAACATCGCCTCTAAAGGCCTATTTTATCAATACTAAGGCCTTTAGATGCGATTTTGTTTGTTAAAGGTACATGCCCACTCAGTGGGCACAAAATGTTCTTTATAGGAATTAAATAAGTGTATAATTGCGTCACTATTCCACCAGTTCTAAGCTCGGCTGTACAGATATAATTATTTAGTAATATTTATTTTACTGATAGTGACTCGCGGTGGTATCAGGCTATTTTCATATGCATTTTATTCATTAAGAAATGAACGCTAAAATAAACCAAAGGACCGGATCTCTATAAATATATTGGCAAAGGGAAATAACTAACTACGATCCTCCATTGTTTCAGCCTTTGAAACTATTAGTTGCGGGGACGTAACTCTAATTTAATACCTACCGTGAGTAAATTAGAGTTACGTTCCAGCAAGCAAGCGAAAATCTCATATTATATCATCTTCATTATTGCGCATATTTCTTTTGGAAAACAGTTAAGGCCACGTTCAGAATTAATTCCGCATCTGCTCGTATAAAACTGTACAAATGCACCAATTATATATTCGCCTCATTTACAGACAAATTGCATGGTCACGTGGTTACAACAACAACAACAATGACTGACAGTGTTGAAAGCTCGCCCATTCCGAAGTTAGTATTATTTGATATTTTTCTTAATATGCAAAGGATGTTGATGAAATATGGCGCAGCAAACGCGTCTTCATGAGCTGCATTTGGTGCTCCCGGGAGTTCGGCACAGACTTATGTCGTTTTTGTGAAGAATCGATTTTGGACCAAAGTACAGAGACCACCGAATGCAGCTTAACAAGACGCGTCTGATGCGCAATATTTCATCCAAATCCGTTACATAATAAGGACAAAATAAAATAATACGTACTTTGAATCGGATGACTTCTGGAAGTTTCAGTACATTTTGTTGTTGATGTAACCACGTGATCATGCACCTTGACAGATATAGCCTACTGTATAATACATGTATATGTGCATACATGTACACATATTTGTGAAATCAATATCGGCGAGACACGGAGCTGTGATAAGTCAGGTAATGTCAGAGCGAATGTACGATCATTTCAATGGCTAAATCATTAGGCTAACGCATCTGTTACTCTGTTAGTACAGTCATGTAATCCACATGACCGCTGTGTCAAGCCTTGGTGCAACTACACTGAGACATAGTGGGTCACACTGCAATATGAGGTAAGTAAAAGAGAAACGCTTAACCCTTCCTACGCTGTTGACGGAAATTGCCGTCTGCTGTTTTTCATTTTACTGGTGATGTAATAGGAAAACTGGCGTCCAAGGTTTACATATAAATCTGTTCATGAATTTACACTTAATAATAAATTTAATAAGTTATTGCTGGCGGCAACTTAAATTAGCTTAGCTCCAATTAACAATAAAGAGTATAATGCATTTTAAGTTAATGGACGACAGCCATCTTGGATTTTGAGGTCTAAACTAAAGAATTAACCATACCAGCAGTTTTGGCATGTGATAATTATTGGGAAACGACACCTCATTTGTGTTTCTTGCTTATCTCGTTACAGAGATAATGCATTATATATATTTCAAAATGGCGCTAGCGGCCATTCTGAATTTTGTTCTCTAAGAAATGTTCCCATTTTTGAAAAATGCATATGAACTATTTAAAATGGTTCAAGTTGACAAATCAACAATACAAAATGTAGGAACAATATGGTCACGGAATCCACGAGTGTACGTCGGCTTCCGAGTAAATAACGAATAAGCGAAGCGAACGAGTTGTTTATGCGGAAGCCGACGTACACGAGTATATTATTGCAAGCTATTAAAAAATTTACGAGCATAGGGCCATCATTGCGGCCTGTACCTATAGTAGTAATATGTGGTTGGAGACCAAACGAGGCGTATGCTCTTTGTAACAAACCTAGCTACACCCTGTACTGTGATTGCAGTTGCTTGCCCAGACCATCTGCATGCTACTGAAGACACTGTTATCCATGAATAATTCCAGCACAAAAATATTTACACAATTCCCTAACATTTGATTGGCCCGTAGCAAGTCTCCGTCCAAAATTTATATCCCAGTAAACTCCCACGCCGAACTACTTTCCGTAACCGTGAGGCGCAGTTAAAATAATTGTAAAACACATTTTCTTGATGAATTTATTTCAAATGCTGGAATTATAAGGAATGAATGGCCTTTTTGTGGAATTTATCCGGGATAAACTTGGAAAAGTCGTGGGAATACTGGACGAGGCTTTCCGGCCTTCGTCCAGTATTCCCGCGACTTTTCCAAGTTTATACCCCGATAAATTCCACAAAAAGGCCATTCATTCCTATAGTGTTTTGACAAAGTTGCATTGAGAAAATCCAAAATGGCCGCCAAACGGTGATAGCATATCATATAGTTGCACCCACATGGGATATTTAAGTAATGCATGAGCGTAAAGTGGATGCACTCGACTAATCGAGATTGGTGGTCCACACTAAAATTCAATTCACTGAAAAAATCAATATGACCGCCGCCATATACATGTATAACATATTTTACATATAACAGCTCTCCACTGCATATTAAAGCAAGCTCGTTGATATATTGAGACAAAGTTTGGTATGTAATTAGACAAGCTTGTAAAGAGTTGAAGTCCAAGATGGCCGCCATATATACATATAATTATTATCTTATAACAATAACCATAATAAATAACAACTAAGTATATATCTGCACATGGGCGCCACATCGTAGTAAATTGTGATAGCAGTTTTGAAGTTACCTATACAATGGACAGTCTTATTAGATAAATGTCAGAATGTCAGAAGTTCTGAATTAACAGTATTTGGAAAATAAGTAGGAAAGTTCGCCCTTCAAGTGTTTTTACTTATTTATTATGCAATAGTGTTGAAATTCAATGTACCCCTTTGAGGGCCTTTAAATACTGAGCTGCATGTAGCGATTTTATGGAAGTGGCATCCACCATAGCGGTTTTCTACTGCAACATACTAACATTTCTAGCCCTGTAGCCTATTTCACCAACTTCGCAAAGTATACTTATCTAGCAAAGTATACTTTCAGGGAGTAATCATTTATTTGTCCCGAAATGCATTATTTGATATAGAACTAACGACTGCATATATGTGATTACTAAATGTATGCAGAATTATTATACTGAATGTATTACATTATCACAGCCAAAATGGCTGTGATAATGTAATAAATTCAGTATAATATAAATTAATAAATTTATCCTTAAATGGAAAATTTCTTCCTCTTTGCTAGAAAAGCATACTTTGCAATGTTGGTGAGATAGGCTACAGATGCCATAGTGTAGTGTTATGTTTTCTATCGCCTTTATGAACTTTCACCTCACCAAAATATACGTAGCCTGGTAAAAGCAGGCCTATTGCATTGGTATAAACATATTTCTTAAATAATTTACATCAATGTTTGGTATACAAGCAGTGTAGGCGGTCTAGAACAAACATTTGCTATTTTAACCCTTACTACGCTCAATCAAATGCTGTCGTCTGCTGGAAATGTATTATTTTCAATATTTCTCGACAAAAACCTGGTTTTAACAGCACATGAGAATCGTCTCCACTGCAGACGATTCTCATGTGCTGTCAAAACAATTTTTTTGTTAAGAATTAAAGCAAAAATGAAAAACAGCAGACGGCAATTTCCGTCAACAGCGTAGGCTTTTACTTAACCTCATATTGCAGTGTGACCCACTATGTTTCAGTGTAGTTGCACCAAGGCTTGACACAGCGGTCATGTGGATTACATGACTTTACATAATTATACAGTGGACCCTCTCCAAACCGGACACCATGGTTAGTCCCCATGGTTAGTCCCCATGGTGTTCGGTTTGGAGAGGTTCCACTGTAATCAAGTATATACTACGTTTTCCTGCCGACGAAGTTTTTTTGGCTATTAAACGCATTAAATCTTAACCCTTACATCGCTACTCACAACAATTGTCGTCTGCTGGTGCTTTTATATATTGCCTTATTTCTCAATAAAAACATGGTTTGACAGCACTTTAGAATCATTTCCAATGGAAATGATTCTGAATTGCTGTAAAATCATGTTGCATATTATCCTAAAGTGCTGTCAATCATGTTTTTGATGATAAAAATGGAAAATAGAAAATAAACAGCAGACGACCAAAAAATTAAGACAACGATCTAAGGGTTAACAATATTTAAATGTAAGTACTTTTTCATAAAAATCCATCAAATATTGTTTTTATTGCACAAAAAAAATCATCCTATGGCAATTAACGTGGGTGCTAAACATAGATTTTTTAAAAAATAATTTTGGAAGTTGTGGACCGATTTTCAAAATCTAACTTGTTTTCTTTATAGTTACATCATTTCCAAGATATATATGCAGGTGTCGGAGTCAATTTCTTTTTTTTTCCTTTCGTGTTTCGACCCTTCCTGCAGATCCTTCAGCTCCTTACTATTTTATGGGGAGGGTGACTTTTTTGTTATTGACGAAAAAGTACTTACATTTAAGTATTTTATATATTTAACTTGAATGTGTTAATAGCCAAAAGTTGGTCGGCACAAACTTGAACGTGGAACACACAGTAGGTACATGTATCAAGCAGCACGCTTTAGTGTAAATATTTTTGTGCTGGAATTATTATAGGAATGAATGGCATTTTTGTGTAATTTATTGGGGTATAAACTTGGAAAAGTCGCGGGAATACTGGACGAAGGCCGGAAGGCCTCGTCCAGTATTTCCGCGACTTTTCCAAGTTTATATCCCCGATAAATTCCAAAAAAAATGCCGTTCATTCCTTATAATTCCAGCATTTGAAATAAATTCATCAAGAAAATGTGTTTATTTTCCGTTTTCTTAAGAATTATTTTAACTGCGCCTGACGGTTACGGAAAGTAGTTCGGCATAGGAGTTTACTGGGATATAAATTTTGGACAGAGACTTGCTACGGACCAATCAAATGTTAGGGAATTGTGTAAATATTTTTGTGCTGGAATTATTAATTTATAACTCGAGCATATACAGCTGTTAAACACAACGAACATAATAAACACACACACCGCGTGTCCTGTTTATAGAGAATAGTAGGTTAGTGCCGTGAATGGGAAAAAATATCCGGCAAGGCTCAAGAATTTCTTTATTTCTCATCAGAAGTATATGTTGTTACCACTCATTTGAACCGTCTCGCCGAGACGGTTCAAATGAGTGGTCACAACATATACTTTGGTTCAGAAATAAGTAAAATAGATAGAGAATAGTAGGTTAGTGTCGTGAATGGGCAAAAATATCTGGCAAGGCTCAGGAAACGGGATGGGCGAGACTCTGCTGAGCACATCCCGTTTCCATGCCGCGCCAGATATTTTTCCCATTCACGGCACTAACCTACTATTCTATTTATCCCGTCAACACCTATAAATGGCTTTTAAATGCAAAACAAATCACCCCAGTCACCGCACATATTCATACGCAGTGATTAGGTCGTATTGACAGGATATCAAAAATGTTTCACGGCACATACGAACTGTGTTGACGGGATAAAGATAAGTTCTCCTCTACATGTAAAACCAGCAGAAACGAAACGAAAGAAATATATACGTTATAAAGAATGGATATATGAGAAGTGCATTACTCCACAAAGAGACAACTGGTGTTGTGTCAAAGAACCTACATCAAGGTGTATGATCACGTGGTACTAACAACAACAAGTACCGATTCAAAGTACGTATTCTTTTATAGTGTCCTTATTACGTAACGGATTTTGATGAAACATAGCGGATCAAACACCTCTTGTTAAGCTGCACTTGGTGGTCTTGGTGTACGTTGGCCCAAACTTATGTCGTTTTTGCGAAGAATCGATTTCCGCGTCTACCGACACGGAAATCGATTCTTCGCAAAAACGACATAAGTCTGTGCCGAACTTCCTGGACGACCAAATGCAGCTCATATTTCATCAAAATCTGTTTCATATTAAGGAAAATAGCCTACTTTGGAGTAGGCGACATTGTTGTTGTTATAACCACGTGATCATGCACCTTGTACATTGTATTTTCACACCGAACCTATTTTGGAACCTCTTAGTTATTGACTGACTTTATAGAACATCATCATTTGTTTCAAATATATGGAAGCTTCCTGGTGCCAATGCTAACATATTTGTATCTCCTAACCCTAACCCTATCCCTAACCCTAATTAGGAGATACTAAGTCCTCATTAGGAGATACAACCTCAAAATTAGGAGATATAATATCTCCTAATGGAGATATAATATCTCCTATTTGGGACATACTATCTCCTAATTAGGACGTAGTATCTATAGCAACTCCTACTTAGGACTTATTATCTCCTAATTAGAACTTATTAGCTCCTAATTAGGAATTACTACATGTGGCAATGCTATACACTGTTTGATCTCCTAATTAGCAGATATAAGTCCTAATTAGGAGATAATAAGTCCTAATTAGGAGATATATATCCTAATTAGGAGATAATAAATCATAATTAGGAGATCGTAAGTCCTAATTAGGAGATATAATGCCTAATTAGGAGTTAGTATCTCCTAATTAGAAGTAATTATCTCCTAATTAGGACTTAGTATATCCTAATTAGGAGATAATAAGTTATAATCTCTATACATGTGATTTTATATTTGTACAATGTGTATCTGACTATGTTCTTCTTATAGACCATGAGCCACCAATAACCCCCCCCTCCCCCCCCCTGTGGGATTTTTGGTCAGTATGATTTTCGGATTCAGTAACCTATTGTCTATCAAACCTGATTGTCTGCGCCTACAAAGCCGATGGATGAACAAATGGCGGCCATTTTCCAAAATGGCCGCCATACACAACTGGGTGGTTTTAGAACAGGCCGATATGTGTCATTTAAATTACGTTCTTCCAAGTTAAGCGATATCATTTTTTCACCAATTGAGTATAAAATTACTTACAATAAGTTTTATATTGGATACCATCCTCAAATAGCCACAATTATCAAAATGGCCGCCAAAATACTTAATTGTTTATGCTTGCAACATTGTTTTTCACCACACGATGAGCTACCTACAAATTAATCATGTCAGTAGCAACATATTCACATGGCAGATCCTTTTTCACATCGATTTGCATTATTTCTGGTGTGCTATCAACGGTAATTATTTTCAAAATGGCCGCCAAACAGGTATTATATAATGGCCCTTTCGGGTATTTTTGGAGATTATTGGAGTTCATGACAAATGACAAATGCAGAAAGCATTGTCATCATACTCGGAGTTTCGAGACAGGGTTAGTGAAGGGAAACTTGGGAAAATGGCACAGTATTGGCTGGGATACATGGATTCGGTGCATACGGTGTTGCAGTTTCTCTCTGAGCCACCAAAGAAAACAACTTAGACCTTCACATAGCATGTCTTCAGAAGATGTGTCCATTGTTCTTCAGCTTTGACCATCCCAACTATGCACGGTATACTACAGTATATCTGCTGAGTTTGTTAAACTTAGAGCAGTTATATCCTGGGATGGAAGAGCTGTTGAGGAACAATGGATTCAGCGTGAACCGATCCAGTGTTCCGTCATCCAGAAATGGCGTGGATATCACAATAGAGCAAACCATCAATCGCCATGCTAAGTCACATGGAGGTATCATAGGTTTCAGCCGCAATTATGCAGCATACTACAGATGGTGTATGACGAGACACTTCCGAGCTAGCTACATGGATGCTACGCTTGAACTGGCTGATATGAATGCGCATGAACAGTCTTCACACAAGGACACACGAACTTCGGAAATATCCAGAAGTGAAACAGACGTCAAGAAAATTATCAATGCAATAGGAAATTTTATAGATCTGTTTGAAGTATCAGATGAATCGCTCTATTGCATATCTTCAGGGGTGCCAGCTCCTAAAGATGTCGTTGACGATCTGCTGTCTGCAGAAATGACAGGAAAACAAAGGTTTGCGCGGTTTGTCCAGGAGCGGTTTGTTGAAAAGTCAGTCAGCTTTCATGACCACCAACAGTTGCGCCTGAAAACATTTGAATCACTCGCTAAAGCTGTGAAGCTCACTGGTACGCAGAGAAAGACAAAGGAGTTAGTAGCTGAACGAAATATATTTGGGCAGCTAATTTCACTTGCTCTCAAACACAACATTGACATGGAAAAGGTGCTTAGCTACCCATTGGGACCTGTGCCATGGTCGCTCGCCACTGCGGATGGCTCGCCAGCAAAAACTGATAAAGCTAAACTCATGCACCAGCTTGAAGGACAATCACATAGTGTTGATGGGTCAAGTGAGCTATATTATTGACGACAATGCACTGTTACACATGCAGACCGCTTTGCCAAACACATTCGCGGATCTTGCAGATAACATATATCATCAGCTCCCGAAAGTTGAGCGTGTAGATTTTGTGACAGATACATACCAAGACTTGTCAATAAAAGCATCTGAGCGACTACACAGGGGTACATCAAAGACATACATTATAAAAGGATCTCTCACAAAAGTTCCACGAGATTGGAAACTGTTCTTGTCAATTAGACTTCTCATGTCTGAATGGATGCAAGATAAGTACGCTCCAAAGCTGATCGGCAAGACTATTCAGTTTGTAAGCCGGGAGCAATGTATGCAGCTAACTAGCACTGATGGTAAGACTACACAAACTGTTGAGATAGAGGAGTTGCACTCATCGCAAGAGGAGGCGGATACACGGCTAATCCTGCATTGTGCGTACCATGCACTGCATACACCAGAGAACAGCACATTATTGTGAGATCCCCAGACACGGATGTGTTTGTTTTGATGTTGAAATTCGGACAGAAGCTGAAACAACAACTGCTGTTAGATACCGGAGTTGGGAACAAGAGGCGGCTGGTTGACATACATGGTGGCATTGGAGACATAGGAACTGAACTGTGTTTGGCATTGCCTGCACTCCATGCTTTTACAGGCTGTGATAGCACAAGTGCTTTCGTTCGGCGTGGTAAAGTTACTCCTTTGAAAACACTCCAGCGCATCCAGAGTTTATTGAAGCCTTCCAGAAGTTGGGAATGTCTCAGTCAGTTGATGAAAAGCTATTTCAAACGCTTGAACACTTTGTATGCTTGCTGTACAACAAATCAGACATTACAGATATCAACAAGCTACGAATGGAGCTATTTCTACAAAAGTGTAGCCCCAGGTCTGGCGATCTTCTTTCGACGTACAATGGGGCTGACCTGAAATGCATGTAGCAAGAGCCAACTATCAAACGCTCATTTGGAACAATGCTGAACGGCGTGATGCAGACATACCGCCACCAGATGAACATGGATGGGAAGTTAACAATGGCTTGTTAGAATGCAAGTGGACAGAAGGAGATCACCTGCCAAGTGAAATGGTTGATCTGTTAATAGAGGAACGGGATAACGTACCTGATACTGATGAAACAGAAGATCCTGAAGCAGAGAGCCTACTTGATGCCATGTTTGACACTAATGACGCGTATGACTAGTCTGGATTTATCTTAACCTACTCTCACAATTAGAACTTCACATAACTTGCCTGATGTTGTGACGATCGCAATTTGAATATTGTAAACCATGATGTATTTTGCCTCTTGAATTGTATTATATGTGGCTGGAACGTTTGTATATTGCGTTTCATCTTGCCTGATGCTGTGATGATTGCCTCGCCATAGATGCGATGTTTTGACATTAACAACATGTATACTTTTTTTTTGCAAGTTGAATGCTATAAACCATGATATATGTTGCCTCTTGAATTGTAGTATATGTGGATCAAGCTGTTGCCTATTGTGTTTCATCTTGCCTGATGCTGTGAGGATTACCTCGCCACATGTGCGATGTTTTGACTTTAACAATATGTAGAATATTTTGTATTGCAAGTTGAATACTGTAAACCATGATGTATGTTGCCTCTTGAATTGTATTATATGTGGATTAAGTTTTTGCCTATTGTGTTTCATCTTGCCTGATGCTGTGAGGATTGCCTCGCCACAGGTGCGATGTTTTGACTTGAACAACATGTAGAATATCTTGTATTGCAAGTTGATTACTGTAAACCATGACATGTGTTTCCTCTTGAATTGTATTATATGTGGATTACGTTTTTGCCTATTGTGTTTCATCTTGCCTGATGCTGTGAGGATTGCCTCGCCACAGGTGCGATGTTTTGACTTGAACAACATGTAGAATATTTTGTATTGCAAGTTGATTACTGTAAACCATGATGTATGTTGCCTCTTGAATTGTATTATATGTGGATTCTTTTTTTGCCTATTGTGTTTCATCTTGCCTGATGCTGTGAGGATTGTCTCGCCACTATAACGAGATTATTAATGTTGTAGATCAACTACTGTTGTCGATAATGATCTAGTGCCCCGAAATGTTTGTTTAATATTCGGATATATTTCAAAATCGGTACCGTCAATTTTTATTTGAGAAAATGTCCGTACAGACGGACGAAAACACGGACTCATAGTATATTTAGTAAGTATGGACAATAATGTTACATATTTTAGTTGTTTTCAATCCATAGTAAGCGGTTATATATTGTTAAATTGCATAATATTACATACCTGTTAAATTGCCATTGTAAAATGAGTGGGTGGGGAATGGTCGAAAATACGTTATTTTTCACTTTGTATATTTTGTGGTAGACACTAAATAGTCGACGTATATACATTGGATATGTTCAATTGGCCCTACTAGACTACATTGACATTGATAAAATGAAAAAACGCCAACTTTTCTTTTATAAAGTTATTAACATGTATATTTTATCATTGAAATTGGGTGGGTGGGGTAATAAAACCTGTAAAATATGACTTCTAGATTGTCAAATTTATTTCAATTGTATATTATTCTATTTCATGGTGTTCAAAATCTCTGAAAACGTACGAAAATGCCATCTTATTCGAACAAAAGGATATAAGTTAGGCAATTTTTATTAAAAAATGTGATTTTTCAAGATACTAAAAATACCGAGGGTGACATACTTGAAAATGGCGCCATATGTTCATCCATCGGGTTACAGAGCGCAGACAACGGATTAACACTCATAATTGAATGTAGTTTCAGGAAATATATGTCTGCAAAAATCCCACAGGGGGGGGGGGGGGGGGGGAGGGTTTCGGTTATTGGCTCACGGGCTATTAGTGTATACTATAGTGTGCATTGAGTTGCCATCTGAACCATCTTAGCATGAACAAATTATCAGCCAGTTTCACCTTTTGTAGCGTATGACACAGAAAGGATAACTAGGAGATAATTTCATTAATCATTTGCGCTACATGTACACGTGCCAGTAAAGAAAATTCATGCAATAAAGTATTGTGTTGTGAAATGATCACGCAATACCATCATTTAGAAATACATGTAAGTTTCCATTATGGACACTATTTTAAGTAATGCAATTAATATAAATAAAATTATGAACCATTGACTACTGAAAAACAAGCGTGTCTGTTTTCAATATATTATGAACATTGTTTTAATAATTTCAATTAATGTTCAAGCAACTCGTATGTACGATTCAGAAGTACGATGCTAATATATAAGTAAAATAAAGCATGATTTCGCAGCATCCTTTGGAAATGATTCTATATATATGCTGAGTACATTTTATGAGGAAAATGGAAACTAAAAAATATACAGCATACACAAACTTCAACTCATCAGTGTATAGTAAGGGGTAACGTGAAAGCGTATACATTTTCGCAATCAATGGTTTCGATACAAACGCAACTTTTACAAAATCATTTATTATAAAACGACATCTTAGTATTGTTACATGACTGCCGTTGTTTGACACGTAATGCATGTAATGCATGTGTCTCATGACGTTACTAGAACTTGCCATTACGGCACAAGACCAGTAGCCGATTTCATCAAAATTGCAAAGTATGCTTATCTACCAAAGTATACTTTGATGATTAAAAGTATGCAGAATTATTATACTGAATGTATTACATTATCACAGCCAAAATGGCTGTGATAATGTAATAAATTCAGTATATTAAAAATTAATAATTTATCCTTAAATTGAAAATGTCTCCCTCAAAGTATACTTTGCTAGATAAGTATACTTTGCAATGTTGGTGAAATAGGCTACAGTTCATTACGGTCGCACAGAAATGTTTAAATAGATGCGTGTACTGCGTGTTCGTTGTTTTTAATTAGAAAATGTTGTTTTCGTTGGTTTAAACGTGACACGTGATACTTATGCAAACGAAAATGATGTCGAAAGGATATGTAAACAATAGGTAATCGTTCGTTTTTGTGGAACGAGGAACAATTCCGGGCTGTACACTGCTCGTTAGTTAACGTTGTTGCGCACTTCTTGTGGCCCCATGTAAAGTCCAAAATCTAATAAAAAAACACTACACATAAAATGACAACTACTTACACCAATAAATCCTATACATGTATATGTGTCCAATAAGTCTTTATGCCGATGCTGCCAGCAGGTATGTGTGCATTTGTATTGGTAGCAGTATCTGCATAATGACTTAAGCTCTCATTCATATGGTTTATATATGTCAGTCGCTATTGTTTTATTAGACGTTTTTTTGTTAGATTTCCATTGACATTACATAGGGCAGCAATAATGGTACAACTACCTTAAGCACTGAAGTATCATTAATATGGTTGAAGAACATACATTGTGCACAAATGTCCGAATTGTATCCAGTAAACACAGTGCGTATGTGCCGTGAAACACGGTGCCGTGAAACATTTTTGATATCCAGTCAATACAATTTTTGCATTTTACAGCCATTTATAGGTGTTGACGGGATAAATAGAATAGTAGGTTAGTGCCGTGAATGGGAAAAAATATCTGGCGCGGCACGGAAACGTTTCCTGAGCCTTACCAGATATTTTTCCCGATTCACGGCACTAACCTACTATTCTCAATCTATTTTCCTTATTTCTGAACCAAAGTGTATGTTGTGACCATTCATTTGAACCGTCTCGGCCAGACGGTTCAAATGAGTGGTCACAACATATACTTCTGATGAGAAGTAAAGGAATTCTTGAGCCTTGCCGGATATTTTTTCCCTTTCACGGCACTAACCTACTATTCTCTATGTTCAGGTCCACATTGGTTATACATATTTCTATGCTGCTATCTGGTTACTTGCAGCACGCTAGGTTTTCCAAGTCACGTGCACGTTGTTGTCAGCGTCGCCCCCGCCACTGGCGCCCGTCGTACACGTACTACCGCCTCCCTCTCGGCCTCCAACATTCCCCGCCAACCCCTCACGTGTAGGGCTCACGCATGCGCTCTTCCTACACGACTCGCGTGACTCTTGACTTTCGGATTCTTCGCTGACCACGTATCTCGCCCGCTTGTTTGTAGCCTCTAACCCATTATCCTCTAATCCATTAAAAAATGTATTCATTTGCCTTTGCAATATCGCGGGGTTCCAATTAGTCGACATTTGGCAGTTGGTATTTCTGTCGTCTGTTACGGAACAGCTGTCTGGGTGAGTAGTATCCGTAGGATCGAGTTTCTCATGTTTAACCATGGCGTCATTATAGAACCGGTTTGTTGTAGGTGCTGTCTGGGTATCATACGCCTGGTTTTGATATACAGCCGCCTGTTTATGCTCATTTCCCAGGGTTTTCATTCCATTGTAATTCTGGAAATAATACTGGAACATAGAGTTTGTGTCTTTCGCGCCAGATGATGTCATTGCTTCATGGGTGGGTTTATATGCATCCCCTGGCGTGTATCCCATATTTGGCGCGTGGTAGGCGCCATTTTGTGCGGTGTATCGGTTCTGGTAGCCAATCGCCCGTGGGAACATGGCCACGTGACCGGGTTGGTGGGGGTAGAGGTTTCTGGGTGCGGTTCCAGGTATGTTTGGTGGTGAAGGCGTCGTTCGCTCATATCCCCTGTAATGGAAGGGCATACTACAGCGGAGATTTCGTGAAGTTTCCCCAACGATTAAACTATCTTTTAGCATACGTGTTCATTTGCTTCGTAACGAAGCAAATGAACACGTATGCTAAAAGATATGCAGAGAAATGATTATCGTGTTGTCTTTTATTTTTGTACTATACGTGAAAACGATAATTGCGTTTAAATACCCGACTTTCAACTACCTAAACGCCTGTCGTTTCTTTCAAAGCATCGTTTTGACATCGGCTTCGTTGTTTTTAATTATAAAATAATGTTTTCGTTGGTTTAAACGGGACACGTTTAAACCAACGAAAACATTGTTTACTAATTACAGACACCAACACGATGTCAAAACGATGTGTAAACAATAGATAATCGTTCTTTTGTGGATCCAGGAACACATTTGTTGGTTAAAACGTGACACGATGTCAAAACGATGTGTCAACCATAGACAATCGTTCGTTTGATGGACCAGGATCAAGACGTGGCTGTCGTTTATGGTGGCACCGCTCACTGGGGTTGTCAACCATATGTACAGTGGCACCGTCAAACAACATGTAGGAGAGAGCGAGCATACCAGGAGATGTGCATTAGCGCCATTAACCTAGATATATTGAAATGTTTGTACGTGCATAATGAAACAAGCACGGATATGGTATATTGAAATACAATTAAAAGTATGACGAAATAACTTACATGTACCTGTCAAAGTTATCACGGAACCCCTTGGCAAATGGGTTGTGGTCAATTTTCAACTGTGTTATCTAAAACAAAAATAAACATATCTAGTAATTTCCAATCACGTCCGAAGGGAATCACATTTAATACAAGTAGTTTTAAAGTCACTCTTTTTATTAAATGTTTGACCACATGGTCTTTATCAAAATAGTGTGAAACTGTATTGGCAGTCCTATGTGACGTCCATAGTGTAGTAGTAAACCGGATGTTACTACGTGACGTCCATAGTGTAGCAGTTACTGCTACACTCACTTAGTAACATTCAGTTAACTGCTACACTCACTTAGTAACATCCAGTTAACTGCTACACTATGGACGTCACATAGGACTGCCAATACAGTTTCACACTATTTTGATAAAGACCATGTGGTCGAAAATTTAATAAAAAGAGTGACTTTAAAACAATGTAAATATATCTAATTACTGAATACGTCCTTTATAATACACGTGAAATGTGACTGTGACTGGATAAATGAGGCATATGGATTTGGCGATCAGTGTAGATGCATATCAGTCTTTCTCATGAAAAACCTTAATTTATAAAAGTTACGATATATTCCGTAAATGACATGAAAGGAAATTTTCA
Organism: Conchocele bisecta; assembly: GCA_029237695.1. Taxonomy (NCBI): domain Eukaryota; kingdom Metazoa; phylum Mollusca; class Bivalvia; order Lucinida; family Thyasiridae; genus Conchocele; species Conchocele bisecta. The sequence continues at coordinate 57,530,454 of CM055266.1, read as the reverse complement.
TAGGGAATGCGGAATGCTCAACGACGACCACCAAGGAACGTGAAAATAATCTGGTAAAATGCACGTGGATACCTGGACACCGGATTCCAATTCGGAAGTTGTGGATTCAAACCTCGCATTAGACATCACAAATACGTTCATAATATTTCAATCCCATTGGTCTGTCGGGTGAGACTATAAACTATGGTCCCGTCTCAATATGACCTTAATTGTTGATGGGACGTTAAACGCATTCACTTTCTACAGCAGCCACATTGTAATGAACTGTACTGATTAGTGTTTAACATTGAATGGGTCACTGGACGTCGTGGAGTTCGCTCCATTTTCCACTGCCCACTTCATTATTGGAGATCCGTGATAGCTAACCCGAATGTTCTGTCTGTAGCGTTACAGCCAGAAAATTCGGGTTAGTACGTAATAACATGAACACTACCAGAGAGAGAATGACTATGTATATCTTATTTGATTTGCATGTGGATATATGCACGAGTATTGAACTCCTAAAGTAGCGCAATATCGGGCGCAACGGAGCGCCCGATATTGCGCTACTTTAGGAGTTCAATATATTTGCGCGGGGAAACGAGTAAATTGTTTATTTGGTTGGGCCTGGAGGGTTGGAAAAGGTTGTCTTATTAACATACAACAATACATTATAAAACCAATCAAAAATGTTTCCAGCTCGAAAACAAGCGTCCAATATCGGTTGAATTTAAATAAATTCAAAATGGCCGCCATTTTCTGTAATATTCGGCATTTTCGGCCTGAGAGAATATATTCAAGTGAGCTAAATCGTTGAACATTGTGTGTTTTTCTGATAACATGGATAATCTAACCCTTTCAACACTAAGTAACTGGAATGGTATGTTGTATGCTAACTTAAGGACCAATCCAATCGTCACAAAATGGTTTTCAGACTAGTCCATTTAAAAGAAGTGGATGTGTGTTTTCTTTTTATTTAAACAAAAATTAAAATTACTTGCAAACAATGCAGACCCTGATGAGACGGCTCGTAACGAGCCGGCTCATCTGGATCTACACTGTTTGCAAAAAAGAAGAATGCTAAAAAGCCTGGGATGTCTGTACATTTGTAGTGTTGAAAGAGATCTTACGTCGGTGTTCTGGTAGGCGGTGACGGCGACAAACTGGGTCTCCGGGAACGAGTGGGTTTGCAGGCTCTTCTGGTCGCCTGGCCCGCACACGCCCACCTCGATCACGTGGATCCGGGGCTGGTACTTGTGCATCGAGTTGAGCACAACCTGCTGTGAGAAAATGGCATTTTGGGAAATATCCGTCAGTATGACCAAGCAGTATGCAAATTGTAGGTTTAATCCCTAAAGATATATATACACATAACATTACAAATGCCAAGTCCTCAATACATAGAGAATACCAGGCTAGTGTCTTTTGATATCAAGTTTATCAGGCAAGGCTAGGAAACGCATAGGAATTCCGAGGCTTGCCGAGGAATTCCTACCGTTTCCGAGCCGAGCCTGATAAACTTGATATCAAAATACACTAGCCTGGTATTCTATTTATCAGGTAACGTTTTATGCTCGAAAATGACATTAGATGACGTCGTATTCTATGGACAGAACGCGGACTTGTTTACGTTGCGTCATTACACTGACGTCATTAGGTAACGTCACGTGACGTCATCCGACAAATGGGTCGTCAGTTTTCACTTCGTTGTAACCCGGATGTGTATATCAGGGCAATGCCTGATACAACAATATGTTATCAGTCAGTACGTTTTCGGTCAATGCAAGGCAGGTTACCTGATAAACCCGTACACCCGTCAATTTCTTCTACATGCTATCCTCTAATACAACCAATGTTCAATTCGAGAACGCAAATATCAATACGTCATCGATACACATGAATCGATGACGTACCGAGGAATACCCCTTGGTCGTGTGACTAATAGTTTAGGAAACGGGCAACCAATTGATTTCCCATAGACCCACATTCACACAAACATGACAATCGAAAACTTCCTGCGACAAAATCAATTTTGTTACTTCCATTCCTGGAGTCGGTGACCTAAGCCGGTCCTATATCCATGTCAAACACGGGGTCATGCGGGTTGATTTTCATTGAGTTATTTCCCCGTTTTTGACGGAACCGTCTACTTTCACTTTCGAAATCTCCATCTCAGCCCCACATCAAGTCGCACACAGAAAACATTAACCTGCATGTGTAGAGCATGCAAAATAATATTTATTATACACACTTTTTTGGGAAAAAATGGGTATATTGTTATGGGTATATCCGTCCGTCCGTATGTCCGTACGTCCGTACGTCCGTCACGTTTCTTGTAACTTGAAAAACTTTTTCACCTTCATACCTACGCGCCTGATATTTGGTATGTAGCTTCGTTATCATGTGCAGATGCGCAAAGTGAATTCGGATTTTTCATCCGACCCTCCATCATGGATTATCTCCCCCTTTCGGACTCAGAATTTCCCATTTTTTCCTTGTAACTCGAAAAACTTTTTCACCTTCATACCTACGCGCCTGATATTTGCTATGTAGCTTCGTTATTATGTGCACATGCGCAAAGTGAATTCGGATTTTTGATCCGACCCTCCATCATGGATTATCTCCCCCTTTCGGACTCAGAATTTCCCACTTTTTCCTTGTAACTCGAAAAACTTTTTCACCTTCATACCTACGCGCCTGATATTTGGTATGTAGCTTCGTTATCATGTGCAGATGCGCAAAGTGAATTTGGATTTTTGATCCGACCCTCCATCATGGATTATCTCCCCCTTTCGGACTCAGAATTTCCCATTTTTTCCTTGTAACTCTAAAAACTTTTTCACCTTCATGCCTACGCGCCTGCTATTTGGTATGTACCTTCGTTATCATGTGCAGATGCGCAAAGTGAATTCGGATTTTTGATCCGACCCTCCATCATGGATTATCTCCCCCTTTCGGACTCAGAATTTCCCTATTTTTCATTGTAAGTCGAAAAACTTTCTCACCTTAATACCTACCTTTCTGATATTTGATATGTAGCTTCGTTATGATGCGCACAGTGAATTCGGATTTTTGATCCGACCTTCCATCATGGATTATCTCCCCCTTTCGGACTTAGAATTTCACTATTTTTCCTCGTAGGTCGAAAAACTTTTTCACCTTAATACCTACGCGTCTGATATTTGGTTCGTAGCTTCGTTTTGATGTGCTGATGAGCAAAGTGAATTCCGATTTTTTATCCGACCCTCCATCATGGATTACCTCCCCCTTTCGGACTTAGCATTTGGGGAAAGTGGGTATATTGCGATGGCGCGCCATCGACTTTGTCTAGTTGATTCTTGTTTTATTTATCTCTCTGTCATAATAATAACAATCAATGCCGTTGTCCTGAGAATTTACTCCTTGTTGCTAAGCTGTACCAGTACTGGTTTACCGTCTATATTATTCATAAGTTGACTGTGTCCTTTATAGTCTATGCTTAGCCTAGCATACTGGCGTAATTCTACGTTTCGGGGCACGTTCATGTATTTTGGCCACTGACTGAGAAAATCCTTTATAGGAATGAATAGCCTTTTTGTGGAATTTATCGCGGTATAAACTTGGAAAAGTCGCGGGAATACTGGACGAAGGCCGGAAGGCCTCGTCCAGTATTCCCGCGACTTTTCCAAGTTTATATCCCCGATATATTCAACAAAAAGGCCATTCATTCCTTATAATTCCAGCATTTGAAATAAATTCATCAAGAAAATGTGTTTATTTTGACAGACGGCAGCCATTTGTTTACATTGACAGCACTGACAGCGCACCTGTAGAAAGTAGTTCGGTGTGGGAGTTTACTGGGATATACATTATGGACAGAGACTTGCTACGGGCCAATCAAATGTTAGGGAATTGTGTAAATATTTTTGTGCTGGAATTATTATTCTGTAACATTTCACATAATTATGTAACGGATATGATGATTCTATCTAGGCCTATAAATATATTAAATATACCTAAAAGTATCAATAAGTGAAAACAAAGTACAGTGGGGTCAGCGTGTAAGTGCACACACGAACGAACACGACAGGTTGGAACCAACCTGTCGTGTTCGTTCGTGTGTGCACTTACACGCTGACCCCACAGTAAGTTAAACTTTGTTTTACTCCCTGTTATAACACATTGTGTTCTAACAGGGAGTAAACTTTTTTGTTTCAACTGATTTTTCCCCATTTATTGATACTTTTAGGTATATTTAATGTATGTATATACCTTGGTCAGTTACCTCAACATGTGTGCCCTGTATATGAATTATAACACTACCTATGCTACACGTTGGTCACATGTGCAAATGCACAATAATTACTAAACCATGGCTTGGAGCGTAAGCCCTAGTTTAGGCTCCTCGAACCCTAGTCTGAGCTTAAACCCTGATTTTGGGCAATTGTTGTGCACTTGGCGGCTTAAACCACGGTTTGGGCTCTCAAACTAGGGGTTCTGATAGCATAAACCACGGTTTGAGCTTAAACCCGAGTTTAGGCTCCCCAAACCCTAGTTTAGGCTCGCCAAATGCACAATAATTCACTAGACCACAGTTTCAGAGTCTAAACCATGGTTTAGGCTCCCAAACCCCAATTTGAGCAATTATTGTGCATTTGGCCAGAAACTGCCGTTTTAGATCGTAAAGACGGTGGTTTCAGCCGCCAAATGCACAATAATTCCTCTAAACCACGGTTTGAGAGTCTAAACCAGTAGCCGATTTCACCAAATTGCAAAGTATACTTATCTTGCTAAGTACACTTTGAGGGAGAAGAAATGTTCAATTTAAGGATAAATTAGTTAATTTTTATTATACTGAATTTTGGCTGTGGTAATGTAATAAATTCAGTGTAATAATTATACATACGTTTAATCATCATCTATATGCAGTAGTTACATGTAGTTCTTATGAAACAATGCATTTCAGGAAAAATAAATTATTACTCCCTCAAAGTATACTTAGCCAGATAAGTACGCTTAATAGCAATTTTGGCGAAATCGGCTACAGGTATTATATTGTGTGCAGTAAATCTGCTAAACGTATGTACCGTAGACAGCATATGGCAATAATTCCGACTATCTTCCGTAACCGTCAGGCGCAGTTAAAATAATTCTTAAGAAAACGGAAAATAAACACATTTTCTTGAAGAATTTATTTCAAATGCTGGAATTATAAGGAATGAATGGCCTTCGTCCAGTATTCCCGCGACTTTTCCAAGTTTATACCCCGATAAATTCCACAAAAAAGGCCATTCATTCCTATAGTAACTCTGCAAAACTCCCGTGCGGCAGTTTTACAGAGTTATTTCCCGTAACTATGTCAGATATGGATGGCAGTACTTACATGTCCAGCATCATTACTCTTGTTGTTCGTGAGTTTCAGCTTGCTAAAAATAATATCCTGCTTCATCCAGTGAGCGCCGGTGTTGGGGGAGTCTGGGTGCAAGTATACCCGCCCATCTGTAAATGACAATGGGAATTTACAAATAGGTAAGAACACACTACTGTCTGTTTCACGAAAGCTGCCCAAATGTTACGGTCATATAAACAATGCAAAAACAAAATTGTTTGTGATAATATTAAATTAAAGCAAAATATAAGAACGAGCTTTCTTTTTATTTCATGACATTTGGTCAAATATTGATTATCATATTGCGAAAAAACAATTTCCCCATGTTAAATCCCAGAGTGAAGATGTCTATGGGGATTTAAAGGTAAATCACGGTCAAAGTGTATGCGGCATTCTGAAATTTCGGGGGGATTTTCCGTGGCTTATTCTACGGACAATTCGGTGTCAATTCAATTGAACCGTCATAAGAATAAGAAGTGTTGTCAAAATCGCTTTTAAAGTCGCTCATATTTTCCTTGTCGAACAGTGTCTAATTTTCGTTGTTCCCTGTGTGTGACGTCACACGGCTTTACCCAATCAGATGCCGTTTTAGGAAATCGGGTTAAAAAACGACAGGTATTCAGGTACGATATTAAAATGCGGATTACAGGTATAAACGTGAACAGTTCGAAGGAAGTAATCATAATTCATTATACGGAAGTAATAAACTACAGAAAAAATGCCGCATACACTTTGACCGTGATTTACCTTCAACATGGGGAAATATTTAGAATTTCAGAAATACTGGAACGATTTTCAAAATTTAACTTTTGTTTTCTTATCAATGACGTCATTTCCAAGCTATCTATCTAGGTTTCGGCAGGTTCTGGGCAGGTTTCGTGAAACAGACAGTAAAGGAGGCAGTTATCATTGCGATAATATCACCTGGATGGACATCATCCTAGCTCTTTTTCTCATGGCGGGATACCTCAAGCGTAGTTCTGGGTACATATATGTAATTACATTACATTACATTGTATTACATAAGCGTTATGTCGGAGTGGTATTTCCAAATTCGTGTTTGAAGCGTTCTTTGTTTACTTTCTACTTCGTGGAGAGTGACCTAAGAATTTTGCTAATACATACTTTATTAGGCGAATTTCTGATAATAGTTTTGTCTCGTATTGTATAATTTTCTCTCAATAACAATATAGCGAAGTATAAACGCCAACGCAGTTCAGAGTATGACTATATTTTAGTGCACGAAATGCAAACGTATTCCGCAACTTTTTACCGTTGTATGTGGTGTAGCGATATATAGAGAATACCAGGCTAGTGTATTTTGATATCAAGTTTATCAGGCAAGGCTGGGAAACGCGTAGGAATTCCTACCGTTTCCGAGCCGAGCCTGATAAACTTGATATCAAAATACACTAGCCTGGTATTCTATTTATCAGGTAACGTTTTATGCTCGAAAATGACATTAGATGAGACGTCGTATTCTATGGACAGAACGCGGACTTGTTTACGTTGCGTCATTACACTGACGTCATTCGGTAACGTCACGTGACGTCATCCGACCAATGGAACGTCAGTTTTCACTACGTTGTAACCCGGATGTGTATATCAGGGCAATGCCTGATACACAAATATGTTATCAGTCAGTACGTATTCGATCAATACAGGGCAGGTTACCTGATAAAGTGCAACCTATGGCATATAAAGCAGAAAACTTGCAGCTACCTCAACAGATGCACGTATACACCACAGGTACATGTCTGTGTAATTTCTGAGCAAGAGGCGATCTCTCCGTATTAGGCAAGGTGGTGTACAGTGGTGATTGTCCATCCGCGTTGTTAAGGAGATTCGCTTTTTTTTTTAGCGACTATGATATATTACACAACACGCCGCTCCTGAGGCCTGTTTCACTAAACTTCGTACGACTATGATGTTCGTAATTGCAAATTTAGGATCGTCTGAAAATTCAATTGATGGATTTACATTTATTGAGCATAGGCTGCATATGCAGCCTATGCTCAATACACGTAAATCCATTAATTGTTAACAAGAAAACATTGTTAATGTGAAATTTACAGACTATCATAAGTTTGCACTTGCGAACATTTTCGTGGTACTACGTTTAGTGAAACGGCCCTCTGATATACTTGACTGTGAAAACGAACGTGGAAAAGGCGAACTACAGTGGAACCTCAATAAACCGGTCACCAAAAATGCAGGTTCATGTTTACAAGAGACATAAGTATTCCCAGAATGGTCATATGCATAATTTACAGTGGAACATCTCTAAACCGGACACACTGGGGACCTCCCGGGGTGTCCGGTTTAGAGAGGTTTCACTGCAATTATTACTGTAAGACCATAATAACGTACTCTGGTTATCAGATATCGCCACGTCTGAATAATCCCTGCGCGTCGAGCATTTTATTGTCATGGAGAAATAAAAGTGTGCTGTAAATTCGCCACATGATCAATAAAAAATGCAACCATGAAAACATGTGTTGAATCCTATCATGTCTGACGAAGGTCTTGTGATTTTTCACGTCTAAAGAGGTTATAGTAACTTAACCTTTTTGTTCGAGATGTTTCTCTCTGTTTTTAGTTTTAAGTTGCCAGATGCATATATCAGAGACGAACATCTCAAACAGAAAAATAATATATTAACCCTTTGAACCCGAAAGCCCGCTGTATCCGTTTATGCAAACAGTGCAGATCCAGATGAGCCGGCTCGTAACGAGCCGTCTCATCAGGATCTGCACTGTTTGAAAGTAATTTTCATATGTTTGAGAACAAAAACACCCCCTTTTCATAAATGGACGAATCTGAAAATCATTTTGTGACCATTGGATTGATCGGAACATTAGCATATCACAGTCCATTCCAGTTCCTTAGGGTTGAAAGGGTTAAAACAATCCGCCCTCCCGCTTCACATTCCGCAAACCCCGTGTCTGAGAACCAAAGTACTTATTCTGTATGGCCTAATGAAAAAAGTTATAGGTAGAAGCTACATGTATGAACGCGTTGTTACTGAGCCCATGGCGGGCGGCGGGGGGATGAGTGGTAGTAGCTCAGCATCCGCGATGTAGGTAGTCCGTAAAACACAATACAACCGTTTATGCACAGTTTATATGTCCGTGTGCTGTACTAACAAGGTGCATGATCACGTGGTTACAACAACAATAACAATGGCTAAAAGTGTTGAAAGCGCATCCACTCCAAAGGCTTTATTATTTTATAATATAAATAATATGCAACGGATTTTGATGAAATATGGCGCCGCAAACACGTCTTCATGAGCTGCATTTTGGTGGTCCCAGGAGTTCGGCACAATCTGATGTCATTTTTGCGAAGAATCGATTTCCGTGTCGGTAGACACGGAAATCGATTCTTCGCAAAAACGACAGAAGTTTGGGCCAAAGTACGGAGACCACCAAATGCAGCTTAACAAGACGCGTCTGATGCGCCATATTTCATCAAAATCCGTTACATAATAAGGACAAAATAAAAGAATACGTAATTTGAATCGTAGGGCTTCTGGAAGTTCCTTGACTAATATACTTTAGAAGGTTGATACGTTACGTGTTACATAATGTTCAATCATATTTGTAGGATTTGAAACAAACACTTATCGCGTGACGTTAGCAAAGTATATAATTGATCTTAGCTACGTTTGCTATTATGTTTGACAGGTATGCGTTGTTTGCTGCCATAGCAACAACTACACTCCGAACGGTGTTACTCGGTTACGTTTTAATTTGTCAGTATATCGACTGACATCCATCCGCCGCCACGCCCACCCAGCTAATAATGTAAACGGAACAAAATGCAGCTGGACATTTAATCAAGTCTGACCATCACCTACAACAACTCAGTGATTGTACTTCTCAGCAGTCATTGATTGCATACTCGCTGATTGGTTGAATTATAAACGCATGGATGTATCTTTGCGTTGGCATTTCAATATTCAGTTGCGTCTAAAACATGTGGCTGAACGGTAAGTGTCATATTAGTCATTTGCAAAGAGGCGTTAGGTAAATTTGTGTTGGTAGTGACACAAAGTCAACAAGAATTAGCATCGTTATCTCAAGGCCAACCCCCTCGCTGGCAACCTGCGCTCGGTTGCTCAAAACCTCTGTTAGCTTAACAGACTGTTAAATCCTTAGCAATGCTCGTATATATACAAACTCATACATATCGGCGAGGGGATAACACAATTGGAGACTCCCAAGATGAGGCATACACTTAATAAGTTAACCATTTTACCCCTCAGTAAATGGAATTGATTTTGCGACCAATTCAATCGTCACAAAATGATTTTCAGACTAGTCCATTTATAAAAAGGGGGTATCTTTGTTCCTAAACATATGAAAATTGCTTTCAAAAAGTGCAGATCCTGGTGAGACGGCTCGGTTCGAGCCGGCTCATCTGGATCTGCACTGTTTGCAGGTTCAAAGGGCTAATACAATGTGTCCCGGAATGGGTGATTATGTCAACCGTTGCACTGGAATCGTATTATTTAATTATGCGATCCCTGTTTTGCGAACTATAGTTTTCTTGTTTTGTCATAAAATTGTGTTCAGAATTAATTTTCAAAAAAGTAAAATGTAGTTCCTTACATGTAACCTACATTTTCATAAATTGTCGAGTATCTGATTGGGGAGATTACATTTAATCTACTAAATATGTGCCCGGTAATAAAGCTAGTCCAGAGTAAAACACGATAATCGTTTCCATGTATATCGTCGTACAAAACGATCGTTTTACATTCGTTTTCGTTTGTTTCGTTCTTGTGGAGTCTGATCAGTAGCCTATTTCATCAACATTGCAAAGTATACTTTACTAGCAAAGTATACTTTGAGGGAGTAATCATTTATTTTTCCTGAATGCATTATTTCATATAGAACTAACAAATGCATATATTTCATGATTAAAAGTATGCAGAATTATTATACTGAATTTATTACATTATCACAGCCAAATGTAATAAATTCAGTATAATAAAAATTAATAAATTTATCATAAAATGGAAAATTTCTCCCTCAAAGTATACTTTGCTACTAAAGTATACTTTGCAATGTTGATGAAATGGGCTACAGGACTCACATTGGTCATAAACACCGTAAACCAATTGTATCGTGACAAACTAACATACTATGTGTGTTGACCGCTATTGTCCCCGCCTCTCCGAGACTATACAAACTGCCACTTGATGATCATACTTCCAGCAGTGTAGTCTCTGTGCGCACACATGCTGTGAAAACTACTTCCTTTGTTGGCTGTGTCTTTATATCCCGGAGTGACGGGACCAAACATTCATTGTATGACAATTATTACCTACGTTTTGTATTGCCTTCAAGAAGGCACACTATGTCTGTTTGGACAACCCGGAGTAGCTAACCCTTTCACCCCTAAGTACCTGCAGTGGATTTTGAAATGTTAATTTTGCAACCAATCTAACAGTCACAAAATTATTTTCTGAATAGTCCATTTATGAAAAGGGGTGTTTTTGTTCGAAAAATATGAAAATTACTTGCACAAAAAGTGCAGATCCTGATGAGACGGCTCGTCACGAGCCGGCTCATCTGGATCTACACTTTTTCCCAATACCACTATACAGGCCTGTGGTGTTGAAAGGGTTAATGTACTCTATATTCCGGAGTGACTTGACCAAATATTCCTCGTATGAAAATTATTACCTACGTTTGGTATTGCCTTCAAGAAGACACAATATGCTTGTTTGGACAACAGCGAAGATCTGTTGAAGGTTTCAAAACGGAACAAACAAAAACGAAAGAAAACCGAAGTGAGAATGATTGTTTTGCACAAGAATATTCATCGAAACAAATACCTTTTTTTTATACGCAATATTTTCGTTTAAATATCAGTCTCCAAACTATTTAAACGCCAGACGTTTCTTTCAACGTATGTCGTGTTGTTTTTTTCTTCAACGCATATCATATCATTTACACGTCATTTTAACATCGTTTTCGATTTTTTAAGTACAACGTAGAAAACGATGTTTTCGTTGGTGTAAACGTGACACGTTTAAACCAACGGAAACATCGTTTTCTATTAAAAACAGAAAACGATGTGTAAACGATATACAATCGTTCGTTTGTTGTACCAGGAATAAATCCGAGCTGTATGTCACCGTCATGTTAAATTACCGTAGCACATACTTATCAGAATTTATCCCGTCAACACAGTGCGTATGTGCCGTGAAACACGGTGCCGTGAAACATTTTTGATATCCTGTCAATACGATTTGGAGATGCGGCTGGGGTTATTTTTTGCATTTGAAAGCTATTTGTAATGTTGACGGGATAAATAGAATAGTAGGTTAGTGCCGTGAATGGAAAAAATATCTGGCGCGGCACGGAAACGGGATGTGCTCGGCAGAGCCTCGCCCATCCCGTTTCCTGAGCCTTGCCAGATATATTTTCCCATTCACGGCACTAACCTACTATTATCTATCTATTTTCCTTATTTCTGAACCAAAGTATATGTTGTGACCACTCATTTGAACCGTCTCGGCGAGACGGTTCAAATGAGTGGTCACAACATATACTTCTGATGAGAAATAAAGAAATTATTGAGCCTTGCCGGATATTTTTTCCCATTCACGGCACTAACCTACTATTCTATATTTACACCACTTATGGTCATCAAGTATCGCCTTTTCTTTTTCAAATTATGTATTTTCTCTTAATGTAGTTGGTATATGAGTGACGACCTGTGAAAACCTGTGAAAACAGACTCATTTCATGACTATCCGGTTCAGCCATGTGTATAAACTGGAACCCTCTAAACCGGACATCAAGAAAACACCCGAGATCATATTTTTGATGAGTTTCGTGGTCATTTATCTCATATATTAATGTCTGTTCGTGATCGCATAGCACATAACAATGGCTCAGCATGATGAAATGCCTGATTTACAGTGAAACCTCTATAAACCGGACACCCTGGGGACCTCCCAGGGTGTCCGGTTTAGAGAGGTTTCACTGTACGATGTTTCTTTTATAAAAGTGACTTTCACGGTGCAATAACTCATTTCATTAAACGTACATGTACCTGTATTTACTGGTGCTGCCCTTCCGCGCCGGTGTAAAATGTTTCACAATAGACCCCATATTCCTCACGAATTCCCATTACGCTACATGTAGAAGATACTACACAAACACATTATCGTCTAGTAAAATGGCGCAAGAAATTTGCGCTGGTTACTAGACGAAAAATGCGTTCATGCGGTAGCTCTAAGCAAAGCTGAGTGACATCTCGTAAGGAAACTGGCGCGTTTGTCGACGTGAAACAGTTTACGTCGGTGCAGAGTGCATCATATATAGTGTGTTCATGTTCAAATCAAGCGAGTCTGGGCCGCCGACTCAAGCGATTCGTTAAGTAATTGTGTCATTGTGGTAATGATACATTAACTAATGATACAAAGGTACTAACTTTGTGGAAGCTGCTCGGCCTGTCCACACGGCACCCAGTGCCCGCTCTGGAACTTCCAGTGACTGTTGTCCGCCAATATCATGTCCACGAACACATTGTACTGCCCATGCGGGTTCAGACCGTTTAGGCTGAATTGTAAAGTCGGGAACATACGTCTGAAAATACAAAACAAATCCGACTATAGACACATGTGGCTGTTTCTGGAGAAATAGTTTATCGGGATATAAACTTGGAAAAGTCGCGGAAATACTGGACGAGGCCTTCCGGCCTTCGTTGATGTTGATGGAATTTGTGACCAGTGTAACTACTGTAGCCTGACAATGATCTGTTTTTCTTGTTAAAAACTTGATAGGTATATCATTGATGGAATGGCTAACAGTGCAGATCATGATCAGACTGTGCGGATGCACAGGCTGATCTGGATCTACACTGGTCGCAAAATCCATAAGCCCAATTTCTCTAGTCACGACACAAATGTCTGTTTCACGAAATCCAGAATGGGAAAACATATCTGGCAAGGCTTAGGAAACGGGATGGGCGAGGCTCTACCGAGCACATCCCGTTTCCGTGCCGCGCCATATATTTTTCCCATTCACGGCACTAACCTACTATTCAATTTATCCCGTCAACACCTACAAATGGTTTTAAAATGCAAAAATAAATAACCCCAGCCACCGTACATATTCATACGCAGTGATTATGTCGTATTGACAGGACATCAAAAATGTTTCACGGCACATACGTCCTGTGTTGACGGGATAAATATAGTTCCTTTCCTTAGACAACCAATTGAACACGGTGGAATCACAAAAGAAGCCATGACAATGTAACAAAAATGGCCATGGTGTTCAGTTCCGGTGGAAAGCACGAATCTCGTCGTGTATACAGGGGTTTTCGAGTATGCAGAATCCGATATGTCAAGGAACCACGTGATCAGGCGTCCATTTTGAAAATATGCATTTGTGAATGAGAAATGCATATTTTCAAGATTTTCGAGTACGCTGATCCCAATAGTTCAAGGAACCACGTGATTCGGCAGCCTTCTTGAACATATGCATATTTGAAGTGTTCGCATTCAAAAATGCATATTTTCAAGATGACCGCCTTATATCTTGCGTTATTAATCAGGCTTCGACAGCTAGCAGATCTTGAGCAGCTAGACTGTCCACAAATGTCGTAACTCCCACTTCTCCAGTGACAGCCACAAATAAATGATATGTGTATGTATATTATGTATTGTCAGTCGACGTAATTGGATGTTCCTGGCGGTCGTCAACAACATCGCAATCATAATAATTTACGTTGTTCGCACATCACACAGTATTACGTATGGAATTGCATGTATTAGCAGTCAATTTAGCGATGTTTGGTAGTTGTGGCTGTGACTGAGAAATTGGGATTATATAATTTGTAACCGATGTAGCTCCGGATCAAAGCTCACACTCCTGTACCCTGACAACGATCTATATTGCTTGATAGAAGCATGACGATTGTTTTGTTGATGGAATAACGACAAGTGCAGATTCTGACCAGACTGTGCGGATGCATAGACTGATCGGGATCTACACTTGCCGCAAAGTCCACAAGCCCCACTTCTCCCGTCACAGCCAAAATCTAGTTTCGTATATGTTGGTGTGTGTGCACTTCCTGTGAAAAACTACGAATTGGCGGCTTTGTATTTGAATTTGTAACAATGAACAGGTAAAATAATCAGACACAATATTACAGGGCATATCCATAGTAGAGTAATAATACATGTACATGTATCGTATATTATATTTATCATATCTCGGAGACAGTATCGAGTTTTGTTTCTGTATTTACACAGCACGTGGGCAAGGTATGAACATAAATGTGGCTGTGATTGGAGAAGGTCTTGCGACTTAAGTAGATCCAGATCAGCCTGTGTGCATCCGCACAGTCTGATCAGTATCAGCACGTATCGCCATTTCATCAATGGAACACCTTCACATAGCCAAAACCTACTTACGTATCCGATAAAAACAAACAAGGCTTAGAAAAAGAAACGAAATTAAATTTATGTTAAAAATTTCCTCAACCCTTTTCAGTGTGCAAAGGGTTGATGAAGTTTTTAACATAAATTTAAAGTGCCGCTAAATAAAAAGAAAACATTCTTATTAAACTTATTATTCCAAAATAAATGTTCCTATTACTTCACCAGTAAATAGTGTAAAATAGGATACATAGTTTATTTGTTTTTTCATAGACCCACTCTCAAAACCTACCCGCACCTGGCCTTATGGAAAATAACGTTCGTCTGTATGTACGATTGATAATCAATTCGCTAAAGAGACCCGTCACCTATCACATGGACACACGTACATGTATATCAAACAATTGTGTATACTTATAAATCAGAACACGTGTTACTTTTCATTAACATTTTAAGTGACTATACTACACATGTAACATAAAGCGACGATGTGTTGTATGTTCCCAAACGAAACCGAATGGAAAAGGAAGTTAAAACGATCGTACATTGATATGAATATAAACGAGTATCGTGAATTTTGTGTACATACTTGAAAACGATATTTTCGTTGAAATACCCGGCTTTCAACTATTTAAACGCTTGTCGTTTCCTTCAAAGCATCGTTTTCACATCGATTTCGTTGTTTTTTAATTATAAAACGATGTTTTAGTTACCTTAACACGTTCAACCCTAAGGAACTGGAATGGACTGTGATATGCTAATGTTCCGACCAATCCAATGGTCACAAAATGATTTTCAGATTCGTCCATTCATGAAAAGGGGGTGTTTTTGTTCTCAAAAACATTAAAATTACTTTCAAAAAGTGCATATCCTGATGAGACGGCTCGCTACGAGCCGGCTCATCTGGATCTGCACTTTTTGCATAAACATATATAGCGGGATTTCGGGTTCAAAGGGTTAAACGTGACTAAAATATCGTTTGCTCGTACAAAGAAACTAAACTATCATCGTCTCTATGCATATCTTTGTGAAAAACCATCGTGTTCACTTACAGTGGGGTCAGCGTGTAAGTGCACACACGAACGAACACGACAGGTTGGAACCAACCTGTCGTGTTCGTTCGTGTGTGCACTTACACGCTGATCCCACTGTGGTTCTCCATTAGTTTTCATTTGTTTTGTTTTGGGAAGATTTAACAAATAGTATATTCACTTCACAACTAATTTATGTTATGTGTTACACATTTCGCTTTATGGTATACACGAATAGGAAAAAACGCAATACAAAGTATTCCCACCATTATTTATCATAGTCGTCGGTAATACATAGAAGGATAAAAGCAAATTCCTTGAAATTTGAAATTTTGTCAAATAAAAGTGTGTGTTTTGTTGATTTAGGCTATTTGCAGGCAATAAAGCGAACAGACATACATTGCATATATTGGTTTATTCAGATATATGCTTTAACCCTATCCCCCTAGGTAACTGGAATGGATTTTCATATGTTAATTTTGCACCCTATCCAACCGTCAAAAAATTATTTTCAGACTAGTCCATTTATGAAACGGGAGTGTTTTTGTTCTCAAAAATATGAAAATTACTTATAATTATTTTTCTTATTAATTCGTTCCCACGAAATAACAATTCGTTACTTCTATTTACCAATTCGTTCCCACAAATTAACAATTCGTTCCCACGGGAACGAACTGTTAATTCGTGGGAACGAATTGCTATATCGTGGGAACGAATTGTTAAATTGAGGGAATGAATTGTCATTTCGTGGAAACGAATTGTTAATTCGAGGGAACGAATCGTTATATCGTCGAAACGAATTGTTAATTCGAGGGAACGAATTGTTATATCGTGGGAACGAATTGTTAATTCGAGGGAACGAATTGTTATTTCGTGGCAACGAATCAATAAAACAAATTCATGTCCCCTGCGGGGCTCTGTATATATCGGTATGTGAATGTGTATCGGATATCGAACCACAGATATATTTTTGTATTTATACATTATTTAACGAGTTGGTCAAGTTGGTCAAGGCCAGTCTACCATGTGGGCCTCACTATACAATTGTATTAAAAATATGAGCACATACAGCATAGAAATACATGTAAAATGTAAAATGCTAGAATATTACATAAATAATAACTCCAAATTAACTGACATGTTTCAACGAGGGTAAACTACGATTTATAATAGAATAATATCCCGGCATCTCCTTTGATCTGCCACTTTTGTTGTTGAGTATGGCTGTAATCGTAGTAATCATGGTCGTGTACAGTTTGATTTATATTCAATGTATACATTCAATAATATATGTTTTCTTTACACTTTACAAGTGTTCAGAAACGTATTTGTTTAAAGGCAGATCCTTTTGTCGCAAATGTAGTAAACACTAAATGTGGCTGTAACTGGAGAAACGGGGCTTATGGGATTTGTGACCAGTTCCATTGTTGAGCTAATAGTACAGTGGGGTCAGCGTGTAAGTGCACACACGAACGAACACGACAGGTTGGAACCAACCTGTCGTGTTCGTTCGTGTGTGCACTTACACGCTGACCCCACTGTACACTCATGTAGCCTGATACTCATCTACAGTAGAACCCCTCAAAACCGGACTCCAAGAAAACACACTGTTGTCTCGTTTTTTATGAATTTCTGGGTCATTTATCTCAGGTGATAATGTCTGTTCGTGATCGCATAGCACACGTATATGGCTCAGAATGATCAAATGCATGATTTACAATGAAACGTATCTAAGCCGGACACCCTAGGGACCTCCCATGGTGTCCGGTTTAGAGAGGTTTCACTGTATATTGCTTGTTTGTAATATGACGGGCGTTTCATTGATGGCATTGTGAACAGTGTAGATCCTGATCAGACTGTGCGGATGCACAGGCTGATCTGGATCTACACTGGTCGCATAACCCATAAGCCCCATTTTCAGTCACAGCCACAAAAAGAAAAAAAACATAGTTAAACATGTACTGTCCCTTGATTGTCTACTTATTCATGTTTGACTTCTTAAAGGGTTACAATAAAAACAAACACGTTTATTATTTGCCTTATTGTACATCTGATTTTATAATCTCCAAACAAAACGCTAGTGACTGATCCTTATTGACCTTAAGTGTTTGCTTACAGAAGGCTAAGCCAGTAATGAGATTACAATACAACATAATATACCATCATATTCGACACATCTTACCGGTGACTTATATTGCAAGGCATGATTCGTAAAATAAATATCAAAGTGCTTGCCGAAGTTGATCTGGAATTCGTCACGCGTCATAATCCGGATTTTTTTTATTCTACATCTAAAACAGGTAAAATAAATGCGTTGTCGCAACATATACGTACGGGTAGAAATAAATATATACTAAAACAGGTATACGCGTAATATATTAATGATTCGATTCAAATGTTTGGTCTAACCAAATTCGTTGGGGGAGAGATAAATTGTTACATACTAAAAAGTGTTTCACGAAAACTGCCCAAATTAAATGGCTATATCCACAATGAAAAAATATATATTTTCGATAATATTAAATTTTAGAAAAATTTAACACCGAACCATCTTTTTATTTCGTGAAATGTTGTTAATTATTGATTGTATTACAAAAATAAAGTGATTACGAAAAGGAGCTGGAGGAGTAAACAACGAACAACCTTTGGAAACTGACTTCGAAACCTGACTAGATAACTTGGAAATGATCTAAGTAAAACAAAAGTTAAATTATAAAAATCGATCCATCATTTCTGAAATTAAAAACAAAGTTTTCCATGTTAAATCCCCATATACACATGCACCTACTGTCTGTTTCACATGTTGATGCCGACGAACATTTGGCTATTAAACACATTAAATCTAAACAATATTTAAAAGTAAGTACTTTTTCATGTATTGTATCTGTAATGAGATCTATGAAATACTGCATTTAGCATGACTGAGCGAAAAAGAAATATGAAAATGGATGTAGTAAAATAAATAAGTTGTGAATCGGTGATCTTCAGTAGCCTATTTCACCAACATTGCAAAGTATACTTTTCTAGCAAAGTATACTTTGAGGGAGAAAATTTCAGTTTTAGGATAAATTTATTAATTTTTATTATATTGAATTTATTACATTATCACAGCCATTTTGGCTGTGATAATGTAATAAATTCAGTATAATCATCAAATATATGCATTCGTTAGTTCTATATGACATAATGCATTTCGGGAAAAATAAATGATTACTCCCTCAAAGTATACTTTGCTAGAAAAGTATACTTTGCAATGTTGATGAAATAGGCTACTGATCTTCACCGATGTCCAACTTACTTATTTTACTACATCCATTGTCGAAGATCCCCAAACAAAACAAATAAAAACGAAGTGAAAACGATCGGTTATAACAACGGTGTGCATAGAAACGATTATCGTTTTTTTTGTGCATGAACACGATATTACATTTCAATACCGGACTTTCATCTTTTTTAAACGCCTGTCGTTTCTGTCAACGCATCGTTTTGACATCGTTTTCATTATTTTCAAGTAAAACATGATGTTGGTGTATACGTGACATGTTTAACCAAACGAAAACATTGTTTTCTAATTATGAAAACGAAAACGATGAGTTGACGATAGGTACGTATTCGTTTGTGGAACCATGAACAGACCCGGACTGTATATGACAATCGAAGGGTGGGGGTGGCGGGGTGAAAGACGCGTGCTATGTTCTGGGACTTGAACCATTTTTCCATTGACCTTTCAGTTATTGTTAAAAACATCCAGATTCCATAACCACACATTGCAGCAAAATCCCATGCAAATCGTATAATTGTTTTTCATCACGTTATGTTCAAATTCTAACATTATAATTTGTTTAGTAAAACCATTATGAGCAAACACGGCTATTAGTGTTTCTGTAGCCTATTTTACCAACATTGCAAAGTATACTTATCTAGCAAAGCATACTTTGAGGGAGAAATTTTCAATTTAAGGATAAATTTATTAATTTTTATTATACTGAATTTATTATATTATCACAGCCATTTTGGCTGTGATAATGTAATACATTCAATAGAATAATTCTGCATACTTTGAATCATCAAATATATACAGTGGTTGGTTCTATTTGAAATAATGCATTTTTGGAAAAATAAATGATTACTCCCTCAAAGTATACTTTGCTAGATAAGTATACTTTGCAATTTTGATGAAATCGCCTACTAATATCGGGTAGAATTGGGTGGCACTTATATAGAGATGACAATGGTGCCGTACCAGACTCGTCCAAGCCCACGACGAAAGAGGCAACTGACGCGCATTTCTGTATGATCTGTATGCTCCTGTCACTACTGTCTGTTTCACGAACGATGCCCAAATGTTACGGCTATATTCACGATAACGGCACAATTTAAGAATGAGCCTTCTTTTTATTTTTATAAATTGGTAAGAAAAAAAAGTTAAAATTTGAAATTCGGTTCACACTATTTCTGAAGTTAAAACACGTACTCATGCTAAATTGCCATAGACATCTTCATCTATGGGGATTTACAAACGTTTTTCGTAATAAAGTCAAAACAGTAGCCTATTTCATCAACATTGCAAAGTATACTTTTCTAGCAAAGTATACTTTGAGGGAGAAATTTTCAATTTTATGATAAATTTATTAATTTTTATTATACTGAATTTATTACATTATCACAGCCATTCTGGCTGTGATAATGTAATAAATTCAGTATAATAATTCTGCATACTCTTAATCATCAAATATATGCAGTTGTTGGGAAAAATAAATTATTACTCCCTCAATGTTGATGAAATAGATTACTGATTACCAAATTTCACGAAATAAATAACATTAATTTTCTTGGAACCGTAAAAAGTGAGCAGATGTATGTGAAATAGACGGTAGCGCACTATAAAGGGCGGTTTAAAATGCTTTTACTTCTTCCATAAAATGAAGGTCATGATTTGTATGTATGACACTGGGACATCTTGATTTTTAACAGACGAAGCTGTATGTAAAAGCCATAACATGTACAGTGGGGTCAGTGGGGTTCCAACCTGTCGTGTTCGTTCGTGTGTGCACTTACACGCTGACCCCACTGTACTCTCGCTGCGATCGACATGGTAACGAAATGTTTATTTTTCCTATCGGATTGAGCCACCGATGTTTAAAATAAGTAAGAAAACATAGTAGTGTATATGTTATTCAAGTTATTAAGTTATTCAAAAGAATGCAACGCAAAATAATATGTTTCATTATCGTCTTTGTCTTATCTAAGAAATTACTACTTGACTACTTGATTACTTGATTAAAATTTCTGAAATTACATAAGTCATTAATACATCAATCATGATGCTTTATTTCATTTTATTAATTTGCTTTTGTTGCGGTTTTCTATATGTGTGAGATATTGGCCGATCCGCCAAGTCTGTTAAATCAGTAGAACTACAGTGGAACCCCTCTAAACCAGACACCATGAACACACCTGTGATGTTAATTTTCATGAGTTTCTTGGTCATATATCTAAGGTGATAATGTCTGTTCGTGATCGCATAGCACACAACTATGACTCGGAATGATGAAATGCCTGATTTACAGTGAAACCTATCTAAGCCGGACACCCTGGGGACCTCACAGGGTGTCCGGTTTAGAGAGGTTTCACTGTATATGCATACAGCGACTATTTGTTGAAGATTCCCGCACAACACAAACGCAAAAGAATGGACACCGAAATGAAAACAATCGTTTTGTACAACGATACGCATAGAAATGAGTACGTTTGTTTCTGTACGCGAAAACGATATGTTCGTTTAACTACTGGGTTTTCATCTATTTAAACACATGTCGTTTATTTCAACATTTCGTATTGACAACGTTGTTTTTAATTAGAAAATGATGTTTCCGTTGGTTTAAACGTGTCACGTTTAAACCAACGGAAACGTCGTTTTCTAATTATAATTTGGAAACGATGTGACGGTAAACGATGTGTAAACGATAGGCAATCGTTCGTTTGTGGAACCAGGAACATATCCGGGCTATACAGCATATATTTGTTGAAGGTTCCCAAACAAAACAAATGAAAACGAATGAAAAACCAAGTGAAAACGGAAACGATCGTTTCGTACAACGATATGCATGGAAACGAATATTGTTTGGTTTATGTGTCCGCGAAATTTATATTCTCATTTAAATACCCGGTCCCAACTATTTAAACGCTTACCGTTTCTTTCAACGCATGTCGAGTGGATTTTTGTCAATGCTTTCGTTTACACATCGTTTTCACATCATATTAATGTTTTAATTAGAAAACGATGTTACGTTGGTTTAAACGCGACACGTTTAAACCAACGAAACACCGTTTTCTAAGTATAAAACGAAGGAAAACGATGTGTAAACGATAGACAATCGTTCGTATGTGGAACCAAATTGTAGTTACCTTCCTTGTTTGGTGATTATCATCTCGCAGGTGTGTAGGTGGAACTTGGCCCAGAGGTCGCGGTTACAAAGATAGACACAGATACGCCCCGGGGACAACATGCTCTGGTGTGGCGGCTGGCCGCAGCCCAGTGGGGCGATCATGCCGGGCGGCGAATGTCCCAGGGCCGGTGACATCTGGGGCGGGTAGTACATCGGACCCACGGAGAGAGGGTCGCCGTACATGGTATACTCAGAGTTCTGTCGCGGGCCGGGTCTCGTACAGCCAACACCCGCGCTGTATCCGTATTTAAAATTCTGTGCACCAGCATACATTGGTGCGAAACTGTGCAGGTCCGAGTATTGTGGCCTGTTTCCGCCGTGTCCGGGAGCCAGCAGTTGGCAGGGCGGGAAGGCGGCTTGTATCGTCTGCTTGTCGTCATCCGGAGCTTCATCGCCGGAATTTTCCTCGCCGATATGGGGGTACACGGCGTCCGAATCGGCGGCGCTTCCTCCAGAACTGGAAAACCGACACTCGTTTCCATTATATTCCGATATTCCATAAGGTCCGTGGCAGTCGGAAAAACTATTGTCTCCTGCATAAGTACTCCTTCGTTGCTCTTGAAACGGCAAAAATGATTCTGAGTTACTATCAACACCCGTTTCGCAGTTTAGAGCTTCTGCGCGAATCATTCTGTGTATTTGACGATTTTAGCAGTTAGGTGACGAAAGAAAATTGGAAGGACAAACGAATGTGTAAATGTCTCGAAAACACCTACTAGGTAGACACTAGTTACATCCCCGCATGCGCAAACTATTGCTGTCATAAACACATCTGAATGTGAGAATGTCGACAAAAAACTGTCAAAAAATATGTAGCACAATCATATTCGAAAAAAAAAAGATTTTTTTTTTCGTAACTTAATTAAAACACTAGTATGTTACACGCGACTAACAGAACTAACGTACAGTCAAATGTATTTTATTATCATTTTTGTACAAATGGAAATTTATTGATCATGGTGTGACAGGTAATGCTGTGTTTTCATTGGTCGGACTGGGGAAAAAGTAATCGTTGGCAGTTGTGCGGCTTATTACTGTGCCTACATTGTAATCATTGCCTTAATTGTACCAAATCGTCACATGACCACAAACGCCGCGGTATGTGTGAAAAACAAAGGTGCAAAAGGTAAATTGGTCTCTGCCCGTTCAATACCAGTTTGGCACATGTTGAACAAAATGAGGACCACGACGTTTGTCACCAGTGTAAACGTATACAGTATGATAATATATATTAGGTATACTTGTGGCTGTTATTGGAGAAATGGGGCTTATGACCGGTGTATTTCCTGATCAGATATCACACTCATGTAGCCTGATAACGATATATATTGAGTACTATAAACACGGCGAATGTTTTATGGCGAACAGTGTAGATCCTGATCAGACTGTGCAGATGCACAGTCTGATCTGGATCAACACTGGTCGCAAAACCCATAAGCCGCTTTCCTCTATTCACAGTAAAAACTGTTTATACGTGTCATTTTCAAACCAATGAAAACATTATTTTCTAATTAAAAGCGACGAAAACGATGTCAAAACGATTGGGTTGTCGCACACGACAAGCGTTTAAATAGTTGAAATCCGGGTATTTGATAAACAAAAATCGTCTTTCCGTACAAACAACAAAATGATAATCGTTTCTATGCATATTGTTGTACAGATTATCTAGTATGCATTATTATGTTTATAGCATCATCCAAACCATGATTTGAAATGCCATTTGGTTAGGGTAACGCTCCGTGCACTTTATCAGGCCGGGGACCCGTGTGCTGATACTCTACATGTATTTTGGCGACATGTGGAACTATATCACCGATGATACGTATCCATGCAGCATGTCATGGTGCTACCCTGGTCATAAATAGAGAATAGTAGGTTAGTGCCGTGAATGGGAAAAATATCTGGCAAGGCTTAGGAAACAGGATGGCCTCGCCTAACCCGTTTCAGTGCCGCGCCAGATATTGTTTTCCCATTCACGACACTAACCTACTATTCTATTTATCCCGTCAACACCTACAAATAGCTTCAAAATGCAAAAAAATAACCCCAGCTGCATCCTCAAATTCAAATGACAACCGCACATATACATGCGCAGTGATTAGGTTGTATTGACAGGATATCAAAACTGTTTCACGGCACCGTGTTTCACGGCACATACGCACTGTGTTGACGGGATAAATGCCGATTGAAGGACAACTTTCAGCCTGTTGTCAAATTGGACAGAGTTTGTCAGCTGTTATGCTTGGGTAATTTAGATGTGGTCATTTCGTCGACCGTCTGGCTGCTGTGAATTAATAGCCAATAGACAGATGCAGACAAAGGTGGACATCACATCATTAGTACAGTGTGTGAATGTACAAAACGTATTTATTCCTGGTTCCACAAACGAACGATTTGCCTATCGTTTACACAAATTTCTGTCGTTTCTATAATTAAAAATAAATATATTTTTTTCGTTGGTTTAAACGTTTCGCGTTTGAAACAACGAAAACATAATTTTCTTATGAAAAGTAACGAAAACGATATCAGAACGGTGCGTTGAAAAACGACAGGTGTTGAAATAGTTTAAAGCCCGATATTAAAACGACAACATCGCGTTCACGTACAAAGAATAACGATGCTCGTTTCTATGGAAGGTAATATCCGCCATAATTCTATGTGATTTGATGCTTGCGTGCCGATGACATTACAACTTATATTCATGTTATTTCATTTGTCATTTGTATTTATTACATTTGAAATCTGCTTGTAATTGTATTTGTCTTTCTTACATGTCCATTCTGCTGATTGCTTTGTTCATTCGTCTTATTTACATTACAATTATTGATACGTCCTTATTCGTGTCCCTGTTTTATTGCACTAAGCATTTGCAATAGAAAGTAAGAACAAAGCACTTAGTTAGTAGTGCCTCATTATGACGCCAGATGGCACTGCTGTCAATGTTAGGAATCCTCCGACTAATAAATAATAGTACGAGATGTGATTGGCTGTTTGAGGCACACCTCCAATGCCGGTGTTGATGTAAGATTTCACCTACACATGATCACAGTATAGGTTAGAAGACACCAAATAGTTTTACTATATGGTAACTTACACAGGTTGACTGTCAACCTGGCCCGTTACCGATGCATAACCGTCCGGGATCAGACTAAGGTTGGCCACCACCATTGATTTTCCCTAAAAAACTAACCCGTTACCACACATTTTTCTATTCTCTGCTACTTTAATTTTTCTTATGGATGTTGTAGGACCTAATTTCCAATAACCTACACCCATTCTGCTATCGATCTTGACTAATTAAAATATAGATTTAATTATTTTTGAAGATGGGGTCCCATCTAGTAGGTACACACTTTTCTTTATGGAACTTAAATATGTGTATAATTGCAACTAGTCCACCACTTTTAAAAATTACGAGTGACAGCTACACAGATATAATTATTTAGTAATCGTTATGTACTCATATTGACTCGCGGTGGTATCAAGCTAGTTCCATATGCAAATGATGCAGTATTTTTAAATTATTTATATCGAACTAAATGCTGAATAAATAATTTTATCGACATATCATAAAGTATGATACTGCACATCAAAACAAATGAAAAGTCATGCAGAGCATGATGTTATTAGCCGATCAAATCAGGGTTCAATATATGTCCGCATTTTAGTAGTTACTGAGTCTCGGGGGGGGGGAATGAATGAGCGAGTGAGTATTGGTGTTTAACGGCCTATCAACAGCTAAGGTCATTTAAGGCCGGGCCAACGGGTTGTACTATCCCGCATTAAACGGGTCCACGATGAGGAAAATTCCAAAAATCAGAACTCTATTAATATTTCCATGCCACACCAGTCACTTTAGTAGCTCGGTCCCAAAGTAATATGATTTGCCATAAGCTTATTACTTCTTAATGGAGCATAACAGGTTAACGTTGTCACTTGTTTATCCCTTGTTTATCGATGTAAATGGTTTAAATCGACTCGAAGCTTACGTTCAACGGCCGCACAAACTCGATTGAACTGCACGCCTTCCAACGATTTAAATACGCAGCGCGTTTAAATAGTCAATTATGTTTTTTTAATGTGCGCACTGGTCATTTAAAAAGCGGCCCATCCGTGATTTTTTGCGCGATGTCGGGCGCAAGACAATCAATAATTTGCGGCATTGACAATAATTAAGGGGGATTGCCGCAATCGCGCGTGCTGGATGCATCCCTGCCATCCCTGCATGATACGTAAACAAATCAAAGTTCGCTATGAAGGGCAATTCTTCGTTTTGATTGGTGGAAAATTTTGTGAATATTAACTAGCGTCAAATGACGCACATACGCGATCCAATGGGATAAACCCGAGATGCTGGGGTTGCTAGTCGGAGGAGATTTTGAGCAGAGGTCGATTATAAATTAGCCGAATAAACACATTTTACGCGATTATACGTGGCTGAAACTTGTTCTGTTTAATAAATAAAAGCTTTAAATTAGCCCAATAATCGGCGTATGTTGGCGTATATGGCCATTAGAGCCAACTATGGACTTCAACAACAACAACTTCCGGGTTCAATCTCTTCCGGCGTTCAGCTCATTACGTATTCAAAATTGTGTTATTTGGCTATATTTAAAGTTTTAAACGGAGATAATTGCCAAAAATGCAAACTTTATCGGTTGATGCAATTTGGAAGTGATACAGCAAAATTCGCGTTCGTAGATTACCGAATAGCGGAGAAAAGGGTTGCTACAAACTTTTTCAGAATTCGATGGATGACCAATATATTAGCCGATCTATAAATAGATCGGCTAATAATAAATGGAATAAATAGTTGCTTCCGTTATCATTGTAAGGAAACCCGGTTATCGCCCCTGATATCAAACTGGCATTTCGCGTTTGATATAAAAAGTATAATAATGTCAACGAGTACGTCTGGTAATGGTAAATCAATGTTATTCTTGCCAGAAAAATATCAAATTGAAAGAATAAAGAAAAACAGGTCTCCCTATATTATAACCTGGCATGTAGTTCTCTAGGTTTAAGGTTAGAGAAATTGAGTATGCAAAAGTAGTCCGGCATAAAAAATAGTCCGGGTGTTTTAAGGTCACAGACACAGTTTGCTTGCAAATCTTGATCCATTACTACCCTGTTTCACTTGAGGAACATGTTGTGGTGTTTTTAACACCAGTTTTCAGCATATTTGAAGTATTTAATAGAAAACACTGAGCCTGTTGGTCACTGGATGTAAACAGTGTTCGTGGCCAAATAATGTCAACTATAGTGGGGGACATGATGAGGTTGGTCCCACAACATCGATACGAATAGTGAAAGTAGGAAAGACTGGCTGGGATTCGGTTAAATTATACAGTAAAACTATGTGGTGTCTTTTAACCTAAACATGGCGCAACAGAAAAGGCGGCATCAATCTACATCAACACCGTTAGGGACATGGAACCAATTTAGAGAGCAACGCATTGGAGGACGGGTACCAGCATATTAAATCATTTTAGGAGAACTATTTTAAGTTTTAGCAGCGCACCTGGCGTCATAATGGTTGTTCCCAAATTACTGTTGCAATTGTTGTTGTCAAGGGGCGTGGCTTGCGAGGTAACAAAACGCATGGCAAAACAGCGATGCAATAATCAATAATGGAACTCCGGATGTCACTAAGAATGAATCATCAAGCCGATTACAATGTAATCAACACAAACGCATTGGAACAGTGTGAATGAATAAAGCATCAAGCCAAATGCACATGCAATTTAGACTACAACCAAGAATATTTCAAATGTCATAAAAACGAATGACGAATAAAATAACATGAAAGTAAGTTGTAATGGCACCAGTCAGCAAGCATCAAGCCACATAGAATTGTAATAAGACGGATAGAACTTAGAATGTCATCAGCAAGCAAGCATCAGGCCTAATATAATTATGGCGGATATTACCTTCCATACGTTTCTATCCATATCGATCATTATCGCTTCGTTTTCCAGTGGGTTCCGTTTCGTTTATAGGAATGAATGGCATTTTTGTGTAATTTATCAGGGTATAAACTTGGAAAAGTCGCTGGAATACTGGACGAAGGCCATTCATTCCTTATAATTCCAGCATTTGAAATAAATTGATCAAGAAAATGTGTTTATTTTCCGTTGTCTTAAGGATTATGTTAACATTGCCTCATGGTTACGGAAAGTAGTTCGGCGTGGGAGTTTACTGGGATATAAATTTTGGACAGACTTGCTATGGGCCATTCAAATGTTTTTGTGCTGGAATTATCAACAAATGTTCGCTGCACATGCGTGTATTCGTTTGATCGAACCTCTGCTACAATATGGGCGATGATGTGACACAACCGTTACTGCTATCGTTTTATTACATAACATGGGTTTTCGCTGCGCAAACAAACATATCGTACTACACTAGATTAAGTTTAATAAATATATAAATGAAACACATATAGAAAACAAACATTAGGGATCGGTACAACTTCCATATATAGCGATATGATTATGCAATAAATAGAATGAACCAATTACATGTATGTTGTTTTAATAGGTTATTATTCGACTCGTTGTCCGATTCCATAAGAAACTCGACATGACCTCGTTTCTTATGAAAGCAATGTAGTACGCACTATTTGTGTTTTACTGTCTGTTCTTCTGGGGACCGTTTCACTAAGCTTCGTTCGACTAAAACGATCGTAAGTGCAAATTTAGGATCATCCGGAAATTGCAAGTGATGGATTTACATTTATTGACCATAGGCTGCATATGCAGCCGATGCTCAGTAAATGTAAATCCAAAAATCGTTTATACAAGAAAACAATGTTAATGTGAAATTTACAGACTATCATAATTTTGCACTTACGAACAATTTAGTCGTACGACGTTTAGTGAAACGGCCCACAGAACGCTGTCCATTTCTACGACTATGTAAATTTGCAATAATGGAATATGTTTATAAGCATGGTTTTGATCGTCTAGTATAGACCGACTTACACACGGAGGGGAATCAACATGTGTACAGGTGCTCGTTTTTGGGTATGCGCACCTCGACTCAGGTTTGGTATTCATCATAACTTTCTTATTATTTCATCGACTTTGCTGAAATGAAGCGCACTGAACGCTCAAAAGTGTGTAGTACCATTGACGGATGGACGTTTCCTGATCTATTCAGCCAGTTTCCCCAACACATCGACACGGTTAAACTCAGAAAAAGATGGCGCGATGAAATTTCAACGGATTCAGGCTCGATACTTAGTTGAGGTTGTTGCGTTATAACCATGTCTGACACCGTATCTGGGAATAGGATATAGGTTTGAATAGTGAACAATGTATACGAATGTGTAATGAGTCATATAGCCTTGCAGGTATGAATGCACCTGGGGTCAGTTTCACTAAACTTCGTACCACTAAAATGTTCGTAAGTGCACATTTAGGATCGTCTGGAAATTTCAATTAATGGATTTACATTTATTGAACATAGGCTGCAAATGCAGCCTATGTTCAATAAATGTAAATCCAATAATTGTTTGCAAGAAAACATTGTTAATGTGAAATTTACTGACTATCATAATGTTGCACTGACAAACATTTTAATAGTACGAAGTTTAGTGAAGCGGATGAGTGCTGTTTGATGGTGCCGTAAAATGGCCAGTGGGTCAGAGGAGATTCTTCAGCTATGTCCATGTGGGTTCTGTAACATCCATAATAAGGTGGGCAGATTAGCACAGTAGGTAGAGCGTCGGTATGCGGATCGGGAGACCGCTTGTTCAATGCACACCTCGACCTTGGGCAAGACAACTTCGCGCTACCCTAGTCCTATCGGATTGGGACTTAAATAGTCGGTCCCGACATACAAGGTCATCGAGCCAGTGCCGTCTGTCACACCAGGGCGACACCGAGCTAGTCTACTGTAGGGTCGGAACACCAAGCACGTTGTGGACAGAGACAACAAGGTATATTTTTACAAGTATGATATATTTACATAAATGATAAATACAAACAATAGATGAATATGTCAGTACGGACAACGTCCACTAGCAGCCACCGCCACAGGCCCTTGCACAACCAAGGCACATCCTCGATTCTGGAACAGGTAGGTAAAGTCAAAAGTAAAGGTCATCATAATATGGATATATATCCAATGTTAGAGATCATCTAAACAACTCCGGCTTCCGCCATGATGTGAGTGACGTTATAATAACGTCGTAAAGTTACTGGTTCTTAGGAGATACTCGGCCTACTTGGGCGGATGGGGTCCATAACGCATCGGTGAACGTCCCTATCGATTCTTCACGTCCTTTGACGGAATGACGTCACCGGAATATGCCCCACTCGATTACGCCCTCGGTCCACGCGGAGCAGAGTCCCCGCTAACACACGGTGTCGTGTCGTGGACTCCAGAATAAGGAAATAACTCTGTGTTGCGTACTGAATTACGCAGACACAAAGAAGGGACGTGCCGGCGCTCGTGGCGGACTGGCTGGCTGCCTGGCTGGTGTACTGGCTGGCTGTACTGGCTGGCTGGGACTACAAAACACCAACGGTGTTGTTACCAGAATGTAACATGTTAACCTCTTCACAGCCGTACATGTGAATACAGACGTCATTCACAGTTATTCACCATTAGTAAACAAACAACATTTGATTGCGACAGGCCTTACTTTGATCAGACTGCCCGTGGCCAACTGCGCTAACTTAATAAAGAGCAACTGTGCCAAGTATTCTCCTGTGCAGATTCACAGTATTACATTACTAATCATAAACACTGTATACTCTAATGAGACTGTAGGATTCCACAGGCTGACCCAAAGCATCAGTGATTGAAACAAATTATACTTCACATCATGTCCTTATTGCAGCTTACTGATGTATAAATCAGTGCACTTAGAGCAGAACTGTCTGATCTGGCCCATCTTGGTCGCAATAGCATTTACAATATTTACAACACACTGCGAACGTAATACGACTTAATAAAATGAATGTACAGACGACTGGGTTAGGAGTTAACATGTGTTTCCCCATAGAGTAATGAAAGTCGTCCCGAAAATTCACGTTACAATTGTGACATGTTAAAATTGGCAATATTCTCATGTATTGTACAGGGCGCAGACTGATATTCGATTGAATCGTAACATAAAATGCATGGCTAATATTAGTGAACATTTCAATCAAGTTCGCCCTTCGTTTTACAAATACAATAAATTGCTAATGCAATTAGTCAGAGTGACATGCAACAAAACACATGAGAATAATATGCCATTCCAATACTCACGGAATGCCAGTCCTGTAATCGTTATTATTTACACGTAAGCACGACGAATTAATGAATCAATAATATTTGATTAAGGGAGATAATCTACATCAGCGGATACATGCCATACGGCTTTTATTGACCAAGCGTTTGGTCGAAACGGGGCCAAATAACTCAGGTAAATTAAATAGTGCAGTATTATCGAGGATACGATAACACTGCGTAGACTTGCCGGTCTTGGCAAGATTCCGACTTAAATGGCAGCATTAGAAAGTAACAACAACATATGTACTCACAAAATCCAATACTGGTAGTCCGTGCGCGGTTTCGGATAAAGCGCTATTCTCTCCAGTGGTATACTCCACGGGCGATATTACACACACCAATACCTATTCGACCGTCTTGTACTAGAATATTCGATTACTGCTCTAGACTATGTGACCCGTGTTACAATTAATGGATGATAAAGAATATAGTCGGCTACGATTCGTGACACCGTCGTTAAATCAGAGCATTAATATCCATACTATGATAACACATGAACGTATCACGATTGAGGTATACACGGGCTACTCGGTTAACTTATATAGTGAACATTATTTATTGTTTTCTAACCTATACAGAGTGAATAGTATCTTTTGATATCAAGTTTATCAGACAAGGCTAGGAAACGTGTAGGAATTCCGAGGCTCGCCGAGTCGGAATAGTATGCCTGAAAGCAAGCAAATCGCTAGTCTGAGCCTGAGCTGTGTTACATCTCAGGCTCAGACAATCAATTTTCTTGATTACAATTTGGTGGTGTAGTGAACTATGACCAGGGGGCACGCTATGGAGAAGTTTGTAACTGCATTGTTGGTCATATATGAAAGGGACGGTTTTGTCTTGTGACAACCATAATCACGTAAATGTATATTTATTAATCAGAACAATGGATTTGTAATTACAACAAAATTACAACAACAATTAAATCATCAACAAACACTGTTCATCTGAATATACTTTGTTCGCAAATTAAAGAATTACAGATTTTTCGAAGGTTCCAAATATGCATAGAAACGATTATCAATGGTTCTTTTTTTCCACGTGAATACGATATGTTCGCTTAAATACGGCTTTCAACTGTTTAAACGCCTGTCGTTGCGTTCAACGCATCGTTTTGACATAGTTTTCGTTTTTCTTAATTAGAAAATAATGTGTTGGTTGTGTTTAAACGTGACACGTTTAAAACAACGAAATCATTGTTTTATAATTATAAAAAGAAACAAAAACGAAGTCAAAATGATGTGTAAACAATCGTCCGGGCTATATGGCGTGTTGTGTTAAAGATACATGCCCACTCAGTAGGCACCAAATGTTATTTATATTGGAATTAAATAGGTGTATAATTGTGTGACTATTGCACCAGTTCTAAAAATTACGTGTGCCCGCTATACAAATATAATCATTTAGTAATATTTATTTTACTGACAGTGACTCGCGTTGGTATCAGGCTATTTTCATATGCAAATGAGGCATGATATTTTTAATTATTTATCCTAATTAAATGCGTCACCTGAACAAAAATGTTTTTGACAGATTATAAAGTATGATCATTGCACATCAAAACATAAATACAGAGAATAAATAGTAATGTACGTTAACATTTAAAGGAAATATGGTTATTGCCCCTGATAGCAGTGTGGAAATAGACGCCTGATATAAAATGTATAATAATGCCAATCAATATGTGGGGTAATGGCGAATGAATGTTTATTTTCCCAGAAATTGTCTCGGATGATGTCTCTGATATAAAGAATAGTTTGTGCCTACTGCGTGGGCGTGTACCTTTAACAGTGGCAGTAGTAATCGATACAGTGAAACCTCTCTAAACCGGACACCATGGGAGGTCCCCAGGGTGTCCGGTTTAGTCCCAGGGTGTCCGGTTTAGAGAGGTTTCATTGTAAATCAGGCATTTGATCATACTGAGCCATAGTTGTGTGCTATGTGATCACGAACAGACAGTACCACCAGAGATAAATGACAAGGAAACTCGTCAAAAATAAGATCACATGTCTTGTTGCCCGGTTTATAGAGCTTCCACTGTACTTTTATTACGTTGAGTTAACATTTACAACCGATCACATATCATAGTAAAAAAACGTCTGAAAAACATGCATGGTTCACTGCTTAAACCAGAATAGATTTAAACATCACAAACCGCGTACAACCATACCCGCCACGTAATACCGGCGGTAGTGTTATGCCGTACCATATCTGTTCTATGTTAAGCGTGCACCCAGTTGACTAAAACATACTTACGTATCGGGTAAAAACAAACGAAGCCTTGAACAAAACGTAGGTAAATTTATGTTAAAAACGTCCTCAACCCTGCAAGGGTTGAGGACGTTTTTAGCATAAATTGAAATTTGATCCAGCAAAATTTAGCAAAAAGAACAAATACTCTTATTAAACTTATCATAAACGGTTTTAATACTTGGACAGGACAAGTCCGCCAATCAGTTTTCATATTACTTCACCAGTAAATAGTGTAAAATAGCATACACATTGCGTTTGCCTTTTCACAGATCCGCTTTCTAAACCTACCCGCACACGGACGCTTAATAGAGAAAGCACTTGTTATGACCTTAACATAACACATGTTTGCGACTACCACGCATGACATGACGTGTGTACACGATCTACCTGTATTCACTGGGTATTTAGTATGGAAGTCATGACCATATTTCCATTAACATAATTAAATGTTTCAATACATGGTGTTGTGATATATTTTCTATGACTAATCGTAAATCTGCATTTGGATACACACTTTCGAACATTCATTCATATTTAGTTGAGGAGTGTCGGACAATAACGCTGTGTTTCAAGGTAAGAGATACATGTATTAAGATATCATTGAACACACATATGAACTAACAAAATATATTAGATCTACATTTATATTATGAAATAATGACACCTCTGATACTTCCTGTACGAGTGAAGTCATTTGTCTTTGTACGGAGCCCCTCAGGGCACATGGATTTTTTTTATTAATTCGTTCCCACGAAATAACAATTCGTTCCCTCAATTTAACAATTCGTTCCCTCGAATTAACAATTCGTTCCCATGATATAACAATTAGTTCCCTCGAATTAACAATTCGTTCCCACGAAATGATAATTCGTTCCCTCAATTTAACAATTCGTTATTCGTTCCCACGAAATGAGAATTCGTTCTCTCAATTTAACAATTCGTACCCACGAATTAACAATTGTTAAATCGTGGGAACGAATTGTTAAATTGAGGGAACGAATTGTTATTTCGTGGAAACGAATTAATAAAAAAATAATTATACGTCCCTTGCGGGGCTCCGTATCTTTGTACCTAAGAAGATGTGCCGTTTTTTAATGAATAATATATAATATTTACAGAAACTGTGATATTTTCTGTAATTGACGTCAAAATTTGAACTTTTGACGCCATTTACGGAAAATATCTTAAATATTTTTCATGAAAAAGTGTACATCTTCAGGTAGAAAATCACATGGCTTGTCTCAGGTGTTCTATGATAGGCAATACACGTGATTTAATGATAGGCAATACACGTAATTAAATTATAGGCAATACACGTACTTAAATGATAGGCAATACACGTAATTAAATGATAGGCAATACATGTAATTAAAAATAATAGGCGACTAAACTGGCTTAATTGGTGTCTACATATACATTAACCCGAATCTTCTGTCTGTTCTCTGGGTAGTAAATCGCCCAGCGTTACAGACAGAAAATTCGGGTTACACGTATATGTATCATAGAAAACGTATGCCTGATAAACTTCCTGCTTGCTTTATCTTCAATCTGAAAGATATCACCTTACCGATATTTGCAACCATCGTGTTTTCAGAGTTGCCCAATGAGCTTACACAGTTCAATAACACGGTGTATTAAAAATCATAATGCACGAGTAAAATAAATATGCAAATGAGCCCGCTACAGAAAACATGCATGCTAGGCAATCAATACAGCTAGCTTCGAATTATGATGATGTGCATATGAAATAAATTTGTGTTTATTTAATATGGTATTTATTAAACTCGTTGACTGATTTCATAAGAAACTCGGCTCCGAGTTTCTTATGAAATCAGTAAACGAGTTCAATAAATATCATATTAAATCATCACTCATGTAAGGCCCTCTATATAAATGACAGCGAATCCCATAAAGTTTTCCATGTGTCTGGTTTAGAGAGGTTCTGCCTATCTACACACTGTATAATCCTCAGATAAATAAAGTACCTCAACACGAGTTTCCATTTGATATGAGATTTATGAAACGAGTCGGGCACAATTGAAAACAATGCTTGACGAGTTTCATAAATCTCATATCAACAGGAAACGCGTTTGAGATTCTGTTTATCACACGATTTCACGCTCCGAAGAACAAAACACTTAGATGTATCCAATACGTTACACTGCATGGACGCCATTAACTATTTTCGCTTCTAGTTGAAAATCTCCACAGAGAAAAATAGTTTTTTCATACTACCAATAAAACTATTATACTAATTATGCCATATACATGTAATAGGTTCCTGTTCTATGTAAACACTTCATGTTTCCAAGCGGGAGAACAGTCTAAGTCTAATTCCGTTTAAAACATGATGGCCTCAACGTCAATACATCATTGCCTTGTCGCACCATCAGGAACGTCATTTGGAACATTCATTTGACATAACGTTGGCGCATAATCA
Organism: Conchocele bisecta; assembly: GCA_029237695.1. Lineage (NCBI taxonomy): Eukaryota > Metazoa > Mollusca > Bivalvia > Lucinida > Thyasiridae > Conchocele > Conchocele bisecta. Next base: position 57,494,246 of record CM055266.1, on the reverse strand, counting down.
AGGTGCATGATCACGTGGTTTACAACAACAACAACGTCGCTCACTCCAAAGTAAGTATTATTTTATATTTTCCTTACTAGGCAACGGATTTTGATGAAATATGGCGCAGCAAACGCGTCTTCATGAGCTGCATTTTGGTGGTCTATGGAGTTTGGCACAGATTTATGTCGATTTAGCGAAGAATCGATTTCCGTGTCGGTGACACGGAAATCGATTCTCCGACACGGAAATCGATTCTCCGCAAAAACGACAGAAGTTTGGGCGAAAATAAAGAGACCACCAAATGCAGCTTAACAAGACGCGTTTGATGCGCCATATTACATCAAAATCCGCTACGTAATAAGGACACTACAACATAATACGTACTTTGAATCGGTACTTGTTGTTGTTGTTAGTACCACGTGATCATACACCTTGATAATACGAACACGTAACTCGGGTGATGCGGTCAGCCAATAAAATTTCAATTAACTCCATATGCTATTACACGTGTGTCCTATCACATTTATGAAATGGGTTACAGCACGACATAAGAAGGTTTTATGTGATAAGATTTCTATAAATATACAATGCACTAATTCAACTCATTCGTACGGAGCCCCGCAGGGGACGTAGAATACGTTGTTTTATTAATTCGTTCCCACGAAATAACAATTCGTTCCCACGAATTAACAATTCGCTCCATCAATTTAACAATTGTTTTATCGTGGGAACGAATTGTTAATTCGAAGGAACGAATTGTTAATTCGAGGGAACGAATTGTTGTATCGTGGGAACGAATTATTAATTCGAGGGAACGATTTGTTGTATCGTGGGAACGAATTGTTAATTCGAAGGCCGGAACGAATTGTTAAATTGAGGGAACGAATTGTTATTTCTTGGCAACGAATTAATTTTAAAAAATCCGTGTCCCATGCGGGGCTCCGTACATTGGTATGTATATGCAATAATAATACATGCAGTTCGCCCGAAGAGTTTTACTTAATTGACGAACCTCGTTACCTATATCTTTACCTGAAGCATTGATAACATCGATGGAAATGATTTCACCTTCAGCTAGATTGACTACTGTCTGTTTCACGAAAGCTGCCCAAATGTTACGGCTATATAAACAATTCAAAAACAAGATTGCTTTTGATAATATTAAATTAAAGGAAAAATTAAGAATGAACCTTCTTTTTATTTCGTGAAATTTGGTCAAATATTGATTTTATTGCGAAAAAACAATTTCCCCCTGTTAAATCCCCATAGACATCTTCACGGAGTGAAGATGTCTATGGGGATTTAACATGGGGAAATTTTTTGGAATTTTAGAAATACTGGACTGATTTTTAAAATTTAACTTTTGTTTTCTTAGTTAGATCATATCCAAGCTATCTAGTCATGTTTCGGAGACGATTTGCAAATTCTTTCGTTTTTTGACTCCTCCCACACCTCCTTACCACTTTTTCCCCCATATTAAATTCCCATAGACAAATCAATTTTTCGTAATAAAATCAATATTTGACCGAATTTCACGAAATAAAAAGAAGGCTCATTCTTAAATTTTCCTTTAATTTAATATTATCGAAAATAATATTGTTTTTGAATTGTCTATATAGCCGTAAAATTTGGGCAGCTTTCGTGAAACAGACTATAGTATAACCACCACATCTTCCAGTCTCAAATCAGGCATTATATTGGCCACGCATTTATAATCTCCATTCTCCAGTCGCAACAGCGGGCGGAGTTAGACTGGCGACGAATGCCACATATAAGCCACGTTTCTTCCTGTATCAGAGGTAAACCCTAGAATGACCACAAACTTTATTTTTAACCCTTTCACCCCTAAGTAACTGGAAGTGATTTTGATATGTTAATTTTGCCACCAATCCAACCGTTACAAAATGATTTTCAGACTAGTCAATTTATGAAAATGGGGTGTTTTTGTTATCAAACATTTAAAATTACTTTCAAAAAGTGCAGATTCTGATGAGACGGCTCGTTACGACCCGGCTCATCTGGATCTGCACTGTTTGCATAAACCGCTATAGCGGGCTTTCGGGTTCAAGGGTTAACTCTCGGAGTAGGAGCTAGACTGACCGCTAATGCCATAAACTGCGGTTGTTCAATCTTGGAGCCGAAACTATATTTACCAAAACAATCCCCATTTTCTCAGTGCCAGAACCGAACAGAACAGAACAGAATGTAGTCATTATTTGTGCAAATTCGCAGACCAACTCGTGGTATATGTGGCTGTGACTGGAGAAATGAGGCTTATGAGCATTGCGACCAGGTGTATATCCAGATCAGCCTGTACATCCACACAGTCTGATCAGGACCTGCACTGTTCGCCATTCCATCAATGAAACACCAGTTCCGCTTCTAATAAGCAACATAGAACAATATCGGGCTACAGGAGTGTGCTATTTGATCAGGAGCTATACTGGTCACAAATCCCGTTAGCCCCATTTCTCAAGTCACAGCCACGTATGAGCAATGCATGATATGCATGTTCAAGTACAGTACATGTTTATTGTGACGTATGTAACATGACAACTGTGACAATCCACATGATACATTAAATGGGACAAATTGTTGGATACTTTCGCAAATTTTTTTTTATCTTATATTTAAGGGTAGGAATTGGCTTGATGACGTTCCAAACATTTAAGCCCAACGAGTGTCAGGCCAATGAACGTTGGCCCGCTTGTTTCCGAATTTACTAATATATCTGCGATACAGTCGAAATATGTGCATTAAATGAAGGAGGCAATGAGGCTGTTAATTTAACCTAGCTAGTTCATTCTCCTATCGCACGATGCCGGTATGTCAGACCGTGAAAAGGGCTGAGTGTGAGTGCATGTGATATATGGAGACTCAGCCGTAACAGTGTTATCCTATATGATGATGATATTTGTGGGCTGGTCCGGGCAAAACATATCAGGCAGGGAAAGATCGATATTGGGTTGGGCAAAGTATGATATAATATGTGTTCGGGCCCAGCTACTGTCATGTCGCGGCTTATCGTTGTTTACGAGATGCTATTATTCGAGTTCAGGTGCGGCGTTTATCTGGTGTTATTTAGTTAGATGGCAATTTGTTTCGCATAGTCTGAGGACGAAATAAAAAGGGAGATAATACACGGCGGTATAGCAATTGCCGATACATTTGTGAGTGGCGTGTGTGTGCAAGTATCAGGCTGACAGTTATTTCGCCTTCTGAGTTAAATATTTCAGTTTATAGTTTTGTGGAATTGATAAGGAATGTGCAATATATGAACCAGTATTTGAAAGGAAGCTATTGTAATGAATCATGTAGCCTTTTTTCACCAACATTGTAAAATATACTTTTCTAGCAAAGTAAACTTTCAGGGAGTAAATGAATTATGTCATATAGAACTAACAACTGCATATATTTGATGATTAAAAGTATGCAGAATTATTATACTGAATGTATTACATTATCACAGCCAAAATGGCTGTGATAATGTAATAAATTCTGTATAATAAAAAATAACAAATTTATGCTAAAATTGAACATTTCTCCCTCAAAGTATACTTTACTAGATAAGTATACTTTGCAATGTTGGTGAAATAGGCTGCAGATCACTATGGACAAAACAACCGTTACAATATCGTCGTTTACCCTGTACAACCCGACACTCGAAGTACGGATGTACGTGATTCTCGTAGCTGCTTATGTCGGAGTTGGAATGATCACCTGGTGCTACACCGGACACGAATATCATAAGCTATGCGATTTCGTAAGAAGATGTGCGATTAGTCGTTAAAATACGTACACAAACTGTGACGTTTTCTTTAAGTGGCAAAATATTCATAGCAAATGCGGAATTCTATTCCGCATTTGCTCTGAACATGTTGTCAACTTTCTACGTCATTTACGGAAAATATAGTAAATGGTTTTCATGAGATCTTTTTTAGGATCAAAATTACATGTCTTGTCTGAAACGGTGTGCCCGTAGGTACATCCGCATGCCCGTCTGTGTGTGTTTCCGTGTGTCTGTCAATGGGTATGGTTATAAGTATTCGTCTCTAAAAGAGACAATTTTCATGTTATTGCAAAACATGTTTTTGCTTATTAGGAATTCAGAGGAATACGAACAGAAACGGTAACCGACACTTTCAATTCCCGCCTTTTAATGGCTACATGAGCTGTATTTGTGTTTCAGCCCGTTCTACAAATACAGGAATGAATTGACTGTATCGTTCGTGCAACTCCAAAATTACATCAAATATGTCCAACTCCGGTGCCAGGTAAATTTATTACACCGGAACCAGGGCCGTAGCGGCCACCACGGCAGCACGGCGCTGCCGTGGCATTATAATGGCCTGTGTTTTGTTTTTTTTGTATGTAGGAAATGCGATTTTGATGGTCTAAGTGGAATTTTTCCCGCTAAAAAGGCTGCCGTGGCATTATTTTACACACCGCTACGGGCCTGGCCGAACACGTGGTACCTGGGGCCCGTTTCACTAAACTTCTTACGACTAAAATGTTCGTAAGTGCAAAATTATGATAATCTGTAAATTTCACATTAACATTGTTTTCTTGTAAATAATTATTGGATTTACATTTATTGAGCATAGGCTGCATATGCAGCCTATGCTCAATAAATGTAAACCCATAAATTGAAATGTACAGACGATCTTAAATTTGCACTTACGAACATTTTAGTCGTAGGAAGTTTAGTGAAACGGGCCCCTGGTTTAACCCTTCCAACACTATGTCGCCTTCGAACCTCCAATGAACAAAACAGTCCAGTGGGATGGTTGAACCTAGTTAGAGCGGCGTAGTAAAATTCCCGCTTATCTCGCCATCATGCCTCAATAATAGACATTAAGGCAATCAAAAAACATTTATACGCGTGTGGACTGGTAGTCCAATGACACGACTATCCAAGCCGGGTTTCTGAAACACTCATTGAGTGTCATGGCTACCAGTCACGGTGCAAGGGAAAGGGTAGTGGTAATCATTGGTAATAATAGTCTTGTCAAGGACCAGTTCAGCAGACGTATATTCTGGTGATAATTGTTTGTGAGTGAATTCAGACGAGCTATGCATTTAATACAATGCACAAGTAAACTTACATATTGGTAACGGAAGTTAATTGACAATTTGACAATTGACAGATGACAATTTCTGTCAGTAATACGAATATAATTTGAGACCGTGCAGGTGCAACTGTTATAAATTGTGTAGATATATTGTTAACTAACAACATACTTGTAGTCTGCTTCTGTTTTAAACGCTAGTGAACCTTTTAAACTAGCGACTTTTTCACCTCCACATTGTAAATTTAGCAAATGATTGACAAGCTATGAAGAATATATCCACATAATTCCAGCACAAATATATTTACACAATTCCCTAACATTTGATTGGTCCGTTGTAAGTCTCCGTCCAAAATTTATATCCCAGTAAACTCCATGCCGAACTACTTTCCGTAACCGTCAGGCGCAGTTAAAATGATTCTTAAGAAAACGGAAAATAAACACATTTTCTTGATGAATTTATTTAAAATGCTGGAATTATAAAGAATGAATGGCCTTTTTGTGGAATGTATGGGGGATATAAGCTTGGAAAAGTCGCGGGAATACTGGACGAGGCCTTCCGGCCTTCGTCCAGTATTCCCGCGACTTTTCCAAGTTTATACCCCGATAAATTCCACAAAAAGGCCATTCATTCCTATATTAATAGACATGTACTGAATCCGGGATGATTTTGAATCATAAAACTATGTTAATTACCTTCATTATTAGTCGGAATCTTGATAAAAAATAAATATTAAAAATACACATCAATTGTTAAAGTCTACGGATTAGTGAATTAACTTCCGTTACCGACAAACCATTATACGAAGTTAAACATTTTCAATGACATATAATGGATTATATCTCGGCAGATAAAGTAAAGTGGCGTTCAGTTTTCAATCGAGTATAATTGCAACATCCGGTTATATAGAGTGTATGGACATAGTCAATGTTTTGAAATGTCTTGTTGTGAACCTTGACATTCGATTTGTTTTGTTCATATATATGTGCAAATACGTTCTAGTTAAGGAAATTTAAATGTTAATAAAGCACAGTTCTATTATTAGCTGTCCATTAATGGAAATTCATATATTCTGGTTAGTTCAAAATTCCACATAGCTGTCTAAAGTATATATATTATAAACTGGAACAGATGAAGCATATTTAATGAAAGCCTACGTATTGCCGGGTGCTTCTTATAATATTTTGCGGTATTAACTCATAAAATGTACGTGTATATTTGTCATTGACGATACTGGTGATCAACACATACTAGTTTCAAGTAAGTAAATGTAGTTTAAGGCATTTGCGCCTTTTTATACATATATTTCAGCTTATAAGTGGCATTTTCGTCTGCGGACGTATGCATGTATACCCAAATAATTCCAGCACAAAAATATTTACTCAATTCCCTAACATTTGATTGGTCCGTAGCAAGTCTCTGTCCCAAATTTATATCCCAGTAAACTTCCACGCCGAACTACTTTCCGTAACCGTGAGGCGCAGTTAAAATAAGTCTTAAGAAAACGGAAAATAAACACATTTTCTTGATGAATTTATTTCAAATGCTGGAATTATAAGGAATAAATGGCCTTTTTGTGGAATTTATCGGGGATATAAACTTGGAAAAGTCGCGGGAATACTGGACGAAGGCCGGAAGGCCTCGTCCAGTATTCCCGCAATACTGGACGAAGGCCGGAAGGCCTCGTCCAGTATTCCCGCGACTTTTCCAAGTTTATACCCCGATAAATTCCACAAAAAGGCCATTCATTCCTATATTAACTTCCGTTACTTTGAAAGATTGGGTCATTATTATACAGGCCATGTTAGCCTACTAAGAATAGGACTTGATGGAAATAAAAAAGAAGTATTAATTCTTAGACATCACTTTGGAGGTATTTTATGGGGTCTGCATGTACAGTGGGGTCAGCGTGTAAGTGCACACATGAACGAACACGACAGGTTGGAACCCCTGAAATGACTGTACAGACCTCGTTTGTGATGTTTGTAAAAAGTGTGGATCCAAATGGGCCGGCTCGTAACGAGCCATATCATCAGGATCTGCACTTTTTGTAAGTAGTTTTCTTATTAAAACAACCCTTTTCATAAATTGACTAGTCCGAAAATCATTTTGTGACGATTGGATTGGTAGGGAAATTAACATCACATTCCATTCCAGTTACTTAGGGGTGAACGGGTTATACCACAGTGATTTCGGTTGCCTTGGCTTTCTTTGATAGATAATGCTTTTTATAATGCACTCTATAAATATCACACAATCTGATTGGCTGATGGTCATACATTACAGATATATCATTGTTGTTGAACAGTCGCAAATTATTTAAATATGTATGCCTACGCCAGTTTTGCCTGGCGTTTTGCTACACATTCTGATGAGTGAGAAGTTTAACACTTCAAAGTCATGTTAAAAACATTCATAGATCAATAATACGCATGTAGGTATACATAGTTTGACATTGGTTATCCTTTTATTCCCATTTGTGTAGCAAAACACCAGGACAAATTGGGCTGTTATTGTGACTAAATGTTACACTATAAGGGTCTTAGCTCTCACGGATACAGAAATTATAAAAGACAGATGAAAAAATAAAACACATACGTAGAGCTGAGATCTCTCACGTGCCCTTGCAAATTTATCGGAAACCAACAGTAGGGCCGCGTTCAAGAAGAGATAAAATCTGATACTTACGTACCGATATGTGGCTTAGAGTGAATAAAATGTATTGTATTGTATTGTATTATCGGTGAAAATTGGAACAACCCAGTCGTTCTGTTTTTTTGTTTTTTTTTCTTAACAACATACTGATATGCCCCTTTAAGAATTGGCGTTATCTTACTGAAATACATAGAACCCAAATGATTGATTTAAACATGTTCTATGTACAATACATGTACATGTACAAGCTAGGTTCAGACCTGAGCTGCAACGCATGTATAGCATACGAAACCAGAAGCAAGTCGAATCCCGTTGAGTTAAGGTTGTTGGACCCTTCTTGTGGCTCCATGTAAAGTATATGGAAATCAAATAAAACCCCTACTCATAAACCACTATCTACTTACATCAGCAAACCATATATATATGCATTGTTTTAAAGTCACTATTTTATTAAATTTTCGACCACATGTGGTCGAAAATTTAATAAAAAAAGTGACTTTAAAACAATGTGTATTAAATGTGCTTCTCTTCGGAGGTTATTGGAAATTACCATATATATGTGTGTTCAATAAATCGTTATGCAGATTATGCCGGCAAGGCAATCACACCACATGCTGTAGTTAGAACATACTAATCACAATATAATTTAGTTTTTTACATCATCAGTATAATGTGGCTTCTACACACCTGTGTATTGATGGATTTACATTTATTGAGCATAGGCTGCATATGCAGCCTATGCTCAATACATGTAAATCCAATACTTGTATACAGGAGAACATTGTTAATGTGAAATTTACAGACTATCATAAGTTTACACTTACGAACATTTTAGTCGTACGAAGTTTAGTGAAAGGGCCCCCAGGGTCGTATTTCCCGTGAGTCGCGCACCGACTCATTGTTCTTGGTGACACGTGTTCCTACGATTGGTTACAGATGTCGCTCGTTGCCACACTGTCAATATCGAAGTGTATCTACGTACACGGTGAACTTTATATCAGTGAACGTTTTTTCCAGGATAACTACGGATAATTGAGGTATGGCTACTTATTTATACCGTGCTGGTATTAGCGAGAACTTATGATAATCGACTGATAATTGGAAGGTGGTCTGATCCGTTTCCATATATCAAAATTCGTCGGTGTGGTTTGCTGATGTGTATGGCAAGCCAAATGCATGTGTCAGAATTTGAGCTATCGATGCGCACAATAATTCGTCAAACCTCAGTTTGAGGTTTTGGGTTGAGCTTCAAACCCGGGTTTAAGGAAGTATTTAAGGAATAAACCATGGGCTACTGCGTTTACTGTAGTGTGAAAAACAATGCTTTTATACTACGGTAAACTCAACAGCCCATGTTTTAATTGCATGTACATGTACTTATATTTACATTGCATGTTTTCAAAAATGTAAATGGCCAAATATGGCGTTAAAATATAAATCATCTTGTGTTACGTAATGTTATCGCAATTCATGGAACAGCAACGATGCCGGTCAATAGAATGACGTTATTGACACCGTCGTAGAAATTAACAAACTTTACTGATCAATCAACAACGTCACGTGAGGCTAATGTATTGCATTGGGATATAAACGCATTAACCCTTTGCACCCGAAAGCCCGCTATATCGGTTTATGCAAACAGTGCAGATCCAGATGAGCCGGCTCGTAACGAGCCGTCTCATCTGGATCTTCACTGTTTGAAAGATATTTCATATTTTTGAGAACAAATACCCCCTTTTTATAAACGGTGAAAAACATTTTGCGATGATTGGATTGGTTGCAAAATTAACATATCGCAGCCCATTCAGTTATTTAGGGGTGAAAGGGGTAAGAACAACGTTGAATGGGCGTTTCAATTATGTATTTATGAAAGGTATATCTATTGTGCAATTGGCTTGTCAGACATGTTGGTTTTCTTCGACCAATTTTCATGAATTCTTTGAAATACCAGTAATATAATACATTTAATACAAATATTAGTTAAAATATATAATGAGTAAAATGATACAATATATTACTTTGTAATAAACTTTAGTTTGAATGATTATCTTGCTTAGATCACTAGTTATGTATATTTGAAGTGGGGACATATATTTTGAACCACCCTGCATATGCAGTGCTTTCGGTACTTTGATAACCCGTTCCATTCAAACAGCTGATTTACACATACATATTCGGGGCCGCGGTACACGTCGCGTGATGCATGTTGTATACTAGCCAAACCTGTATCATAGTAGACACAGGTGTAAACATATATGTAGGTATAGCAAGGTGTATGATCACGTGGTACTAACAACAACAACAAGTACCGATTCAAAGTACGTATTCTTTTATAGTGTCCTTATTACGTAACGGATTTTGATGAAATATAGCGCATCAAACGCGTTTTGTTAAGCTGCAGTTGGTGGTCTCTGTATTTCGCCCAAACTTCTGTCGTTTTTGCGAAGAATCGATTTCCATGTCTCTGACACGGAAATCGATTCTTTGCAAAAACGACATAAGTCTGTGCCAAACTCCCTGGACCACCAAATGCATCTCATGAAGATGCGTTTGCTGCGCCATATTTCATCAAAATCCGTTGCATATTAAGGAAACTATCAAGTAATACTTACTTTGGAGTGGGCGACGTTGTTGTTGTTGTAACCACGTATTCTATAGAATATAACGAGTTGTTCATACATGAATACGTTAACTATATTTAAGGTTGTTGTAGAACCCTTCTTGTGGCCCCATGTAGTCAATGGAAATCTAACCCATGTAACAATAACTGAGTGACTACTGTACAAACGTATACGATTTACTTCATGAAACCGATATGTTACAAAGTCAAGGTGCATGATCACGTGGTTACAACAACAACAACGTCGCCCACTCCAAAGTAAGTATTATTTGATATTTTCCTTAATATGCAACGGATTTTGATAAAATATTGCGCAGCAAACGCGTCTTCAAGAGCTGCATTTGGTGGTCCAGGGAGTTCGGTATAGACTTATGTCGTTTTTGCGAAGAATCGATTTCCGTGTCGGTACACGACAATCGATTGTTCGCAAAAACGACAGAAGTTTGGGCGAAAATACAGAGACCACCAAATGCAGCTTAACAAGACGCGTTTGATGCGCCATATTTCATAAAAATCCGTTACGTAATAAGGACAATATAAAAGAATACGTACTTTGAATCAGATGGATTCTGGAAGTTACAGTACTTGTTGTTGTTGTTTTTACCACGTGATCATACACATTGAAAGTATATTATATTGATATAGCACATTGTATTAAGTTCGATATACAGTGGAACCTCTCTAAACCGGACACCCTGTAGACATACATGTTGGTAATTTTGATGTGTTTCATTGTCATTTAACTCCGATGGTGCTAGCACGTCTGTTAGCGATCGCAAAACACGATCGGCTATATTGGAGTGGTCATATACCTGTTTTACAGTGGAACCTCTCTAAACCGGACACCCTGTGGACCTCACAGGGTGTCCGGTTTAGAGAGGTTACACTGTACTATACGTAACATATGGTAACTGATATACATCATTAGCCCAAACATCAGCATTGTCGGACTTGCATGTACGTTTCATTCATATTCACTTAAACTACACGCGGATTCAAACATGCTGTGCACATGTAACAGCCGGTGATTTTAGAAAACGTGTGAATTGCGTTTTAAATTATATATCAATACAAATGCATGTAGGCATATGATTTACGTCAATATATGTTAATATAGATATTTACACGTGTTAGGTTTAAGTGAATTTACACGCATGTACAGGGTGTGTGCAAAGAAAGGTACACTGACGCAGTATAAAGTCTAAATTGCATATTTGAAGAGGTTATACAGTGGAACCTCTCTAAACCGGACACCCTGGGAGATCCCAGGGTGTCCGGTTTAGAGAGATTCTACTGTAAATTAAGCAATATATGAACACTTTTTGTCATTTTCAATCATGTACATACTCGACAATGTAATAAATTACAGTGAAACGCATCTAAATTAAACAAAATGGGATCTCCAGGCTGTCCGGGTTAGAGAGCTTCTGTAATTGCAATACAGTGTGACATCATAATGCATTTACTAAGTTAGGCTTGCCATGATAACAGTTTACAGGGAAATTTGTTGAATGGAAAACGAAGTTAAAACGATCGTTTTGTACAACGATATCCATAGACGCGAGTATCGTTCAGCATTTTACGTGAAAACGATATAATTTTCGTTTGAATACCCTTCTTCAACTGTTTAAACGCGTGTCGTTTCTTTCAACACATTGTTGTGACATTTTTTTCGTTGTTTTTAATTAGAAAATGATGTGTTCGTTGGTTTAAACGTGATAGAAATGAGGTTTATGGAGCTTGCGATCAGTGTAGATCCACCTCAGCCAGTGCATTCGCACAGTCTGATCAGGATCTGCATTGTTTGCCATTTCATCATTGAACCACCCGGCATGCGTGTAACAAGCAATATAGATCGTTATTAGGCTAAATGAGTGTGTTATTTGATCAGGTGCTATACTGGTCACAAATCCCATAAGCCCCATTGTTTCAGTCACAGCAACATATTTAATGTGATATGGATATTATATACACATTGAACGACTGTACTGAGGCCGTCCTTAAACAATTGTTTGTTTCCTGTAACCCGACCCAGAATTTTAGAAGTGGGTCGGTCGGTAGGCAATTTCTTTTTTTTTCTGTCACATGACATATTGAATTTAAAAATTATTAATATTAAAAAGGTACAATATTTTAACACTTGCATTGTATTAAAAAGGTACAATATTTTAACACTTGCATTGCAAGTGTTAAAATATTGTACCTTTTTAATATTAATAATTTTTAAATTCAATATTGCAAGTCTTGCAATAAAAGTATGTCAATTGCTGTATGTGTTGTTGTATGAACATGTATGCTATTTAGGGCCAGAGATTAACCCTTTTAACCCACTGCAGCCGTAAATTGAGAAAACAAAATAAAAAAATTGTAAAAATAAATTGTAAAATAATTTGTAAAAAGAAAATTGTAAACTAAATTGCAATGAAAAAAATCGGGTCGCACCGTTTTTAGCGGGTCGGTCGGGTTACAGGAAACGGAGATATAATTATGGATGGCCTGATTCACTGAAGTCGGTGGACGAGTTTAATACATTTTATTAACTATGATATGAACACAATTGGTATATTCTATTTATCAGCACATCATGCTCATTTCTACAGAACCCCGCAGGGCACATGGATTTATTTTATTAATTCGTTCTCACGAAATGACAATTCGTTCCCTCAATTTAAAAATTCGATTTTTCTTATTAATTCGTTCTCACGAAATGACAATTCGTTCCCTCGAATTAACAATTCATTCCCACAAAATGACATTCGTTCCCTCAATTTAACAATTCGTTCCCACGATATAATAATTCGTTCCCTCGAATTAACAATTCGTCCACGAAATGACAATTCTTTCCCTCAATTTAACAATTCGTTCCAACGATATAACAATTCGTTCCCACGAATTAACAATTCGTTCCCGTGGGAACGAATTGTTATAATTGAGGGGACGAATTGTTAATATCGTGGGAATTAATTCATTAAAAAAATAGTCTTACGTCCCCTGCGGGGCTCCGTGTATGTTTCATTTACACAATTTATTACACTAGTGTATTATTTAGTATACTGTGTTATTACTCTGCGAAAGCCCACTGTTTGTAATAAGCATATGTTGTTTTGTTTTTTAAGGAGGCTTATAGCATTTGTGGCTGTTCTATCTCATGTTCTACTAACCTACCCATGTAAAGTAGTCTGAAATGATATAGGCAAATTATTTTAAACAATGTGTTTTGTATAAATAAGACCGTACATGTTGATTGATAAAGTGACTATGTCGGATGCGACTACTTAGCCACCAAAGCCGCAAAGCACAGCGAATAGGTCACATGATCATGCGTTGCACTGATATAATCGTGAACAGTGCAGCCCTTGATCAGGTACGTGTGTCTTGATCTGGGTATATCCTGTCGTTTAGTTGCAAGTTTAACTTTCTTTCCACACACCCTGTACTCATACTCGTACATTACATTGCAAGTCTCATTCAAAAAACCGTAGCTACGTGTAGTTTCTGATTCTTTTTTATATTCTTTTTCATTTTTCGTTATTGACATTGGCCTTTATACCGATTTCTTATTTGCTTATGTACATCATTGTATTGTGTATTCGCACGCGCATAAAAACTGTATGACGTTTGTAGAATTGTTGATTGTCACGGCAAAAAGGGGCTTATTGCGTTTGCGACCAGTATAGGTCCAGATCAGCTTGCGCGTTAGCGCAGTCTGATCTGAGCCTAGACTGTTCGCTAAATTGTGTTGGATAAACATTCCCGATGCCGTGAAGGAACTGTTGAGATCTGTTTACGTCAGTACACTACCGCCCGAGCTAATCTTGCTAATAGTTGTCAATTTCTTCATTGCAAAATACTTGAATATATTGTCTGAAAGGAAGGATATTGATTTGCTGAGCCTGAGCTGTGTTACATCTCAGGCTCAGCCAATCAATATAGTTACAGCTCAAGTTCAGCCAATATATATGCTTCCTTTCATGCAATATATTCAAGTATTGTATATTCTGCTATATTGTGTTACATCTCAGGCTCAGCCAATCAACATAGTTACAGCTCAGGCTCAGCCAATCAATATGCTTCCTTTCAGGCAATATATTCAAGTATTGTATATTCTGCTATATTGTGTTACATCTCAGGCTCAGCCAATCAACATAGTTACAGCTCAGGCTCAGCCAATCAATATGCTTCCTTTCAGGCAATATATTCAAGTATTGTATATTCTGCTATACTGTGTTACTGTTCAGGCTCAGACAATACATTTGCTAGCTGTACCTTTTCCGATTTATAGGCTATATGTTGCACTATATCGCTACACCACCGTCAACGGTATAAATGTGCGTAATAGCATTTACACTTGGCGCACTAAAATATAGAAAAACCTGCAGGACGTTGACGTTCATACTTCGCTATATTGTTATTGAGAGACAATTCTACAATATGACACAAAACTATTACCATAAACGTACCTAATAAAGTGTGTATTAGCAAAATTCTTAGGTCACTCTCCACGAAGTAGAAAGTAAACAAAGAACGCTTCAAATGCATAGTTGGAAAGACTACTCCGTCATAACTCTAATGTAATGCACTGTAATGAAATGTAATTAGAGTTATGTACCCAGAACTATCAATTTGCTTGATAGCGATGTGGGGTTGCCAATAAATGTTCAGAAACGTTGACATCTGGGCAAGATTAACGCAGGCGGGGATGTATGAGGGAATAGCTTGCCTGTACTTACACTCGTCAACAAGTGAACTAATCTCGTTTTACCTTGGTTTATTATATTTATTAATTTATATAAATTATTTCATTATAAAAGTGCACCAAACACCTACAGTGGGGTCAGCGTGTAGTAAGTGTACACACGAATGAACACGACAGGGTGGAACGCTGACCCCACTGTATTTCATGTTCAAAAAATAATATGTAAATATTGTTCTGCGTTTTTTCTCATTTCACATCAAAAGTGTATGTTGTTACCACTCAGTTGAACCGTCTCGGCGAGACGGTTCAACTGAGTGGTAACAACATACACTTTGGGTGGGTAGCGAACCAACCTGCCATGTTCGTTCGTGTGTGCACTTACACGCTGACCCCACTGTAATCGGGTTTATGGAGTTTCGACCAGTGTAGTCCCAGCTACAATAATTCCAGCACAAAAATATTTACACAATTCCCTAACATTTGATTGGCCCGTAGCAAGTCTCTGTCCAAAATTTATATCCCAGTAAACTCCCACGCCGAACTACTTTCTACAGGCGGCCTCAAAAATCGCAGCTGTGCGGATGAATACAGTAAACACATAACAACAGTGATCAGGTTTAGGTAGTAACCGTGAGGCGCAGTTAAAATAATTCTTAAGAAAACGGAAAATAAACACATTTTCTTGATGAATTTATTTCAGATGCTGGAATTATAAGGAATGAATGGCCCTTTTGTGGAATTTATCGGGGATATGAACTTGGAAAAGTCGCGGTAATACTACACGAAGGCCTTTTGGCCTTCGTCCAGTATCCCCGCGACTTTTCTAAGTTTACACCACGATAAATTCCACAAAAATGCCATTCATTCCTATAATAATTCGCCTCCGAAATGTTATCTACGGCTACAACTTGATCCATTCAAAATATGTGAGCAACCGCAGTGCATACCCAAACCTGTTGTATGTAGGTAAAAATTTAGTAAACTGTATATTTTATGCATTTAAACAAATAATGTTTGATGTAGAACTAGTAAATTGTCAAAATAATAGAACAGGGGAATCATTTTCCCATGGAAGCCACCTTTTCTCATGTTGCAACATTCAACATAACGAAATGAAGCTTTCAAATTTACAATATATGCATATAAATGTCAGATAAACACCTTAACACGGTAAAATAACCATTCTAATGCACCGAAAATATAAAGCACGCATCTGATTGGTCTATTGTAATTACAGCCTATAAAATATGAAAAATCACAGCATATAAAATCTCCGTTTTACCAGTCTGTGTTTTACAACTTGACAGATTTATGTAACCTTACGCGCTTTTGTAAACAATTGCCAGCGGCGGGGAATCCAAATATCTATTTCCCAAATAATTGTCGGTACATTTTCGGTTATCCATTCTTCCATATGAACATGTACAACAGAAAGCGGAAAAGAGAATCGACCAAAGACTGACAAACATGACTTCAGGGACAGTGTGGCCCTTCAACAAATTCCCAACAATATTTCCCCACCCGCCCAAAATATAGAATAATTTACAAAAATAAATGCTCAAATGCAAACTCAATATACCAGTACCAGCCTATAACTTTATGAATTCCAATGTGCACATACATGACTATACATAATAAACTGTATTACAGATGGGTAATCACCTGAATTAGGCGTAAATCCTGGGAAATCCTGTTCAAGGCTGTTGACACTTGTTGACATTTCCTTTGTAATAATCACGCGAACTCAATGTAGAAATGTTGACAATTATTTAAATGAATAAAAGCAATTAACTGTTGCAACTACACATAGAAAAGCATACAATTGTTAAAATAAACTTTAAAGTTGAATAAATGTATTAATGTCTTAGAAAAAGTCCCGTTAATCTCAATTTGAAATGGGAATATTCTTCGGCGGAGTTACATTTCTTCAAATTCATTTGGTGTGAGGCGGTTATCGATGACGACAACAACCTGCTGACGTATTGAACAATTCACTTTTCGTGACTATGTGCATTAGAATGGGGATAACCATGCTTTGTTTTTCGATTTGGAGCGGTATGTGGGAGGTTTTATGGTCTGAGAATTCACAGACCATAAAACCTCCCACATACCGCTCCAAATCTAAAAACGTAAAACTGATTCTCACACCATAAAACCTCTCACATACCGCTCCAAATCTAAAAACAAAGCATGGTTATCCTCTAAATTTCTGCATGTGTATGTTCTTTATTATTAATTTATTGATACAGTTTTGACATCCTTCTAACAATCAACCTTTATCGTTATCAGGGGGCCGTTTCACTAAAGTTCTTACGACTGAAATGTTCGTAAGTGCAAATTTAAAATAGTCTGTAGATTTCAATTGATGGATTTACATTTATTGAGCATAGGCTGCATATGCAGCCTATGCTCAATAAATGTAAATCCAATACTTGTTTACAAGAACACAATGTGATTCTGAAATTTACAGACTAATCATAATTTTGCACTTTCGAACATTTTAGTCGTACGAAGATTAGTGAAACGGCCTCCTGGTTACAGGAGTGTGCTATTTGATCAAGAGATACACTGGTCACAAGTCACATAAGCCCCATTTTTCCAGTCACAGAGACATATTTCCTAAGGTCGTTTTTGTTATCAGCCAGCGGCGAATATTGACGTCTCCCAATATCGACCGCGTATTGCAATGAATAGTGAATATATGTTTAATATGTATAACTTGAACAATGCACCAGATATACAAATAACAGTATAATGGAAATATGTCGGGAAAAGGGACCCCGTGACGTACATGTGTGAGACCAACTCAGCCTCAGACCAGACTGAGCATCCGTACCGTATTATCAGGGCATACGCTGGTCACGATTTCATCAGTCGAGCAGCCACTGTGTGTGAGTCCATACCTGCACGTTTTCCGCTTTATAGGCTACAGGGGTGCGTTTCACTAAACTTCGTACGACTAAAATGTTCGTAAGTGCACAATTATGATAGTCTGTAAATTTCACATTAACACTGTTGTCTTGTAAACAATTATTGGATTTACATTTATTGAGCATAGGCTGCATATGCAGCCTATGCTCAATAAATGTAAATCCATCAATTGAAATTTCCAGACGATCCCACATTTGCACTTACGAACATTTTAGTCGTAAGAAGTTTAGTGAAACGGGCCCCAGGTTGCACTATATCGCTACACCACAGTCAACGGTATAAATTTGCGTAATAGCATTTACCATTTCCGCACTAAAATATAGAAAACAACCTACAGGGCGTTGACGTTCATACTTCGTTATAGTGTTATTGAGAGAATTCTACAACATGACTCAAAAATATTACCATAAACTTACCTACAAAAGTGCGCATTAGCACAATTCTTAGGTCACCGTCCACGAAGTAGAAAGTAAACAAAGAACGCTTCAAACGCACATTTGGAAAGACTACTTAAAGAATAAAACCATGGGCTGTTTTATATTTAGACTGCATTTTCTGATAGTTTCAAAATTGTAAATAACGAAATATGGCGTTAAAATTAACAATAATCTTAACAATAGTCATTTTGTAGAAATTCCTGGAACATACGTTTAATCATCACATATATGAAGTTGTTAGTTGTATATGAAACAATGCATTTCGGGGGAAATAAATGATTACTCCCTCAAAGTATACTTAGCTAGATAAGTAAGCTTAGCAATTTTGGTGAAATCGGCTACTGAACTGTGTCGCTAATAGGGAACTGTCAAGTGACATAGCTTTCTGTATTGTACGTTAAATGGATTACAGCGCGTGGATTGTATATCAATAAGCATACATGTTATTTGACCCTCGTTTTTGAAAGTTTCGAGTGCGTGAAGGCAACTGACAAAAACTGAATACAGGAATGAATGGCCTTTTTGTGGAATTTATCGGGGTATAAACTTGAAAAAGTCGCGGGAATACCCGCGACTTTTCCAAGTTTATATCCCCGATAAATTCAACAAAAATGCCATTAATTTCCTTATAATTCCAGCATTTGAAATAAATTCATCAAGAAAATGTGTTTATTTTCCGTTTTCTTAAGAATTATTTTAACTGCGCCTCACGGTTACGGAAAGTAGTTCGGCGTGTGAGTTTACTGGGATATACATTTTGGACAGATACTTGCTACGGGCCAATCAAATGTTAGGGAATTGTGTAAATATTTGTATGCTGGAATTATATGAAATTATCTGAAATTCTACAATTTAGTCTGAACCGAGCTACACTAAACTGCACTGAGCTCCATTGAATTGAATTGAGGTCACCATGAATTGAATTGATCTGGTTATAAATTGAATTAGGATGATTGACACTGACACGTCACAATACGGTCAGGTTATTGGTATTATTGGGTACACTGTGTGGTGTATGCCTCAGTCGTGATCATAATCCGAAATGGTAAGTAACAATTTTATTGCATACACTTGCCTTTTGCAGTAAACAAAAACAGTGTATTATAACTCATAATAACTCATAATAACTCATAATAATTCAAAAAAATAATGTATTAAATACAATAATGAGATCGCTGCAGTAAACATGCGGTGTGATCAGCATGGCTGTAGTGCTTCATATGAAATACAATTAATATCTAACATGTATGGCGCTTTAATTTTATATTTATTAAACGCCTTAACTGATTTCATAAGAAACGAGGCATAGCCCTCGTTTCTTATGAAATCAGTTAACGAGTTTAATAAATATCAAATTAAATAATCATATGTGCTCGATTCTAATAACTATCATATTAAAATAATCACTCACGTAAGATCGATCCTCTGTATGTTTTTATCGGCTCTTCCTCGATTCAATCGTCGTGATTACCCGTCGTTTAAATAGAAACTATAGCTTCGTTCGGTTAAAGGAAACCCGTTTTTAATTTTGTTTAGTTCGGTTTAAACAAACGCTTTCTTCTTTTCTTTTTGTCGCGATGTTCGTGTTTTTTTTAGCTAACCTGAGCGAAACTCATGTGAGCTATTGTTACCGCATGTGTCCGTCGTCCGTCGTCCGTGAACATTTTCAAACGTCTTCTCCTCGGTAACCATTGGGTCTATAGTCACCAAACTTCATGGTCATGATAGAGGGATTACAAAAATGCAAAAATGACGTTAAAAACTTTGTAGGAATGATCGATGTACAACGCTCTTTCAAAGTTGTTAAAATGGTGACGCCGGGGTCAAAAATGGGCGTGGCCCGTGGGGTCAAATTGCTGTCAAATTTAATTTTTGACCAAATACTCTAATGCATTTTTTGTCGAAATCGGATGCTTATGTCATACAATATGGCCGCCGAAAGGTCAAAAGGTCGTTCTTTCAAAATTATTCTTCACATGAACCGCTTGGCCCATGGTAGCCAAACTTAAAAGTTATGGTCCATGGGTCAAGCCTTTTCAGATTTGTTAAAATGGAGGTCATCGCTAATCCAAGATGGCCGCCGTCTAAAAATAGCATACATTCTTCTCATGAACCACTAGCCGGATTTCGACGAAACTTGGTAGGAATGATCGATGTACAATGCTCGTTCAATGTTGTTAAAATGGTTATGGTCCATGGGTGAAGCCTTTTCAGATTTGTTAAAATGGAGGTCATCGCTAATCCAAGATGGCCGCTGTCTAAAAATAGCATACATTCTTCTCATGAACCGCTAGCCGGATTTCGACGAAACTTGGTAGGAATGATCGATGTACAATGCTCGTTCAATGTAGTTAAAATGGGGTAAAATGGGCGTGGCCCGTGGGGTCAAATTGGGGTCAATTTTTATTTTGACCGAATATGGTCATGTCTATATCAAATCGAAGGTATCAACGAGGCGATCGCTCTGGTACATTTTTTGTCGAAATTGGATGGTCATGTCATCCAAGATGGCCGCCGAAAGGTCAAAAGGTCGTTATTTTAATACAGATTTCAAACGTCTTGTTCTCGTGAACCGATTGGCCGATATTGGCCAAACTTCACTGTAATGGTTATTGGGTCAAGACTTTTAATTTTTGTTTAAATCGTGGTCATCGCGAAATCAAAGATGGCCGCTGTTGAAAAGTAGGTCAAATTTTTAAGAAATCTTCTTCTCGCGAACTGCCAGGCCGATTTTTACGAAACTTGGTATGAATGATCGATAGTTCAAATGGTGGACCCCGGGTCAAAAATGGGCGGGGCAGATGAGGTCAAGTAGGGGTCAAATATGACCGAATATGGTAATGTCATATATCAAATCGAAGGTATCGACGAGACGGTCACTCTGGAGTTTCTTTTTGTCGAAATCAGGTAATTACGTCTTCATCCGAGATGGCCGCCGAAAGGTCACAAGGTCGTTCTTTTAATATAGATTACAAACGTCTTCTTCTCGTGAACCACTTGGCCAATATTGGCCAAACTTCAAAGTAATGGTCAGTGGGTCAAGCCTTTTCATTTTTGTTAAAATGATGGTCATCGCGAAATCCAAGAAATCCAAAAAATCTTCTTCTCACGAACCGCCAGGCCGATTTCGACGTAGCTTGATGTGAATGATCGATAGTTAACGATGTTTCAGATTCCTTCACATGGTGGCCCCCGGGTCAAAAATGGGCGGGGCAGGAGGGGTCAAGTAGAGGTCAAATTTCACATTTGACCGACTATGGTCATGTCATATATAAATTCGAAGGTATGGACGAAACGATCACTTAGGAGCATTTTTTGTCGAAATCAGATGATTACATCATCCAGGATAGCCGCCGAAAGGTCAAAAGGTTGTTCTTTTATTACATATTTCAAACGTCTTCTTCATACAAACCGCTTGGCCATTGGTAGCAAACTTCGCAGTTATGGTCCATTGGTAAAGCCTTTTCAGTTTTGTTAAAATGGCGGTCATCGTTAATCCAAAATGGCGGCCGTCTAAAATAGCACCAACTTTTCTTCTCACAAACCACCAGACCGATTTCTACGAAACTCGGTAGAAATGATCTATGTACAATGTTTTCTCAAATTTGTTAAAATCGTGACCCCTGGGTCAAAAATGGGGTCAAATATGGGTCAAAATTCATTTTTGACGGAATATGGTCTTATAATATATCAAATGAAAGGTATTGATGAGGCGATCGCTGTGGTGCTGTTTTCATCGAATCGGATGATTACATCATCCAAGATGGTCGCCGAAAGGTCAAAAGGTCGTTCTTTTATTAGAGATTTCAAAAAAGTCTTCTTCATACAAACCGCTTGGCCATTGATGGCCAAACTTCGCAGTTATGGTTCATTGGTAAAGCCTTTTCAGTTGTGTTAAAATGGCGGTCGTCGTTAATCCAAGATGGCCGCCGTCTAAAATAGCATAAATTGTAAAAATCTTCTCACGAACCACCAGACCGATTTCGACGAAACTTGACAGGAATGATCGATGTACAAAAATTGGCATGGCCCGAGGGATCAAATAGGGGTCAACGTTTTACGGAATATGGTTACATAAAATCTAAGGATTGCAATAAAAAGTAGGCTGGAAGCATCCTGTTGTGGTCTCCAAACCTCTCAACGTTGTGTAAGATATATCTGTACATATCGTGAGACAACTCCTACCCTGGTGACTTCTCAAGTTTGTCGCATTGACATTTTGTGCGTGTCATGGGCTTATTTTGATGAATATGTAGTGACAATTTTACATGCCAGTATTTGACTTTTGTGACATTGCACAGGTGAGCGATATGTCATCGCCATCATGTCCCTCTTGTTTTAAGGGAGCAATGGAATTCGTTCTTCTGTGCTATTTATATTATTACATGTAACTAATTTATATTATATGTTACTAACGTATAGTATATGTAACTAATTCTATGCTTTGCATTCATTAAACCTAATGGAATTTAGTTCAAAGAACTGGCTGAAGCCAAACAATCCGTCCTCTGCATGACAGCAAAATGTTTGGTATCGTATCACTCTTGTACGGAGCCCAGCAGGGGACATGGATTATTTTTTGGTTAATTCGTTCCCACGATATAACAATTCGTTCCCTCAATTTAGCAATTCGTTCCCTCGAATTAACAATTCTTTCCCACGAAATAACAATTCGTTCCCTCGAATTAACAAGTCGTTCTCACGAAATGACAATTCGTTCCCTCAATTTAACAAGTCGTTCCCTCGAATTAACAATTCGTTCCCACGAATTAACAATTTGTTCCCACGAATTAACAATTCGTTCCCGTGGGAACGAATTGTTATTTCGTGGTAATGAATTGTTAAATTGAGGGAACAAATTGTTAATTCGTGGGAACGAATTCAGTGCTAACTCGTGGGAACTAATTGTTAAATTAAGGGAACGAATTGCTATTTCGCGGGAACGAATTGTTATTTCGTGGGAACGAATTAATAAAAAAAAGAAGTATACGTCCCCTGTGGGGCTTCGTACTCTTTTCTTATTAATTGGATGTTAGACCAATGCAGCTCCTTATCACTGAATTAGCACAGTCCTGTCGCCTGATAACAATATATGACGATTGTTACATGTAGAAGCACCATGTGTGTTTCATTGATGGACTGGCGAACAGTGCAGGTCCTGATCAGACTGTGCGGATACACAGGTTGTTCTGGATCTACAGTGGTCGCAAAACCCATAAGCCCCATTTTTCCAGTCACCGCCTCAATTCAGTCAGATCGGAGGCTCCAACCTGCGACTTCCCAGTATAGGCAGGTAGGTCAATACTTGTCATTATCTTTCTAACACCTCGTCTGACTTGAATAAAATGTGGCACGTGCATTCGTTACCGTTATTCGGTACATTATCAGTTTGCATGACTGTGACAGCAGGTCAGGATGTAGACAGGCCATCATATTTCAACTTTGAAGCCAGACACGTACGAATACACCACCGCTGCGTTAATCTTTCCCAGACGTCGACGTTTCTGGACATCTACTTCCAACCTCAACTTGCAATCGAGCGGTTTGATTGGCCGAGCCTGAGCTGTAGCACAGGCTCGGCCAATCAATCCGCTTCGAGCATTCGAGTGTGTTGAAATACAAGAAGATACATTTTGACAAACTTAGCGGAGGCGGTTGCGTATGTATTGTGTACGTAATGTTCTACGATTGCATAATTACGCAATGCCAATAATTTAGGGTTAAATGTATATGTCTCTGGCAAAGCGATTTCTAAAGAGCATTTTCTGCAATTAACTCTCCATATGGAGTTTCCGTAATGGCTTTCATGTCTTAATTTGGTTTATCACTGAATTCAACGGAAATCTGCTGTAGGAATACCCGGGTTTGCGAAAAAGGACCTGATCAGACAGCGCGGATCACGCTAGTCGCAACGACTAGCGTGATCCGCGCTGTCTGATCAGGGTTTACACTGTTCGCCATTTAGTCAGATGTAGCCTTACCGGCGTCATAAATGTAATGGATAATAATCAGATTCTATGGCCAGGATCTACTATTGAAAGCGTCATATATGCACTGAAAATGGCTATCGCGGATCTCATCGATATAGACAATATTTAAAAAACAAACTGCTGGTCCAAAACAATGGGCTTCGTACGAACGAACCCATCGAACGTCCCCTGACGACGTCCTTACATACATGGTATTTACCTGCAGGAATACATGCGATAAACGTGTTTAACAGTATCATATGTCCAAAAATGGCGTATTACTGTCACTTCGGCGGGTATAATTACCGAGAGTGCGTGTCGCCCAACATGCTTAGCTGGGGACCCGTCCGTGTTAGCCGTCAATTAGGCATGTAGCCGCAGGTGCCTGAAAACAAATCGCATTGCATGTATTGTTTCTAGCCTAATTTATATACAGTAACACCTCTCTAAACCGGACACCCTGGGAGGTCCCCAGGGTGTCCGTCTTCGAGAGGTTTCACTGTAAATCAGGAATTCGATCATTCTTATTCAAAGTTGTGTGCTATGCGATCACGAACAGACCGTATCATCCGAGATAAATTACCACGACACTCGCCAAAAATAAGATCACACGTGTGTTCATGGTGTCCGGTTTAGTGAGGTTCGACTGTATTAGATGCTAGATAATCAGGGCCCGGTTTAGTGAGGTTCGACTGTATTAGATGCTAGATAATCAGGGCCCGGTTGCCCAAAACATCCGTTAGCTTAACGGACTGTTAAATCCTTAACTGAGTGGTTAAAATCTCTGTTTTAACAGAGATTTTAACCATTCAGTTAAGGATTTAACAGTCCGTTAAGGATTTAACAGTCCGTTAAGCTAACTGGTGTTTTGAACAACTGTGCCCTGGTAATCTTCTCCGATACCTGATGACGTAGCTACACGACTGCCTGCGTTAATTTTGCCAAGGTATCAACGTTTCTAAGCATCTACGGGCAATATCAGCTCGCAATCAAGCAGTTTGATCGGCAGAGCCTGAGATGTAGCACAGCTCAGATTCAGCCAATAAAACAGCTTTCTTTCAAGCACAATACTTGTAATAAATACAATTTTGTAATAAAGACATCGACAAATATTTGCATGATTGCCGCAGGTGGTGGTGTACCAACGACAGGAGAGTATGTGGGGAGTTACGTGTCCGCAGCCAGGAAGCTGCGTGTACAACACGGCGTTGTTTGTGTCTATTGCGAATAGTATCTGTGTGGTTGACTATTATATTGTTTATGCTGTGTTTCATCTTTAATGGAAATTATGCACACGGCGCGATCAGACGCCATGCGATTTTGTACCGCAGGACATGTGCGATTTTTCATGAAATATATTTACAAAAACGGTGTTATTTTCTGTACATGGCATCGGAAGATGACGAAATTTTCAAAGCGATAAATTGCGCATTCGCTATGAAAATTTCGTCAACTATCGACGTCACTGACGGAAAATATTTGTCATGATATCGCACATGTAGTTAGGTACAAAATCACATGGCTTGCCTCATTATTTGAGATGCACAGCAATACATGTAGTACTAACGAAAGGATACGCGGATATTTCTGTCATCTTTTTTCTTTTTTTTTAATAATCTATATTTTTCGACAACAACATATATTGACAGCGCATGAGCCCTGTCTCTAATATTTTCACTAAACAATACCGCTAAAGGTGAAAATAGCGGAAGACAATAATTATTCGAGTTAAAAACGTGCGACAGGACGAAACTCCATTTTGATTCCCACGACACGAACAAACACGGTAATCGCGTTGTTGTATTATATGCCAGCAAACAAACTGTTATCGTTAATGGATTTTTTTATCGAATTCGTTGGTTTAAATGATTACAAATGTCTGAAAATCGAAAATCGCTTAAATGTGAAAAGAAACAAATTTAACTGAAATTCATGTAAGCGAATGAAACGATAATTTGTTCATTTCAATTCGTTTATTGGCATTAAACAGCAAACAGCACATTTATAGCCATATATATAACAAACATGTATGATGGTTTCATGGAAATGTGTTCTCACTAGACATATTAGCCAAGAGATATGATTAGGCTAAATCATTTCACAATCAGTTTGTTGCTAGTCCACTGCATTCTAAACTCTTTCTGTCCTCATTAAATTTCATATACTATTTTCATCTTTCTCACCCAGGCTGCATGCCGCGACAAGCCATTCAAACCGTTATAATCAAACGGTTCAAATGGCGACCACGACCTACACCGAATGAGAAATATGAACCATATGTAACACTGTCCATGACCAATTTTTGATATACCCAGAAGTTATTGGGGTTCGGTTTCTATTCAAGCAATTATCAGAACGTAGTACTAGCTAGACATTGTTCCGTGTGCATGCCGATGTGCACACCACAATCCCGCTT
The DNA here is from genome assembly GCA_029237695.1 of Conchocele bisecta. Lineage (NCBI taxonomy): Eukaryota > Metazoa > Mollusca > Bivalvia > Lucinida > Thyasiridae > Conchocele > Conchocele bisecta. The sequence continues at coordinate 57,467,470 of CM055266.1, read as the reverse complement.
GGGGATTCTGGTGTGTCCATAGAAATGCATCCAAAACAGTGAGTGGTGGCCGATGTTATTTATCAACGTTCATGGTTTCTATTCAAGCAATGATCCTAATGCAGTACTAGACATTGTGCCGTGTGCATGCCGATGTGCACACCACAATCCCGCTTGGGGATTCTGGTGTGTCCAAAGAAATGCACCCAAAACAGTGAGTGGCGACCGATGTTATTTATCAACGTTTACCGTTTCTATTCAAGCAATTATCATAATGCAGTACTAGATATTGTTCCGTGTGCATGACGATGTGCACACTTAAAACGATGATGTGAAAACGATAACTTTCCATGTGTACGGTGTGTAAGGCTAATTTTTGTCTCCAAATAAGAAAATGACACTTACATCAAATCAAGAATTTGGTCACAGGATTTAGGCTTTTCTTTCTTTTTCTTATTTTTCTTCTTTTTCTTACGAATACTACGGAGCCCCGCAGGGGACGTATACTTTTTTTTTTTATTAATTCGATCCCACGAAATAACAATTCGTTCCGTCAATTTAACAATTCGATGACGAATTAACAATTCGTTCCCACGAATTAACAATTCGTTCCCTCAAAGTAGCAATTCATTCCTACGAAATAACAATTCGTTCCCACGGGAACGAATTCTTATATCGTGGGAACGAATTGTTAAATTGAGGGAAAGAATTGTCATTTCGTGGGAACGAATTGTTAATTCGAAGAAACGAATTGTTATATCGTGGGAACGAATTGTTAATTCGAGGGAATGAATTGTTAAATTGAGGGAACAAATTGTTATTTCGTGGGAACGATTTAATAAAAGTTATCAATGTCCCCTGCGGCGCTCCGTAGTACAATACATTTTATTCACTCTAAGCCACATGCGTGACACACGAGGTATACAACAGATTACATAATACAACGATGCAGGCCCGTAGCCAGGGGGGGGGGTCGGAGCGGTCGGACGACCCCCCCCCCCCCCCGCCCAGCCTCGAGGTCCACTTTTTAGCCTTGAGGTCCACTTTTGTAGATCCCTAGATATCTCAGGCACCTTCTGCCTTCGAAACGACCCCCGCCCCCCCCCCCTTCAAATAGGTCTGGCTACGGGCCTGCGATGGGTACAAATACAAAATGCATATGTATAAGCTCACTAGTCATTATAACCATAAAGCATTTCTTATAAAAATATAGCTAAAATTTCTTAATTGCTTTCCAGATTTTTTCTCAAATAGCTGTGCGAATTTTAAAATATTTGGTCTTCTAAAATAAAATGGCTTGATATACCGTTTTCGAACTTCATCATAGAAGCGGCACTCGAAAAGGAAATGAAACTCGTCACCGAGAGCACCAGCGCCACATTTGTTGCAGTCCCTGCTTGCTCTCGGCACACCTGTCCATCTACCAGTTTCGACCGCCAGTCTATGATTACAAGTTCGAAATCTGGTCAATGTTTTTCTTAGCCTTTCCGTGAGATTAATTAAATATGTTTCTAATCCAAACTCTGTTTTAAAGATTCTATACGTAATTTCACGTGAAGATGAATCGATGCTGGTGAACCATGACTGAATGAACTGGTTCTGAAGCTGAGTCCTGGCGTAGTGGCTCAGCCAGATAGCATTAACATCGTTCTGGCTAAGCCATAATACACCAGGAGCTCCAATTTCAGTTAAAATAGATTTAACATTCTGAATCCATCGGAAATGAGTCACATTTGCTTCATACTACGGGGCGCCAAGTGGGACATGGCTCAATTTTGTCAACAAAATTCATTTTTGTGCCACAAAATTCAATTCTGTGTCACAAAATTCACTTTTGTGCCACAGAATTCACTTTTGTGCCACATATGTCACAAAATTCACTTTTGTGCCACAAAATTCAATTCTGTGTCACAAAATTCAATTCTGTGTCACAAAATTCAGTTCTGTGTCACAAAATTCACTTTTGTGCCACAAAATTAAATTCTGTGTCACAAAATTCAATTCTGTGTCACAAAATTCAATTCTGTGTCACAAAATTCAATTCTGTGAATTCTGCACACGCATGTAAGAAGGACTACCATTGGTCAGAAACTGCACTGGCGAAATGGGTCACGGTCGCCGATCTACACATTCAATGTCGATGATTCATTTCTCATTCTGCCGATGATTCATTTCTCATTCTGCCATTTTGCTTCAACTATCTCCAAACAGTCAAACGTTGACAAACCCATTCGTATTTAAACTCATTTGCGTTATAATTGTACACATAATTCATGTACATGTAGATCTCCCGCGAGTACTGACGTCATTTATTGTGTATCGCAAGGTACATCTGCCCCAGTTAAATCAATAATACACGCGCTGTGGCCTGTGTTCTGAATGCTGTCTGTGTTTATAAACATAATGTGTGTATTGGGCCATTTGAGGAAACCATTTGTAGTATTTGTGTAGATACCATGGATACTAAGATGGTGTATACTGTAAATAATGCATGTAGACACATAGTTGCGAACACGTAACTTCGCAACTAGTAGACACAGATCCAATACCATTTGTTTCACAAGGTTTAGATCTACTGTTAGAATACGACGTCATCTAATGTCATTTTCGAGCATAAAACGTTACCTGATAAATAGAATACCAGGCTAGTGTAGTTTAATATCAAGTTTTATCAGGCTCGGCTCGGAAACGGTAGGAATTCCTCGGCGAGCCTCGGAATTCCTACGCGTTTCCTAGCCTTGCCTGATAAACTTGATATCAAAATACACTAGCCTGGTATTCTCTATATATGGGCATGCTCTCAGGTCTAGCTATGTCCCGGCTACTTTATGTTTGACCCTGTTTACATAATTGAGGGAAAATTCTGAATATTTTTCTTATTTCTCCTTCAAAGTATATATGCTTATATGGTGTGACCACTCATTTGTAATCATAATATAACCAAAATAACTGTCCATAAAGAAGTATAATATTGATATATTGGGTTATATTTTCGCATTGAAATATTTAAACCTGCAAGTGTACTCCACCATCTAGTAAAATGGACTAAGACCGATATCAACCAATCAACGTAGAGATGACATAGACTATCCTACTCAAACTAATTTTTGTGGACAAAAATAAATTGTGTCCCACAAAACTGAATTTTCTTCACAAAACTCAATTCTGTCTTACAAAATTGAATCCTTTATAACAAAAATGAATTTTATATACGAAACGTATGCAGAATTGAATTTTGTGACACAGAATTGAATTTTGTGACACAGAATTGACAGAATTGAATTTTGTGACACAGAATTGAATTTTGTGATTTTTAGTGTTACAATACTCAATTTTGTACACATAATTAACCTGTCCTGCATGGCGCCCCGTACATGTTGTGTATATAATAACTTATACATAAGAAACAATAATTTACTCTGCTTCCCTGAAACTAATTTTGCCCAAAACGAAATAATTCTACATTTAATGTCAATAATAAGCGGAAATTTGCCGAGTTCTCCATAAACCATGAAATTTGGTGTGGATTTCTTTACCCCCAAAACAGTTTTAAAAAATTTCAAATGAATTGTTTCTATAGCCGAAATGTTTTCAAATCCCCAGATTTCACAGGCATAGCAGAGAATTGGAGTGATACATTGATCAAATAACTTAAGCTGACAGTCTACTGGAGTTGACAAGTTGTTAATCTTTCTAAATAGGCCGAAAAGAGCTTTGGATGCTTGGTCAATCAAATGTTTCTTAGTCTTATGAAAAGTTCCGTTTTGTGAAAAAAAACATTTCCCAAATATGTAAAGTGGTCTACAATTTCAATTGTGTTATCGTTATATGTAAAGGCTATATTTTTTGATGATTTACGTTTTTTGAAAATCATAATTTTGGTTTTTGATGCGTTTACTTCCAATTTCCACTGAATACAGTATTGATGAAAATAATTTAGAGCATCTTGTAGGCCAGTTTCTGTTTCAGACATGAGAATAGTGTCGTCAGCGTATAATAACAAGAATAGTTTAACATATATATCTAGATGTTGAAACATGTCAGATGTAACCGATTGTAAATCTACAATACCGCATACATTGAGAAAATCTTCAAGGTCGTTCAAAAACATGGCAAACAAAAATGATGACATATTTTCACCCTGCCTGACACCCACCATGCAGGTGAAGTATTCTGAAAAGTCATTTCCTACTTTAACACAAGATTTAATACATTTATACATGTTTAAACATTTCGTGATGTCAACCTTAGTGGATAACTGGAGGTACCCGATTAAACTGCGCATTGCAAATGTCGTAAGGTCAGCTATTTGTCGTGTCCAGTGTTTCAAACCGTAACCGAAGTCACATGAAAATCATTATTCATCGGACCGTCCTTTATGAGGTCAACTTAAAGTAGACATCAGCGCATGTAAATATAGTGGGAGTTCATAACAAAATCCGTTAAACCATCCCTTATAACTTATAAACTTATAATGCGGGAAACGAAAAGTGCCGTCTGCTGTTATTATTAGCCGATCTATTTATAGATCGGCTATATATTGGTTATCCATTTGTTTGTGAAAAAGTTTGTAACCACCTTTTTCTCCTATATTCGGTAATCTACAAACGCGAAATGTGTTCCAAATTACATCAACCGGATAATTTTTCATTATTGGCCATTATCTCTGTTGAAAGCTTTAAATATAGCGAAATCACACAATTTGGCTATAAATAAACGTTTTCACTACAAGAGTTCGGTAAACTAAAGTTAGGCGGTTTGCAATTTGGCTATAAATACACGTTTTAACTACAAGAGTTCGGTGAACTAAAGTTAGGCGGTTTGCAATTTGGCTATAAATAAACGTTTTATCTAAAAGAGTTCGGTAAAAATAGGGTATTTATGAGATTTCGGTTGACTTGCTACATATTTGTGTGATGCTAAGCGCCTTCACCTATATTCAAAGGTTAATTATTTCAACTGGAATAATTTTGTTTACATTTGACTACCATGAGTATTGCTATGATCAGATATTAATGATAGCTAAATATAACTGGGAGAATTTGGTTGGGGAGGAAATCAACACTTCTCTCACTTTTCCCTGACATATATTGAACCCTGATTTGATCGGCTAATAACATAATGCTCTGCATGACTTTTCATTTCATATATTGTCCTCTTTTCGCAAATAAAACGTGGCTTAACAGCACTTAGAATCATTACCATTGGAAATGATTCTAAAGTGCTGCCCAAGCATGTTTTTGCTGAGAAAAATGTAAATTAAAAAAAAAATAGCAGACGACAGAATTTAATTCGCATTGTAAGGGTTAAACGGATGTCTCTTCATAACGGTATACAGTCATGTAGTTAATCCTTACTACGCTGAATTAAATGTTGTCGTCGGCTGGAAATGTTTTATTTTCAATATTTCTCGACAAAAACCTGGTTTTGACAGCACATGAGAATCGTCTCCAGTGGAGACGATTCTCATGTGCTGTCAAAACCAGTTTTTTGTTTAAGAATTAAAGCAAAAATGAAAAACAGCAGACGGCAATTTCCGTCAACAGCGTAGGAAGGGTTAATACACAATAGTGTAATTATAAATCAAACACCAATACTTCAATACACCACCGCCTGTGTTAATCTTGCCCAGATGTCAACGTTTCGGAACATCCATCGGCAATGCCAAACCGCAATCAAGCAAATTGATTGTCTGAGCCTGAGCTGTAACACAGCTCAGGCTCCGACAATCAAATTGCTTGATTTTAGGCATAATATTCGAATATTGTGGAATTGAGAAATATTGGCAAGATTAACGGCGACGGTAATGTACTGTATAGTTGGGAATACAATCGTAAACGACAATCGAAGTAGCTGGAGGGAAATTGTAATACACGTTCAACGTTGATAAAATCTCCAGCGTACATAGTACAAAAGTGTGTTGTGTTTTTATTGTCACATGGAAAAAAAATACAGTTTTATTGATAAATATTCTGGGCTTAGGCTAGTATCTCACTGGGCTGCGACTGTTAGCGACAAATTGCGAGCGGAATTCACGAGGGAGTTTCCAAAATGTCTCGAAACGTTCGCAAGGGTTCTCAATTTCCTCGCGTGAGTCGCAGGGCCTCGCTCTCATGTCGCTGGAATTTTGAACATGTTAAAAAAATTCCAGCGACAAATGTTCTCTCAAAATAGTCACAGAGTCGTCGCGGGTGTCTCGAATCCGTCTCGAACTCTTTTTAATTTAATTTCCGTGAGTCAGAAAGTGCGAGAAATGTGAGACAACTTTGTGAGGGGTTGGCGACCTATGAAACTAAATTGTGATTGATTGGAGACAAAAATGAAAATATGACGACATTCGCACGAATGTCGCACGAATTTCGCGCGAATATCGTGCGAATGTCGCAATCTATTTGCAGTTTGTTCGCTTGATGTCTGATGACAAAATGATTGAAAAAATTTCTCAATTGTAACGCATAACTATCGCGCGACTGTCGCGCGACATGTATGCGAACTCCCGGCGAATTTTGGCCCAAATTTCGCGAACCTGTCGTAAGTACCAATTCAGTGTGATTCCAAGTTAAAATTGTCGCTAATTCGCGTATTTTCTGCAATGTTGTGTCTCCAACTAGTCGCGAGCTTTCGCAGCCCAGTGAAAGAATGGGACTACAAAGACTCGTATGGATATACACCACCGCCTGCGTTAATCTTGCCCAACGTTTCTGAACATCTATTGGTAACACAGCTCAGGCTCAGCCAATCAAATTCCTTGAGTTCAGGCGTAATATTCAAGCATAGAGCAATTGAGAAATATTGGCAAGATTAGCGCACGTTTCTGAACATCTATTGGCAATGCCGAATCGCAATCAAGCAAATTGATTGTCTGAGCCTGAGCTGTAACACCGAACTGAAGCAATTTGATTGGCTGAGCCTGAGCTGTAACACAGCTCAGGCTCAGCAAATCAAATTGCTTGAGTTCGTTCATAATATTCAAGCATAGAGAAATATTGGCAAGATTAACGCAGGCGGTTGTGTTCTGTATAGTTGGGAATACAATCTTAAACGACAACTGAAGGGCACTTGTATGTAATACACGGCCAACGTGGATAAAATCGCCAGCGTGTATGGTAAAAATGTACATGTCTATTGTGTTTTTGTCGTCAAATGGAATATAAAAAAACGTACCGTTTTATTGATAACGATGAAGTGCTGAGTAGAATGGGACTAATACGACTCTTATGAATTTACTTACACCACCGCCTGCGTTAATCTTTCCCAGATGTCAACGTTTTCGAACAGCTATTAGCAATGCCGACTGGTGATCGAGCAAATTGATTATCTGAGCCTGAGCTGTAACACAGCTCAGGCTCAGCCAATCAAATTGTTCGAGTTCAGGCGTAATATTCTAGTATAGAGATATTGAGAAATGTTGGCAAGATTGGCGCAGGAGGTTGTGTTCTGTATAGTTGGGAATACAATCTTGAATGACAACCCACTGGAGCGGAATAAAAGGTTGATAAAATCGCCAGCGTATTATGGTATATATTATAAAAGTACATGTCTATTGTGTTTTTGTTGTCAAATGGAATTTAAAAACGTACCGTTTTATCGATAATAATGCTGTATTCAGTGAGTAGCCAAATAATAGTAGTTTTCCAAATAATAGTACTGCCAGTGTACGCACATGGACAAATGTACCAGTGTGCTTCATATATGTTCGGAAATACACGTGTATAAAGTGGGATTATTTAACTACGTGGCGGGAATCTGAATGGTACGTAACATGTGTAAATACGTTTCTCCCCATATCAATATTTCTCTGTGTGCAGATCCTGATCAGACTGTGCGGATGCACAGGCTGATCTGGATCTACGCTGGTCGCAAGACCCATAAGCCCCATTTCTCCAGTCACAGCCACATATTAGATCGCCTCATGCAAACTGACACGTGTCTACACTTCAACTGACCGGCGCTGCGTTATACAATGTATCATCTCTAAACTGGACACACAGTGGACCTCCCAGGGGCTGCGGTGTAGAGAGGTTCAACTGTAAATCAGGGGGCCGTTTTACTAAACTTCGTACGACTAAAATGTTCGTAAGTGAAAAATTATGATAGTTATGACGGTTATCGCCCCTGATATCAGTTTGGAAATTTACGTCTGATGTAAATGTATAATAATGCCAATAAATACGTGGGGTAATGGTAAATGAATGTTTATTTTGCCAGAAAATGTCTAAGATGATGTCTCTGATATAATGAACAGTTTGTGCCTACTGAGTGGGGATTTAAGACAGGAAACATTTTTTTCGCAATACAATCAATATTGGACCAAATTTTACGAAATAAAAAGAAGGCTCACTGTTAATTTTTTATAAAATTTAAAATTATCGAAAATAATATTGTGTGCATTGCTTATAAAGCCGTAAAAATTTAGCAGCTTTCGTGAAACAGACAGTAGTAAGCAACCGGACATGTATACTGCAAATATATTTGTTCTTTGCAATTAAGTGCATGGAATATCATGAGTGATATGAAATTATGAATGTGTCACACATTATGTTGTTTAATATCAAGGCAATTTCGTGTGATTATACGAGCGCTAACATATTTATATACATAAATATAAGTACCGAAGTCATGTAAGTACCGAATAATTAATACACTTCAAGTGGTAGTATGCGTTGTCGTGTAAATTGGAGCTTATGGTATGTTTGACCAGTGTATCTCCTGATCAAATAACACACTTCTGTAGCCTGATAGCGATCTGTATTGCTTGTTAGAAGCATGGCGGGTGTTTCATTGAAGGAATGGCGGACAGTGTAGATCCAGTGCGGACGCCCAGGCTGGTCTGTATCTACACTGGTCGTAAAGCCCATAAGCCCCATTGTTTCAGTCACAGCCACAATTGCTTCCTAAATGTGATAGAATGTCTGTATAACATACAGTGTGGTCTGCGTGTAAGCCCCCCCCACCCCCCCCCCCCCCCCCCACCCCCCCCCCCCTGCACACACGAACGAACACGACAGGTTGGAACCAACCTGTCGTGTTCGTTCGTGTATGCACTTACACGTTGACCCCACCGTGTATGTGAACACTGCCTCGTTACTGTATACTATACGACTCATGGAGTGGCTAAGTGGGTCATCTTTGTCTCTTCCAGTCATCAGCCAGTTTCACCTCTTGTGGCGTTTGACACTGAACGGAAATTGCAATGTACGACATATGATATAATGTAACTAATCGTGTGTGGCAAAGCCAGGACAACACACTCCTATTAATTCTACATCCTATCACATTTAGGAAGCATGTTTAAATCATATAATGAACATGTGTCCAACGGGTCGTTAAAGCCAATGGGTGACATATTATTTCAGTGATAATGTGAGTGGCAATGTCATGTTAATGGTATCATCGGATCGGACGAGCTTTCCCATGTATGGGCACACATATGGCTAGTTTGGTTTTTACTAACTACTAGAATGCTGAAAACGAAAATTGTCGTCTGCTGTTGTTTCATATTATGTCTTTTTGTTCAACTAAAACATGGTTTGGCAGCACGTTAGAATCATTTCCAGTGGAAATGATTATGAAGTGCTGCCAAACTATGCTTTTATTGGGGAAAACATAGAAGTTAAAAAATAAAAAGCAGACGACAAAATTGTATTCGGTACTGTACGGATTAATAAGAGTACATGTAGTAATAAATGAATATATATTTATTTTTTTTATCAATAAATAACAAACATGTATAACAAAGTCAGCGAAATTTCAGCTTTCACTTAACTACCTTCCATTTTAGCAATGCCGGACGGATGGATGGGCATTGTAAACTGTTGGCCGACTGAGAAACGGGACTTGCGACATTTGCGTCCTGCATAGCCCCATACCAGTCCGCGCCACCATTACTACACTGCTGGGGCCCGTTTCACTAAACTTCGTACGACAAAAATGTTCGTCACTGCAAAATTATGATAGTCTGTAAATATCACATTAACAATGTGGCTGTGACAGGAGAAATGGGGCTTATGTGATGTGTGACCAGTGTAGCTCCTGATCCAATAGCACACGCATGTAGCATAGCATGTGTGACGGGTGTTGTGACGCACATCTGGAGTCCGTTTCACTAAACTTCGTACGACTGAAATGTTCGTCAGTGCAAACTGTTGATAGTCTGTAAATTACACATTAACAATGTTTTCTTGTAAACAATTATTGGATTCACATTTATTGAACATAGGCTGCATATGCAGCCTATGTTCAATAAATGTAAATCCATCAATTGAAATTTCTAGACGATCCTAAATTTGCACTTACGAACATTTTAGTCGTACGAAGTTTAGTGAAACGGGCACCTGATAGGGTCATTTCCATGGAATCCGTGACTTATGTGTTCCTACATGTTTTTAATTGTTGATTTGAAAATAAATAACCTCTGTGGCTGTTTCAAAAATGAGCGTTAATTTTCTTTGGAGCCTAAAATTTAAAATGGCCGCCAACTCGACTTTGAAATATATAATAAATGCCTATGTTATGAGATAAGTATTATATATAAATGAAGAGTTTTTTCCCAATAATGCTCGTTTACTATCAAGGTGGTATGTTGGACATCCGTGTTCTATGAACACATTTTATAGTTTCTACTTTCTAAAATGTTCAAGTTAACATATCAACATCACTAGAGAGGAGGGAACATATCTGTCACATGGAATTAATTGTTGAGACTGCAATATGCACAGGTTCAATAGTTGCAATATCCTTAATAACTCATTTTATTTCAGACCGCATCAACATACCACCACAGTTGACAGTCGGGAACTTATATTTTCATGAGTGTGGACATATTCCGCTACGAAGCCATGACATCCTCATTTAGGTACCGCACCACGAAGCTCCTGTTCATGGTAGTCTTGCTGCTGTTAACGCTAAATATAGCTCTCATCATGTACATTCAACAACCGGCCAATGGAACCACGCTAATCATACAAGACATACACAATAGGGGCAAAAGCAGCGAGTTCTCTAGTTCGGACGAAACGCGACGGCACGTAAATTTCACAAAGGAAAAGGACGGAGAGCTCGGGCAGTTAAAAAAGGTCGTTCCTGATCGGAAACCTTCGGCAAACGCCGCTGAAGACGAAGAGCGCCGACCGGATCCCGATGAACAGGGAACCTCTAAACCGGATTCCACGGAGGATTCCTATTGGATCCCGATGAAGGACGAAGCTATCGACGCGATGATCGAGAAGTTGAAAGGTTCAGCTGATTTCTTTCCCGCCGATTTCTGGACGAGTTCGCTAGCCGAGTTGACGAGAACTTTAGGCGCCGTTACCAGGAACAGTGCGTCGCATTTGGCTGGATACAACAAACTCGTCAAGTAAGCCTGTCGAACTTGGGGATTCCTATATGGAGAATAGTAGGTTAGTGCCGTGAAAGTGAAAAAAAATCTGGCATGGCTCAGGAAACGGAATGGGCGAGGCTATCCCGCACTGTGTTGACGGGATAAATGAGACACGCCATCTGATTTTGTACCTTCGGACATCTGCGTAATTTCATGAAATAGGTTTACAAAATTTACAAACTTTTCCGTAAATGGCGTCATAAGTTGACACAATTTTCAGAGTACATGCGCATGTACTCTGAACATTTTGTCAACTTTTGACTTGATTCATGAAATATATTGTAAATTTGGTAAACGTATTTAATGAAATTACGCAGATGTCCGAAGGTACAAAATCACATGGCGTGTCTCATATGTGGAGCCCAGATTTGTTCCTGGCTCCACAAACGAAAGATTGAATACCTATCGTTAACACATTGTTTTGACATATTTTTTATAATTAGAAAACGGTGTTTTCGTTGGTTTAAACGTGTCACACAATGTGTACCATAAACTGTTCTTAAAACTTGTATTGACGAAAATACATGTAACCGGATGAATCTGAATTCAAAAATTGCTTCCACCCAAGTTCTATTATTTGAACAACATTAGACTATCAGGGCCCGGTTGCTCAACACTTCTGTTAGCTTAACAGACTGTTAATTCCTTAGCATTGCTATGGATTTAACAGTCTGTTAAGCTAACATAGGTTTAGAGCAACCGGGCCCTGATAAACTTTGATACACTGACGTCATTGCCCGATACGCCGTTCTTATATCCGCACGTATCTGTCCAATGCGCAGCTAATTGCTTGCTACATTTACAGTAAGACCGCTTTGCCCAACTGGAAGGTAGTGCACCGCCACATCCGGAGGTATTCCATGTATGACCCCGATGACCCGATGTTAAACAATCTTCTGGACGATCTCAGAAACCTACCGATCACGGAAGCAGGTAAGGAGATACATGTAACCACGATGAGCAGTATGTGTCACCTGCTACAGTCAAGATTTGTTCCTGGTTCCATAAACGAACGATTACTTATCGTTTACACATCGTTTTGACGTCGTCGTTTTCGTTTATTATAATTAGAAAACGATGTTTTCGTTGATTTAAACGCGACACGAAACCAACGAAAACTAAACAACGCAAACGATGTCAACACGATGCGTTGAAAGAAGCTACATGTGTTGACAGCCGGGTATTATTACGAAAATATCGTTTTCATGTACAAAAAAAAACGATGATTGTTACTATGCATATCGTTGTACAAAACGACCGCTTCACTTCGTTTTATATTCGTTTTTCTTTGCTTCGTTTGGGAGCCTTCAACGAATATTCGCTGTAACGTCATCTATATTTAGTGTTTACCCTAGTTTCTCGACCAATGAAAGAACAATATTTCGTCTCATTTAATCGCATATTGCGACGCTTTCGCCAATATCTATTAAATTAGTCATTAAATGTTCAGCCGCTATATTTAGAACTGATTGTAAGCATATTACTGCCCACACACGCGCTCACTACGTGTCACACCGCCAATAACATAATAGTATAACGATTCGAAATCACGTTTAGGGGCGGAGCTTCGCGAGTGGGCTGGTAAACAATAAGTACGTTATATATCACATATTGATTTGTTAATACATTAAGTTCTCGCTCTCTAGAGCTCGCTACGAAATTAATTTATTAAAAATTCAATATGTGATATATAACTATTACGTACGGCTTGTATACAATTCCAGACGAAAACACCGGTGGCACACAAATGAAACTGATCCTGCGGTTTTCCGATGGGGGTCGGGCGGTTTTTAAGGCCATGAGGTAGGTACACCACGGTGTGGGATAACGTGGTCTATTCTTTTGGAGGCGCCCTCACAGCTAAGGCATGTGAGCCAATCAAAGGCAGTGTTACATAATGGGCACTGATGTACGGAAGTTTACTGTCTTAAACACGTAAAGAGGATTTGTCAGTAAAGGTATTACAACATAAATGTATTTTGCATTTAGAAGCCGTGAACGTTAGAACCTATAGAATGTTCAGACTAGCTACAGAAGTGATGCTGCTAACGTTGGTATATCCGTACTCGTAGTGTTAATGGCTGGAACATGACCATCATTAAAAAGAAGAAATGGAAGTTGTATTGACGGAAATTAATATTTACCTCACAACTCATGGGCGCCGCCATTACGCAAAACGAAACCAATAGACTACGTGATTCCACACCGGCTGTTCATTTGTGTCCTATTTATTTTATGAAATATTTTGTCAGTTTCAATTGATGGATTTACATTTATTGAACATAGGCTGCATATGCAGCCTATGTTCAATAAATGCGAATCCATTAATTGTTTACAAGAAAACATTGTAAATGTGAAATTTACAGACTATCATAATTTTGCATTTACGAACATTTTAATCGTACGAAGTTTAGTGAAACGGCCCCGGCCCAGGACCATTCACTTTCAAATATATTGTACAGCGCATATTTGTTGAAGGTTCCCAAATGAAACAAACGAAAGCGAATGGGAAATGAAGTGAAAACAGTCGTATTGTACAGCGATATACTGGTACATAGTAAGGATTATCGTTTATTTGTTTGTTTGTTGTTTTTTTTTACGTGAAATCATATTTTCGTTTAAACACCCGGCTTTCAAATAATTGTCGTCGCACCGGTCTGTCGGATGAGACTTTAAACTGTGGTCCCGTCTCTAGATGACCATATCTGTTGGTGGGAGGCTAAACCCGTTCATTGTCGTGACATGTTTAGACCAGAGAAAACATCGTTTTCTAATTATAAAAAAACGAAAACGATATCAAAACGATGTGTAAACGATAGGCAATCATTTGTTTGTGGAACCAGGAACAAATCCGGGCTGTACATTGGGCGATACGCAGGGTACAGAACCCTTAAAGGCAACATCGACGTATCCAGCGCTCCAGATAAGCTGCGTTTTTGCATAAATAGCCAATTAAAATTGTCAAAAACCCAATTGAAATCAGAAGTAGCGAGTATCAAAAAGCAATAACTAATTTGTGGTACCTTTATCATGCTACAGAAAACAATAAACAGACCACAAATATAGCATATTTTTCTTATTTTCCATGAAAACAAATCTTGGTATTTCATTAGAATTGTCTCAAAGGAGACAATTCTAATGAAATGCCAAGACATATTTTTATTTCGAAGCAAACTATTCAATAATTGCTGTCTGTTGATGTGTAAACAGTAGTGTGATTTGATTGTACCCAATTAAAATATTGAAATACCCAATTGCTTCAGATATGATGGAGTGAAAATACTCAATTACTAATTCCTTATCTGGAGCCCTGCGTATCGTTTGAATTTTTCGATCAATTCTCATATGAGACACGCCATGTGATTTTGTACCTTCGGAAATTACAAAATATACCATAGTTTTCATAAATATAGTGAGAAGTTGACAAAAAATCCGCATGTACTCTTGATGCCATGTACGGAACATATTGTAACTTTTCTAAACGTATTGCATGAAATTACGCAGATGTCCGAAGGTACAAAATCACATGACGTGTCTCATATGCTCCCGTAAACGTTTTCCCTGGATTGCTGGACCATAAAAGATAATGCATATACAAAGATATCACCTCGGCCAAAGAGGAGGTGTACACGAGATTTTCGGACCTGAGGAAAGTCATATGACTTTCCTCAGGTCCGTAAATCTCGTGTACACCTCCTCAAAAGACAATAATTGTACATTGTTTTCCGTTGTAGATACCCACGAGAAGTAGAAACTAACCCCAACCATTACATATTCGATGACATAGAGCGGCACTATGCAGAAATAGCCGCTTTTCACTTGGACAGGTACGAACAACTTGGTACATGTATGCAGCGATATATCCCTGGCATATATTGTCACCAGTCGGATTACAGCGAAGATCGGTTGAAGCTTCCCAAACGAAACAAACGAAAATGAATGGAAAATGAATGGAAGGCTAGCAACCACCAATTAGTTTTACTATACAACTTAACCGATTCCTCCAAATATGGCCATTCTCTCACACTTTCACTATTCGTATGGATGCTGTGGAACCTACCTGTTCATAACCTGCAACCTGTCTGCACCGGATTTTCACTAATTAAACAATATGTTCACTTACTCCTAAGAAAGAAAATTTCAACATTGTCCTGTCCGCCATATTGTTTATCATCAAAGTGTCATGTGACGTAGTGTTCACATCACGTGACAAGCAGGATCAGCAATTTCTTTTAAATGCTAGAAATATGCTGGAAACTGGTGTTAAAAACACCCCAACATGTTTCTCAAGTAAAATTGGGCTGTAATGGATCAGGATTTACAAGCAAATTGGGTCTGTGGCCTCAAAACGTCTGCACTATTTTTTTTATACCGGACTACTAAAGCATACCCCCTGGCCGATGTGTACTATATTTAGCACAGTCATACCTGGAAAACTCATAAGCGAAATCGATCGTTTTGAACAATGATATGCATCGAAGCGAGTATCGTTTTATTTGTGTAGGTGGACACGATATTTTCGTTTAAATACCCGGTTTTCGATTGTTTAAACGCCTGTCGTTTCTTTCAAGGCATCGTCTTGACAACGTTTACGATGATCTGAATTAGAAAATGATGTTTCCGTTGGTTTAAACCAACTAAAACATCGTTTACTAATTACAGACACGAACACGATGTCAAAACGATGTGTAATCGTTCGTTTGTGGAACCAGGAACAAATTCGGGCTGTAGACTTCTCATGACTGCCATAAATGTAGAAACTTACACGAGTGATTTAATACGAGATTTAAACGAGATTTCATAAGAAAAACGGCTATGGCAACGAGATTAATAAAAAATATAATATTAAATCAATACAAATTTTGGATTTGGATTCTGTTTATTGCATATGCACATCATCATATATTGAATATGTTTCAGATCTGATCGCAAATGACATATATTTGGCAGTGACTGGATAAATGGGCTATGGGTTATGCGACCAGTGTAGTCCCAGATCAGCCTGGGCATCCGCGCAGTCTGATCTGGGTCTGCACTGTTCGCCAGTCAGTCAGTGGAAGATCCATCTTGCAGCTGACAAATCGTTATCAGGCTACAGTAGTGTGCTATTTGATCAGGAGCTACACTGGCCACGAATACCATATTAGCCCCATTTCTCCAGTCGCAGCCACATATATGCATCATATGTAGAGTTACAGTCGTAGATTGGCCAAATTACATAAATGTATCAACTCCATTTCTCCTATCACAACTTCATGTCAGGAGCTGGGCTGATCGTAAATGCATAAGCCCCATTTCTCCCGTCACAGACCTGGATATATACTGGTCACAAATGTGATAGGCCGTATTTTACCGGCCAGATTCACTCATTGAAATGAGATTCAAATTTCGCTAACTTATTCATGATATGAAACACATTACCCATAATCATGATAATGGTATTTGATTTCCAGGCTTTTCTGAGCAATTTAAGGGGCCGTTGATCTATCTAATTTCCAACAGAGCTTTAAGCCTGATAAGGGCCTACACTGTTCGTAAACTCGAGTGGTAAAACTTACATATGTGACACGTCATGTGCTTTTATACATTCGGGCATCTGCGTAATTTCATTAAATACGTTTACAAAATTTACAATATTTTTCATAATTAAAGTCAAAAGTTGACAACATTTTCAGAGTACATGCGGAATATAATTCCGCATGTACTCTGAAAATGCTGTCACCTTTTGACGCCATTTGCGGAAAATATTGTCCGAAGGTACAAAGTCACATGGCGTGTCTCAAATTATTATTATAGACGTATCTTACAATAAACCTGCAACGATTCTTTGTTTGTCAGGAGCGCAATACGCCCGGTAATGTCAAATCGTGCAGCAAGTTATTGCTATTGGAAGTAATAAGTATGTAATTGTGTCAGAATATGCCGACATAGTCGCTCGGCTACGGAGCCCCGCAGGGGACCTTTTGTTTATTAATTCGTTCTCACGAAATAACAATTCGTTCCCTCGAATTAACAATTCGTTCCCTCGAATTAACAATTCGTTCCCACGAAATGACAATTCGTTCCCTCAATTTAACAATTCGTTCCCTCGAATTAGCAATTCGTTCCCACGATATAACAATTCGTTCCCTCGAATTAACAATTCGTTCCCTCGAATTAACAATTCGTTCCCACTTGGGAACGAATTGTTATTTCGTGGAAACAAATTGAACGAATTGTTAATTCCTTGGAACGAATTGTTATAATTGAGGAGATTGTTCTTTCGTGGGAGCGAATTAATAAAAAAAAGAATTCTACGTCCCTGTGGGGCTCCGTACTCTGCCAACTGGCACTGTGATAAAAATGCACCGCATGCTGAGTTTTTTTTAACAGTGTAGCGCCTGATCGACTACAACGCTCTTACAGCCCGATATAGATACATAATGAATGTTGCCCCAAACAGTATACACCCTGATCAGACCCATGAAGTCCGCCTGTCATCTGCTGTATGTCTGTATGCAGCCGCCATGGTCCATATTTGGTTGAGTCACATATTTGGTTTATTAGGAGCTAGCGTCATGAATTCCTACGATGTAACTGAAATATCAAATTGACAGGGTTTCAATAATACTTAGAGAGCGCTTCCTCCGCATGTACATAGAGAATAGTAGGTTAGTGCCGTGAATGGGAAAACATATCTGACAAGGCTCAGGAAACGGTATGGGCGAGGCTCTGTAAAATGTAAAAATTGTATTGACTGGATATCAAAAATGTTTCACGGCACCGTGTTTCACGGCACATATGCACTGTGTTGACGGGATAAAATGCGATACTTGGCGAGTGGACTGTCCTACGTACATGCGGGCAACCCTGCTCTAAGGCCAAACAAAAATGTTTGTTTCCTGTTCCGCTAAAAAAATAAAAATAATAGGTAGGTAGGCAGGAAAAAGTTTATTTTGTTAAATACACGCCCAATTTAGAGTAGTTCATTCATGTCATGGCTAACTATTTAAGTTTATATAGTGTATGCTAAACAACTATGTTAGCACAAATACCTTTTATGGGACGATTTCAGTGATTTTTTTATTATTATTATTAATATTATTTTTACTGAAAAGTTTAGGGTCGGCGGAAAAATCTAGGTAAGGTTGGGTTTTAGGCCTGAGTAATTTATCCCACCCCATACCTGTACCATGCCCGGTGTTCCCAATACAGCGGGGACATAACTCTGGGATATGTGTGAAGTGGGATAATTACATTATTACACAGACCCCTCAAACATGTATTGTAGTGTTCACATCATCATATACCTAAATAACAGTGGAACCTCTCTAAACCGGACACCCTCCCAGGGTGTCCGGTTTAGAGAGGTTTCACTGTTCCACACGTCTCCCGTTACAGATTGCTGGGTTTCTACAGGGTGCCCCCGACCACGAGCCGCAACTTCAACCTGACCCAGTTGAAGGCCCTTGTACCAAGCAACATCCGGAAAACGTTTTATACTTCTCCCGGTGAGTATAACTCATTTCGCACCGGTGTGTAACCGATTTCACCAAAATTGCCAAGCATACTTATCTAGATAAGTATACTTTGAGGGAGTAATCATTTCTTTTTCCCGAAATGCATTATTTCATATACCACTAACGACTGCTTATATTTGATGATTAAAAGTATACAGAATTATTATACTGAATTTATTACATCACAGCCAAAATGGCTGTGATAATGTAATAAATTCAGTATATAGAAAGTAATAAATTTATCATTAAAATTGAAAATTTCTCCCTCAAAGTGGACTTAGCAAGATAAGTATACTTTGCAATTTTTGTGAAATATGCTACTTAACTGTGACAGTAACTGGAGAAATAGGGCTTAGGTGAATTGTGACAAGTGTAGCTCCTGATCAAATAGCACATACCCGTAGGCTTATAACGATCTATATTGCTAGTTAGAAGCATTACGGATGTTTACTTGGTGCAATGGCGAGCAGTGTAGATCCTGATCAGACTGTGCGGATGCACAGGCTGATCTGGATCTACTCTGATCGCAAAACCAATATTCCACATTTCTCCAGCCACGTCCACAAATTACCTTAGCTGTTAAACACCTTCATAAATAACTCATGTGGAACAGGCCTGTATGTTTTTCCATTGCGCAAACTCAATAATCCTGCACTTGGCGCCGGCCTAAAATGTTTCACGTCGAATTATTAGGCGGTGCATTCCTGACGAATTCCAATCAGATACATGCAGAATATACTGCATACACACAGTTTCGTCTAGTAACAGGCGCAATAAATTCGCGCCGGTTACTAGACGAAAAATGCGTGTATGCGATAGTTCTAAGTAGTGGCATATTGTCAGGTTGCAGCGTATGTACAAGTATGTTATACAGCAGCCATATCAAACTTAAAGGAGCATATCAGAATTTTTTTTAAAAATACTCTTGAGCCACAAACTCTTCACATTTAAGGAACGCCACATCTACATAATCTCAAATAAGTAATGCTAGCTCTTGATATATTTAATGCTAGCTCTAAAATATTTAATGATAGCTCTAATTATTTAGAGCTAGCTATAATTGTTTGAGTTTATGTATATTTGGCGTTCCAGGAACGCCAAATCTACACAAACTCAAATATTTAATGATAGTTCTAAATAATTAAATATTAAACGTTTAGAACATATCCAAATCATTTGAAGAGCTCTCTAAATCATTTTGAGCTGGCTCTAAATAATGAATGCTAGCTATAATTATTTAGAGCTAGCAATTCTTATTTGAGTTTATGTAGATTTGGCGTTCCATACACATTCCAGCCGGAAATATCTGTTACTTCGGCGAATGTGACTACTACTGTGACAGCGCTCACCCCTTCTGTGGTAACCCGGATATGATTGAGGGGTCAGTGATGAGTTATCTCCCCTCACGGAACGTCGCCGACAGAAACTCGTGGTATCAGCCGTGGCGCAGATCATACAGGTACTGTGAGAATTCAACAACAAACGCATTGATTTCGTATATTTACATTTTCTTTATCAGTTAGCTAGACGAGCTTAAACCTGTAGCCTATTTCACCAACATTGCAAAGTATACTTTTCTAGCAAAGTCTACTTTCAGGGAGAAATTTTCAATTTTATGATAAATTTATTAATTTTTATTATACTGAATTTATTACATTATCACAGCCATTATGGCTGTGATAATGTAATAAATTCAGTATAATAATTCTGCATACTTTTAATCATCAAATATATGCAACGGTTAGTTATATATGAAATAATGCATTTTGGGAAAAATAAATGATTACTCCTCAAAGTATACAGCTGATAAGTATACTTTTCAAGTTTGATGAAATCGGCTACTGGACTCCCACATCTATAAGGAGACATATTTGTTCGTCTATTCGCTAGATCTCACATAGGTAATGGACTGGCGAACAGTGCAGATCCAGATCATGCACAGTCTGATCTGGATCTACACTGGTCGCAAAACCCGTAAGCCCAATTTCTCCAGTCACAGTCAAATGTCACAGATATCCCAACCTCGACTGGACTGTTTCAGCAAATACCGCAAGGCGGCGTGGGAGAAGAAAGAGGATTTCTGTAAGGGGATCCGCAACGATTCGCCCTACAATAACGGCAAGCTCCTACAGGACATGATCGACACACACACGTTTGACTTCCTCACAGGTACTAGCGCCCGTTCCACTAAACGTCGTACGACTAAAAAGTTCGTAAGTTTAAAACGAAACTGGACAACAAAGTTCCCACTAACGGCCGATATTGGAATTGATTGGTGAATTTGTTCAGATTTAATGATACATGTACAAGGTGCAGGATCACGTGATTATAAGAACAACAACAATGACTGAAAGTGTTGAAAGCGCGCCCACTCCAAAGTAAGTATTATTTGATAATTTCCTTAATATGCAACGGATTTTGGTGAAATATGGCGCAGCAAACGCGTCTTCATGAGCTGCATTTTGTGGTCTCGGGACTTCAGCACATACTTATGTCGTTTTTGCGAAGAATCGATTTACGTTTCCGTATTACAGTAAACACGGAAATCGATTATTCACAAAAACGACAGTTTGGGCCAAAGTACCGAGACCACCAAATGCAGCTGAACAAGACGCGTTTGATGCGCCATATATCAACGAACACCGTTACATAATAACGACAATATAAAAGAATACGTACCTTGAATCTGAGGCGCTTCTGGAAGTTTCAGTAATTGTTGTTGTTGTAACCACGTGATCATGCACCTTCATGTAGTAAGTGGTAGCATTAATTAGTCACATTCATGCTGTAAAGCAAACGTATAACAAACTTCGTACGAACATTTTGATCCCCATGGCCCGTTCCCCTAATCTTCGTACGATAAAAATGTGTATCGTACGAAGTTTAGTGAAACGAGCCCCAGGGCTCGTTCCACTAAACTTCGTACAATAAAATTTTTCGTACGAAGATTATTTTTATATTTTTTATTTAACAAAAAAAGTAGCTCACTAATGCTACCATCTATATACTGCTTACATATACGGGTTATTAAACCTGAACAAGTTTACGGGAGATTTCTCATATTTGGCCGCAAATTTTGTTGTCAATGTTAATTTTGCAAGTTCGAACACTTTAGTCGTCCGAAGTTTAGTGAATCGGGTCTCAGGAGGTTCGATGTAGCCTACAGCCTGGATTTGTTCCTGGTTTCACAAATGAACGATTGTTTATCGTTTACACATCATTTTGTTTTAGAAAACGATGTTTTCGTTGGTTTAAACGCGTCACGATTAAACCAGCGAAAACGTCATTTTCTAATTAAAACAACGAAAACGATGTCAAAACGATACCTTGAATGAACCGACGAATGTCGGGTAGTATCTCCTGAGATACTAAGTTCTAATTAAGAGATAAATATAGTTTAGAATTGGCACCAGGACGCTTGTCATACACGTTTCTACTTCCTTGTTGCGTTTCAGTATATCTGCGTTTTGCGTTCGTTACTGCATGAGGCGAGATGGACAGTATACACAGCCCACATTGGTCCCTTCTATGAAACTAGAGAAACTAGACAAAACCATGGACAACTAGTATTATACAGTTATGTCATGGTCATTCGGGGAACAGTCAAAATCGCGGAACTATTGTCCCGCGGTGTTGTGGACGACCGAGGCACTATTGCCCAGAGGCCGAAGGCCGAGGGCAATACTGCCCTCCCAAGTGAAACTGCAGTATCTGTTAAACTGCAGTATCTGCACTATGATGCTATGCTATGCTATGCTGACCCTGTGCAATCATCCCCAGGTGGGGATGATTGCACAGGGTCAGCATAGCTTCATAGTGCAGATACTGCAGTTTAACAGATACTGCAGTTTGACTTGGGAGGGCAGAATAGTGCATCGGGTCGTCCACATTACCGAAGGGCAATATATTTTGACTGTTCCCCGAAATGACCATGAAATAACTGTTTTATTACTCAACCTATACACAGTGTATGTGACACAATGGACGTAAAGTTGACGGGCCGATCTACGTTTAATTTTATGACGTAATCTTCGACAATTGTCATGACGTTATGATTTTCAGGGGTGAAATAGTTTTTGACTATTGACCGGGCACGCGGAACTATTGACCGGGCATTCGGAACTATTGTCCCGGAACGTGCCACTAATTAGTCAAAACTAGTTAATATCAACTTGTATAGGGAGTTGAGTAATAACATTCAACTATCTACGTTTCAGGAAATAAAGACCGGCATAGTTTTTGCACGTTCGAGGAGTTTGGAAACTATACGTTCCCGCTGTTGTACGATAATGGCCGCGGGT
Organism: Conchocele bisecta; assembly: GCA_029237695.1. NCBI lineage: Eukaryota > Metazoa > Mollusca > Bivalvia > Lucinida > Thyasiridae > Conchocele > Conchocele bisecta. Next base: position 57,444,311 of record CM055266.1, on the reverse strand, counting down.
AAGTCACTATATGTGGTTGTGACTGGATAAATCGGGCTTATGGGTTTTGCGAAAAGTGTAGATCCAGATCAGCCTGTGCATCCGCTGATCAGGATCTGCACTATTCGCCATTCCATCAATGAAACACCCGCCATGCTTCTATAAAGGAATATATATAGTTATCAGGCTATAGGAGAGTGTTATTTGATCACGAGCTACACTGGTCACAAAACCCATAAGCTCCATTTCTTCAGTCACACGCACGAATTTGCATTTACTGTATATGTCAATAGTACATAACACATGCAAAAATGATCGATTAAAAACAAGTGTTTGTAAAATAGCTGGTGTCCTATATACCCGAGATGGAACTACATCGGTTTTGATGAAAATGTACGAACCCTGCTTTTTCCGACTGTGTCATATACTCCTGTCTGTTCCACGTTTTGCTGACGAACTTTTGGCTATTAAACACATTAAATCTTAAAAAATATTTAAAAGCAAGTACTTTTTCATCAATAACCAAAAAGTCACCCTCCCCCAAAAAAAGAATTAGATGAAATTCAATGAAATATGGATTTTATTGCGAAAAAACGATTTTCCTATGGGAATTTAACATGGGGAGTCAATTGACTCCGAAACCTGGCGAGATAATAGCTTGAAAATGATGTAATTAAGAAAACAAAATTTAGATTTTGAAAATCGTTTTTATCGCAATAAAATAAATATTTGATCCAATTTCATCTAATATTTTTTTGGGGGAGGGTGACTTTTATGTTATTGATGAAAAAGTACTTATTTTAAATATTTTTTAGATTTAATGTGTTTAATAGCCAAAAGTTCGTCGGCAGAAATACGTGGATCAGACAGTAGTAGATGTGGATATGCGTTGATTATGTATAACAATTGCTGGTTGCACATGTGGTCAGTGAACATGGTTATCCCTTCATCTATGTTCTTAATCCGTCAAATACCACAATTGTTTTGTTTTATTAACATGTTTTGTTATATATTTACCAAATGCAGTATATGTTGTTTCTACTCATGTAGCTTATTATCATGCATACTTGTTTTAACTTTGTACATGTATATAATAGAAGGTCACATGGAAGATTAGTTTCTAACTAAATGTGTCACCTTCTGTAAATAAAGATTATTCATAGAAATCTTCGTACGAACATTTGTATCGTACGAAGTTTAGTGAAACAGCCCCCAGGAGCCCGTTTCACTAAGCTTCGCACGACTAAAATGTTCGTAAGTGCAAATTTAGGATCATCTGGAGATTTCAATTGATGGATTTACATTTATTGAGCATAGGCTGCATATGCAGCCTATGCTCAATAAATGTAAATCCAATAATTGTTTACAAGAAAACGTTATTGTGACATGTACAGACTATCATAATTTTGCACTTACGAACATTTTAGTCGTACGAAGTTTAGTGAAACGGCACCCAGCTCGCATTGTACCCATACATATATACAGCGAAGATATGTTGAAGGTTCCCAAATTCAAATGCAACAAACCAAAACTAATGAAATACAAAGTTTTACAACGATATGCATAGAAAAGATTATCGTTTCTTTGTTTTGTACATGCAAACGATAGTTTCGTTTAAATCACCAGCTTTGAACGATCTAAACGCCCGTCGCTTCTTTCAAAGCATCGCTTTCGTTGGTTGTTTCTAATTAGTAAATGATGTTACAGTAATTTATGTTGTCATGTGATCAGTTCAGGACAAGTAACTCATGTAGGATTCAGGGGAAATAACCGTTGATCAAGCTGTGAACATAAACCGCATTATCTGCAATAATATATATTTTCGTCGGTTTAAACGTGTCATGTTTAAACCAACGAAATCATCGTTTTATAATTATGAACACGAAGTCAAAACGATGTGTAATCGATATGCACTCGTTCCTTTGTGGAACCTGGAACAAATCCGGGCTGTATGTATACAGCAACACCACAGCAAGCCAAGCATAACTTGCGAACGGTAACTCTTGCAATCTACTCCTGTACCGCCCGTACGGGAGTAGATGGCGGTACGGGAGTAGATTGCAAGTTACCGTTCGCAAACGCCTGTGATTTTACTTACACGGTTGTTTACGTCTAATCGTTGAATAATAAAAAAATAATGTTTAATTAAGGAATAAAACCATGGAATGTTGCGTTTACTGTAGTATAAAAAACATTTGGTCTGTTTAAAGTGCATGGAATCCGAAGTACACATCGCAAACTTTAAACATACCAAATGTTTTTCATACTACAGTCTACAGTAAACGCAACAGCCTATGATTTGAATACATATATTTACAATGCATGTGTAAATAACTGAATACGGCGTAACATTATGAATCTTATTGTCTTACGTCTTTTTGTCGCAATTCATAGAACAGCGAAGTTGCCTGTCAATAGCGTGACGGTATTGACAACTACGATTAACGAAATGTATTATACATTTTAAAGAATCAAAAACGTCGCGCGATATCACGTGGTGCTAATCTAATGTACTGGGATATAAACGCAATACGTTGAATGGGCGTTTCCATTATGAATTTATGGACAATGTAAATATTTTTATTTACAGGTTTGGCTTCAAAGAGTACGACGCGATGTCAATCTTGGCCCCACTACGTCAATGCTGTATCATCAGGAAATCGACGTTCCTCAAATATGTAAAGCTCTATACGGGGCCATTGAAGCTCAGTACCCTAATGGAGAAGTCCATGGCCCCTGAACCCGTGGCCCCTGTATTACTTCCGGGTCATTTACGGTCGTTAGATAGACGACTACTTAAGATATTAAGAACGGTGGCAGGGTGTATATTAGATAAAAATATTCCCGTCCATCATGTGATTAGACACGATAAGTTTTAATGGACTGATATAATTTTAATGGATTTTCATGTATGCATAAGTTATATTTATTTACCATTGCCCTTCAGCTGCATGTCATATACGGATAGCAGGCCATTGTACGTACATCTGTAAATAATACGGTTGTTTTATTATTTTTGAGCAGGTTCGGGTATTTTTGTATGTATTTGGTGACATTGTGAGTCTAGGCGGTTGTTTTAATGCACATGCACCCAGCATGACACGTGCTCAATTTCATGTACAGTGAACCCTCTCTAAACCGGACACCCTGGGAGGTCCCCAGGGTGTCCGGTTTAGAGATGGTCCACTGTAAATCAGGCATATGACAATTCTCGGACATACTTTTGTCTTATGCAATCATGAACATGCAACATTATCTGAGATGCATTACCAAGAAACCCATCAAAATGAGATTACAGATATTTGCTTGGTGTCCGGTTTAGAGAAGTTCCACTGCAAATCAGACATATGACAACACTGGGACATACTTATGCATTTTGCAATCATGAACATGCATTATTTTCTGAGATGCATTACCAAGAAACCCATCAAAATGAGATCACAGATATTTGCTTGGTGTGCGGTTTAGAGAGGATCCACTGTACAACACACACGTAAGTGCACGTTACACATTATCATGGAAGTGGCACGTAAAGAATGTGTCGTGCACACGGCATAGCAGCTATCAAATTCGTACGGAGCCCCGAAGGGGACATGGATTTTTCTTTATTAATTCGTTCCCAAGAAATAACAATTCGTTTCCTCAATTTAACAATTCGTTCCCACGAATTAACAATTCGTTCTCACGAAATAACAATTCGTTCCCACGAAATAACAGTTTGTTCCCTAAGTTTAACAATTCGTTCCCGCGAAATAACAATTCGTTCCCACGGGAACGAATTGTTAATTCGTGGGAACGAATTATTATATCGTGGGAACGAACTGTTAATTCGATGGAACGAATTGTTAAATTGACAGAACGAATTGTCATTTCGTGGGAACGAATTGTTAATTCGAGGGAACGAACTGTTATATCGTGGGAACGAATTGTTAATTCGAGGGAACGAATTGTTAAATTGAAGGAACGAATTGTTATTTCGTGGGAACGAATTAATAAAAAAAAAATCCATGTCCGCTGTGGGGCCCCGTAGCTAATTACATGGGGTGTCCAATAACGTGTCTACCTCCTTTTTTCGTTTTTAAATCGTTTCAGTATACAAAGTCCGAGTGAGTACAGGGGCGTCCCTTGAAAATCACGCCCCTATACACAATCGGACTTTCCGTAAATTGTCACAGCTTAAGTTCGTACCATCTGTACAGCGAATATTTGTTAAAGGTTCCCAAATGAAACCGTGACGAATGGAAAACGAAGTGAAAGCGAGTTTTTTATACAACGATATGCATAGAAGCGAGTATATTATATATTTATTTTGTATGTGAAAATGATATTTACGTTTAAATATCCGACTTTCGTGTCTTTAAACGCATGGAGTCTTTCAACGCATCGTGTTGACATCGTTTTCGTTGTTTTAATTAGAAAATGAATATTTCGTTGCTTTGAACGTGACATGAAAACACATCTTGGTATTTCATTAGAATTGTCTCCTTGGAGACAATTCTAATGAAATACCAAGATGTGTTTTCATGGAGGATCCAACCAACGAAAACTTAGCTTTATAATTATAAAAACGATTCCAAAACGATGTGTAATCGATAGGCAATATGTAGAACCAGGAACACAACCGGGGCCCGTTTCACTAAACTTCGTACGAATAAAATGTTCGTAAGTGTAATATTAAAATAGTCTGTTAATTTCATATTTCTTGTAAACAATTACTGGATTTACATTTATTGAGCATATGCTGCATATGCAGCCTATGATCAATACATATAAATCCATCAATTGGAATTTACAGACTATCCTAAATTTGCACTTACGAACATTTTTAGTTGTATGAAGTTTAGTGAAACGGGCCCCCGGACTGTAATTAATGTCGCGGTTCCGGCTAGTGATGATATCGAGACAGTGTCCATAGGTTACATTCCAGCATTGTCACAATATAATTTAACAGAAACCTGTGTCACCTGAATTTATTTAAAATACATATATAATGGAATACTTTCAGTCAGATTATCATTTTCATACTGAAGTACGACAGTAAAATATGAGGAGAAAATAAGGTAATAAGTACATGTATCATGATAAACAATTCACAGGACTCGGAAAGCATGCTTGATTAAACAAGCACACGCTATGCAATGGATCAACGAGTGACAAGGTCATGTGACGTATGAATATGTGACAGGCAGTAAAATGAAAGTTCTCTCAGTATTTTTGCTGCAGGAGTACATGTATATGTACTTCTAATAATTCCACAAAGTGTTAGCTCTAAGCAAGCAAAATGCTTCGCTCTATTTTTTCGTTATGTACTACTTACGATTTACTGGAATGTAACCTCCATATCGGAGATCGCCAGTTAATATTCAGTATTATAAACCGTTCGTGTCATACATCCAGATTTGTGTCGGATTGCTCACCGGTGAATATATGTTAGGTACATCAAGGTGGGTATAGACGTCACGGGCACCTGCTATTTGGATGGGGTGCACTGAATCAGGAAAGACAACCATCGAAATAACTCCTAAACGGCTAAACCAACAAGGACGGGGACATCGGCGGATGTTGCTATTCAATTTCCCGGGGTATCTGCGCTTTGTCGCATCTAAATTGCTTCAGTTGTTGCCGAGATATTTATAAAGTATGGTCTGAAGTGGGTGAGTTTTCTTATCTGATTCAGTGCACCCCATCCTACGGAGCTCCACAAGGGACGTACAATTCTTTTTTTTTAATAAATTCGTTCCCATGAAATAACAATTCGTTCCCTCAATTTAACAATTCGTTCCCACGAAATAACAATTCGTTCCCTCAATTTAACAATTAGTTCCCACGAAATAACAATTCGTTCCCACGGGAACGAATTGTTAATTTGTGGCAATGAATTGTTATATCGTGGGAACGAATTGTTAAATTGAGGGAACGAATTGTTAATTCGTGGCAACGTTTTGTTAATTCGTGGGAATAATTAATAAAAACAATCCATGTCCCTTGCGAGGCTCCGTACCATCCAAATAACAGGTACCCGTGACGTAAAATACCCACCATGTACCTGTAATAACGATGCACCTCGACAATAGAGCTGTTTTACCCCACCGCCTGGGGTAATCTTGCCAATATGTCAACGTTTCTGACCACCAATTGGCAATCTGAACTCGCAATCAAGCAGTTTGGTTGACTGAGCCTGAGATGTAGCACAGCGCAGGCTCAGTCTATCAAGCTGCTTGATTTCAAGCACAACATATCAGGGATGGGCTGTGGCTCAGGGGTAGAATACAGGACTTCAATAATGAAGGTTGTGAGTTCAAAACCTACCCTAGGGCATGAACATGTTTCCATCACACGGGTCTGTCGAATGAGACTTTAAACTGTGGTCCCGTCCCTATATGACCTTACCTGTTGCCGGGACGTTAAACCCCATTTATTCATTCAAGCACAATATTCAATGGTTTAAATAAAACAATTGACAAACATTGGCAAGATTAGCGCAGGCGGCTGTGTACGTGTTTGTTTCATCATTACATATATAGAGAATAGTAGGTTAGTGCCGTGAATGGGCAACATGTCTGGCACGGCACGGAAACGGGATGTGCTCGGCTCTCTGCTGTGGATGGGAAAAATATCTGGCGAGGCACGGAAACGGGATGTGCTCGGCTCTCTGCCGTGAATGGGCAACATATCTGGCACGGCACGGCACGGAAACGGGATGTGCTCGGCTCTCTGCCGAGCACATCCCGTGTCCGTGCCGCGCCAGATATTTTGTCCATTCACGGCACTAACCTACTATTCTATTTATCCCGTCAACACCTACAAATGGCTTTAAAATGCAAAAAAAATATAACCCCAGCCACTGCACATATTCATACGCAGTGATTATGTCGTATTGACAGGATATCAAACATGTTTCACGACACCGTGTTTCACGGCACATACGCACTGTGTTGACGGGATAAGTATATATATACAGACACAGGGCCTTTAAATGTGCTATATGTATGTTAAAGTAATCTTATTTGCATTTAAATATAGATTCATGTGTGATACTAGGGTTTTTACTTCTATGTCACTACAGACATGTGGGCATTACTATATGTTCCACGTTTTGTTGCCGACGAATTTTTGGCTGCTAAACAGATAAAAAGCAAAAACCGTATTTAAATGTAAGTACCTTTTCATCAATAACAAAAAAAAAATCGCCCTCCTGGAATTATTTTATTTGATAAAATTCCATGAAATATTGATTTAATTGCGAGAAAAAAAGGAAAACTAAGTATAAAAAAAAGTAATTGACTGCCTATTAAATTAATCATTACATGTCGCAATAACTCAGCAGTTATATTTAGAACCACGAGCCCACATTGTTGACGTAATTTCCTGTGACGCGCACCATGTGTACGATCGATTCAGTGTCACACCGCCAATCACGTAATAGTATCGTTGGTTGTTGAAAACACGTTTATGGGCAGCACTCCATTCTAATAGACAGGTGCCCGCGATGGGGCGGGGCAAGCAATAAGTTAGTTATAGTTCACATATTGAATTTTTAATAAACAAATTTCTTCGCTAGCTACGCTCGCTCGAAATTTATTTAATAAAAATTCAATATGTGAACTATAACTATTACATATTATTTACTATATTGTGTTTAATGGCCATATGTTCGTTGGCAGCAAAACGTCGAACAGACAGAATTGATGCATTCGTATAAACAGTGCTCGTGAATTTGGTACACTATTTTACATGTACACGAGAACTTTTATGTGGACATTTTTGCATTTGTAAGTGGTGAATAATTAGTCATTCAATTACTGCATGTTAGTATATCGTTGTTGAATTCAATAATGTAAGTACATGTATATAATGATACAGTAATTTCTAATAAACTCAAGCACGTACTTTTTATTTTAATAGTTTCTCTTTTTTATTAACATAATGTCGAAAATTTAATAAAAAAATGACTATTAAAATAAAATGTATATTGCGATGCATTCGTCATAAATAAATGACATGTTAATATTATATTGATATTGTGAATGCAATTTTGTCGTGAATATTCAATATAATCTACATGTATTAGTCACTAACATGCGCTAACCAGAATTCTCTGTCTGTAACGCAGGGCGACTTCGCCCTGCGTTACAGGCAGATAATTCGGGTTAAAGGTATATGCCCACTCAGTAGGCATAAAATGTTCATTATGGGAATTAAATAAGTGTATAATTGTGTCACTATTCCACAAGTTCTACAATTGCGAGTGCCCGCTATTCAGATATAATCAGTTAGTAATATTTATTTTACTGATAGTGACGCGCGGTGGTATCAGGATATGTTCATATGCAAATTCGGCATGATATGTTTTTAATTGTGTATACTAATTAAATGCGTCACCTGAAAAAAAAAAATAATTTCGACAGATTAAAAGTATGATCATTGCACAGCCAAAACTAAATACAGAGAATAAATAGTAATGTCCGTTAACATCTTAAGAAAACACGGTTATCGCCCCTGATATCAGTGTGGAAATTTACGTCTAATATAAAATGTATAATAATGCCAATCAATACGTGGGGTAATTGTGAAATAGTGTTTGTTTTGCCAGAAAATGTCTCAGATGATGTCTCTGATATAAATAACAGTTTGTGCCTACTGCGTGGGTATGTACCTTTAACATGCGCATGCTACTTTGTCTTCCTCCACAACGTTGTGAAACGGAATTCTATGGTTGCATTAAACTTGCGAGACGTAATTATTTATCATTAAATGAGTTTACCAATTTGCCTCCACATGGTTGCTGAATGGACATTATGTGTGTACGGTTAGAATAGCATGGGTGATCATTTTAATACGACCTGTACAGAACGAGTTTGCTGATTTCATAAGAAACGAGACGTTGCCGAGTCAACAAGCTTTGTATGGCTGTGTCTCATATGATACAGTGGGGTCAGCGTGTAAGTGCACACACGAACAAACACGACAGGTTGGAACGCTGACCCCACTGTATTTCATGTATAAACAAAAATGTAAATATTTGTCTGCATTTTTTCTCATTTCGCATCAAAAGTGTATGTTGCTACCACTCAGTTGAACCGTCTCGGCGAGACGGTTCAACTGAGTGGTAACAACATACACTTTGGGTGGGTAGCGAACCAACCTGTCGTGTTCGTTCGTGTGTGCACTTACACGCTGACCCCACTGTACCTCCGAAGAAACATTTCACAACAACAGGTAGAACAATGGATATTGTATGAGTACAGTGGCAACTTATTCTTGATTATGAATATCATTTTAGATCAACAGAAATGTCACATTGTATGTATTGTATAATCACAACAGCAAGCTGTACTGATCACATAACGTGTCTTCCGTTGCTGTCTCGTTTTAAAGGTACATGCCCACTCCGTAGGCACAAAATGTTCTTTAGAGAAATTACATAAGTGTATAATGGTGTCACTATTCCACCAGTTCTAAAGATTACGCTATACATATATAATATCTGTACATGTAGTAATATTTATTTTACTGATAGTGACTCGCGGTGGTATCAGGCTATTTTCATTTGCAAATGAGGCATGATGTTTTTTAATTATTTATACTAATTAAATGGGTCAGCTGAAAAAAAATATTTTCGACAAATAATAAAGTATGATCACTGCACATCAAAAAATAAATACAGAAAATAAATAGTAGTGTCCGTTAACATTTTAAGGAAACACTGTCGCCTCTGATATCAGTGTGGAAATTTATGTTTATTTATGTATAATAATACCAATCAATACGTTGGGTAATGTGAATGAATGTTTATTTTGCCAGATGGGATAAATTACTTAGAGCACGGTGGTCCGCATGTTACGATCGATAATCGACTGGCTGAAGCTCGTGGATTATCTCCCCGTACATACGGACGAACGGTGCACTAAGTATTACTATGATGAAATATACGGAGCCCCGCATGGGACGTAAAAACTAATTAACGTTCCCACGAATTAACAATTCGTTCCCTCAATTTAACAATTCGTTCCCACGAAATAACAATTCGTTCCCACGAAATAACAATTCGTTCCCGTGGGAACGAATTGTTATTTAGTGGGAACGAATTGTTATATCGTGGGAACGAATTGTTATAGCGTGGGAACGAATTGTTAATTTGAGGGAAGGAATAGTTATATCGTGGGAACGAATTGTTAATTCGAGGGAACGAATTGTTAAATTGAGGGAACGAATTTTTAATTCGAGGAAACGAATTGTTAAATTGAAGGAACGAATTGTTATTTCGTGGGAACGAATTAATATCCATGTCCCTTGTGGGGCTCCGTAGAAATACGATGCGTATACGTGTGAAGATAACTGTGCGAATCTGGTATTTATATATTTTATGGTGCACCTATTCACTTTAGTTTATTACAGTCATGTATATATGGTATTCATGTTGCATTTCCTATTGTTGTTTTACATCATATTTTGAAACTATTTCTTGCAATTTAATTGTCGCTAATAGTTGGTGAAAGCTAACGGTCGAAATAGTGTAAGATGTATTTGTCAATTTCGAAAACATTTGCTGTAATAAATCAAAATGAAAACCATAGGGTGTTTTATGTGCACCGAACACGATATTATGTACATGTAATTGCATTTTCAGATATAGATGCTAGTCCTTGGGTGATCGTTCATACGTGTCCGGAATACTGTATATTTTGACAGCGATGTTACATGTATTTTTTTTTTTTTTTTTTTTTTTTTGCGTGATTCAAACAGATTTACATGTAGTTGCGGAAATTAATTCTGCAAAACTCCCGTAGCACGGACGGTACGGGAGTTTTGCAGAGTTACTTTCCGCAACTAACACAGGCTATGAGAAACCATTATGATTAGGCCTAAATAAAATCTTGCGGTGCGGGCAACCCGACCCTACCTATGAATATGTCGCCGACCCTAGACTTGTTTGACCGTTAAAAACAATATGTACATTTTCGATCGTGTGTACACATTAAAGTTGGCTTTTCACACTCGATTCTTAAACGTGTTACTGTCGGAAATAAATAAGTTCCAAATAGTGAACCTATTCCACATGCATGCAACCAACTGTCTAGTATAGTATTTAAAAGCCTACCTCCCTACCTACTTTTTTATGCACGGTTGTCCACACCATAGGCTTTTTTATATAGGCCTTAACATGATGAATTACTTCTGACACACCCTGTACATCTGTTGCATCCGTAAAACTTGCAAAACTTGTTTTTATCAAGATTTCTCGTCCCCCGATATTCGTGATTATTAATGTCATACATGTATACATGTTTTATTTTCGAGCACTCACCTGTATATACAGCAATACTAGGTAGTGGGAAATCCAACAGGGAAAGAATATGTAACGCGTCATGACAAACAAGGGCTCGTTGAGCCTATTACCAGCGTAGCTCCTGACCATCTATCACGCGCCTGCAGCCTGTGAATGTGGAGATTGTTAGAGACATGGGGAATGTATATCCGGGTCACTAGCAACCAGTGTAGACCCAGTATGCGCATGCTGTACGGAGCCCCACAGGGGACATGGATTTTTTTATTAATTCGTTCCCACGAAATAACAATTCGTTCCCTCAATTTAACAATTCGTTCCCTCGAGTTAAGAATTCTTTACCACGCTATAACAATTCATTCACTCGAATTAACAATTCGTTCCCACGAAATGACAATTAGTTCCCTCAATTTAACAATTCGTTCCCTCGAATTAACAATTCGTTCCCACGAAATGACAATTCGTTCCCTCAATTTAACAATTCGTTCCATCGAATTAACAATTCGTTCCAATGATGTAACAATTCATTCCCAGGTGGGAACGAATTGTTAATTCGTGGGAACGAATTGTTAAATTGAGGGAACGAATTGTTATTTCGTGGGAACGAATTGTTATTTCGTGGGAACAATTTAATAAAAAAAAAAACAAGTCTGCGTCTCCTGCGGGTCTGCGTAGATCTGGGACTGCACTGGTCGCAATATAAATAAGCTCGTTTGTCATAACGAGTTGCATATATACTTTTATTTCTATTGTTTTATTGAAGTTAATTGTTTATATTGTGTATGTAGATTGTGAAATCCTGACAAGTTACAGGTACGTGTAACAGTTTCATGTTGGAAATCCAGAAAAAAAAACGTGTGTTTGTATTCGTCCAGACAATTTCATTATTGTATACACCCGTTTTGAAATCAGTACGGGACGTATGTTGACACACAGCTTTCCGTTCGTTCATCTATCCATCCGTCTGTCAGCTTCAAATCTGGGTTAAAGTGTTTGGTTGAAGCTAAAGCGAAGATTTGTAGAAGGTTTCCAAACGAAATAAATGAAAACGAAGTGAAAACGATATTTGTGTACAACGAGATGCATAGACACGATTATCGTTCTTTAGTACGTGAAAATTATGTATTCGTTTAAAGACCCGGTTTTCAATTACATGTATTTAAACGCATGCAGTTTCTTTCAACTAAAATCGTTTTGAGATAGTTTTAGTTGGTGTTAATTATAAAATGATGTTTTCGTTGGTTTAAACGTGGCACGTTTAAAACAACGAAAACATCATTTTCTAATTATAATAACGAACACGATGTGTAAGCGATAGGCAATAGCTCGTTTGTGGAACCAGGACAAAATTCGGGCTGTGCATTGCCAAACACTGACATATCATGGACTCTTGAAAAAATGTTGTTCGACGTTTGAAACTATAGATATTGCTTGTTAGAAGCATGACGGGCGGTTCATTGATTAGATGCCAAACAGTGCAGATCAGGATCAGACAGTGCGGATGCACAAATCCCACAAATTAACAATTCGTTCCCTCAATTTAACAATCGTGGGAACGAATTGTTAATTCGAGGGAACGAATTGTCATTTCGTGGGAACGAATTGTTAATTCGAGGGAACGCATTGTTATATCATGGGAACGAATTGTTAATTCGAGGGAACGAATTGTTAAATTGAGGGAACGAATTGTTATTTCGTGAGAACGAATTAATAAAAAAAATCCATGTCCCCTGCGGGGTTCCGTACAACCACATATATGTTCGAATTGATGGTGTATGCTTTCGGACGATTTGAACAACGATGTGTTAACCTGTACATATATTTAACCCGTCAACACAGTGCATATATGCCGTGAAACACGGTGCCTTGAAACATTTTTGATATCCAGTCAATACAATTTTTGCATTTTACAGCCATTTGTAGGTGTTGACGGGATATATAGAATAGTAGGTTAGTGCCGTGAATGGGAAAAAATATCTGGCGCGGCACGGAAACGGGATGTGCTCGGCAGAGCCTCGCCCATCCCGTTTCCTGAGCCTTGCCAGATATTTTTTCCCATTCACGGCACTAACCTACTATTCTCTATATGCACCTCAATACAGATGTATTTATAGGGTTATTGTATGCACGTGACCTGAATTTTTTTTTTTTTTAAACACACTATAGAGCAAGATATTCGTTTGAAAGTATGCAAAGATCTGGATGCTACAGTTTTTATAAAACAATGTAGCAATACCATACAGGAAACATGAATATTCGTGTTTTTTTAGTATCGGGTTACATACGGTGAAGATTTGTTGAAGGTTCCCAAATGAAACAAACGAAAACGAAGTGAAAACGAAGTGAAAACGAAGTGAAAACGAAGTGAAAACGAAGTGAAAACGAAGTGAAAGCGAAGTGAAAACGAAGTGAAAACGAAGTGAAAACGATTTTCGTTGTACAACGATATTCATAGAAACGATTATCGTTTTGCTAGTTTTCTTAGTACGTGAAAGCAACTATTTGAACGCCTAATTAAACGTTTCCGTCAACTCATCGTTTTACATCGTTTTACATCGTTTTCGTTGTTTTAAATGGAAAATTATGTTTTCGTTGGTTTAAACGCGATACTTTTAAACCATGGAAAACATCGCGTTCTAATTATAAAAAAAAACCGCAAATGATGTGAAAACGATGTGTAAACGATATGTTTGTTTGTTGAACCTGTGGTTGCGTATTGTCCAAATAGTGAATATTTCACCGATGTTGGACGTCGGTTGTATTGTTGTATACATAGTTGATACACTACTGTACACCAATAGTAGAGAAGATATATGCATTGGTTCTCGTCGTAGACTTATATTTTTATATCTGTCCTGGGGCCCGTTTCACTAAACTTCGCACGACTAAAATGTTCGTAAGTGCAAATTTATGATAGTCTGAAAATTTCACATTAACAATGTTTTTCTTGTAAACAATTATTGGATTCAGTTCTCAATTGAAATTTCCAGACGATCCTACAATTGCACTTACGAACATTACGAACATTTTAGTCGTACGAAGTTTAGTGAAACGGGCCCCAGATCTACAGATATGTTCGGAACTGTGATGACGGTTCTATGTGCTGGATTACGTTTTACTGAAATAAATTATTTCAATAATAAATTTGGTTTTATTTTTATTAAACGGCATGTTGCACGTGTGTGACAAAAAGTGGTCTTCTTGAAGTTGCGTCCACTGTAGCATCATATGTGGATGTTACTGGATAAATAGAAAATAGTAGGTTAGTGCCGTGAATGGGAAAAAATATCCGGCAAAGCTCAAGAATTTCTTTATTTCTCATCAGAAGAATATGTTGTGACCACTCATTTGAACCGTCTCTGCGAGACGGTTCAAATGAGTGGTCACAACATATACTTTGGTTCAGAAATAAGGAAAATAAATAGAAAATAGTAGGTTAGTGCCGTGAATGGGAAAAAATATCTGGCAAGGCTCAGGAAACGGGATGGGCGAGGCTCTCTGCCGAGCACATCCCGTTTCTGTGCCGCGCCAGATATTGTTTCCCATTCACGGCAATCACCTACTATTCTATTTATCCCGTCAACACCTACAAATGGCTGTAAAATATCAAAAATGTTTCACGGCACCGGGTTTCACGGCACATACGCACTGTGTTGACGGGATAAGTGGGGCCTATGGGATTTGTGAACAGTGTAGCTCCTGATCAAATAGCACTCTTGTAGCCTGCTAATGAAATGTATTGCTTGTTTGAAGCATGCCGGGTGTTTCATTGATGGAATGGCGAGCAGTGCAGATCCTGATCAGACTGTGCGGATGCACAGGCTGATCTGGATCTACACTGGTCGCAAAAAACATAAGCCCCCATTTCTCCTGTCCCAGACACACATCAGCTTGTGTGTGTATATCTGTGTGTTTACAATGTGTATTACAGTGGAGCCTCTCTAAACCGGACACCCTGGGGACCTCCCATGGTACTACAGTGGAACCTCTCTAAACCGGACACCCTGGGGACCTCCCAGGGTGTCCGGTTTAAAGAGAATCCACTGTCAAAGAGACATGTGAGTACACGAAAGAATGCGTAGATGCTTTGCGATCATGAACAGAAATGATCATAGGAGGTATATGGCAGGGACACATATCAAAATTAAGCACAAGCAACGTTTGCCTGTGTCCGGTTTAGATATGTTCGACTGTACTATATTACAGTGCAACCTCTCAACAACAGCCACCCATGGGAAGACGCAAAACTGGCTGTTGTAGAGAGGTGGCTGTTGTAGGGAGGTTAATGCTGAATTACATTTTGTCGTCTGCTGTTTATTTATTCTTCGATAATTCTCATCAAACACATGCTTTGACAGCATTTTAGAATCATTTCCAATGGAAATGATCTAAAGTGCTGTCAAAACATGTTTTTATTGAGAAATAATGCAAAAGCTATATCATACGACAATTTACGTGCTCAGCTGTCAGGGTTATATATAGAGGAAATCATCCATTTTGGGATATAAACTAGCGGCTGTTACAGAGAGGGTGTTGTTGTAGAGAGGTGGCCGTTCGAGGAGGTTCGATTGTATGACAGTCTTACTGATAATAGTGGCAGTTCCAATACATGAAGCACAGTCCATTATTCAAATGTCATAGGTTTTATAAGACAATCATTGAACACCATAATATGTAAAACAGTTTTATTAGAGTATGTGTAACACAAAGGCAATGATTTGGCGGTGATGCTCATTTTTCTGCATTAAAATCCACTAAATGCATGGTTGAATGCATATATAACTGCATACAACACACGTACAGGGACATGGAGATATGTGACCCGTTAAGGGTAAAGTGACCAGGGGGCCGTTTCAAAATTATGATAGTCTGTAAATTTCACATTAATATTTTTTTCTTGTAAACAATTATTGAATTTACATTTATTGAGCATAGGCTGCATATGCAGCCTATGCTCAATAAATGTAAATCCATCAATTGACATTTCCAGACGATCCTAAATTTGCACTTACGAACATTTTAGTCGTACGAAGTTTAGTGAAACGGGCCCCAGTTGAGTTGTGACCGATTACATATAATGCTGCAGGTGTAAAAATGTAATCTCAGATGAAACTATTAAATGGTTTTACACGTTTCTATTTTCTGCAAATCTGCAGGACGTATTGTAAACGTATTTAAAATGTGTTCCGATATCCAGCTCTTTGGAGCTTTGCTAACGCAATAACGATATGTAACATGTAAGAAATATACATTTTTGAAATCATAAAAGAATATAAATTCAGAAAATGCAAACCACCAATTTTTCGAGATTTGCACCCAACTGGTGCATTTTCCCTCGACGGGTCACATAATAATGTGAATATGCATGGTGGATATACATGTCTGAGACACGTGATTTTGTACCTAAGAACATGTGCGATATCTCGTGTAAAAAATATTTTAAAAAATCTACGATATTTTCCGTAAATTACGTCGAAAGTAATTCGACGTAATTTACAGAAAATATCACAGTTTCTGTAATTGTTTTTCATGAAAAATCGCATATGTTCTTCGGTACACAATCAAATGGCGTGTCTCGTATATATGTATGTATAACTAAGTGTATAAGGTGCCTCGCTGCGCATTGGTCGACTACATGCAAAGTGATAAATATCAGGCATTGACGTTAATACATGTACAGTGGGGTCAGCGTGTAAGTGCACACACGAACGAACACGACAGGTTGGTTCCAACCTGTCGTGTTCGTTCGTGTGTGCACTTACACGCTGACCCCACTGTATCAGGGTTAATTCCGCGTTTTACCTGGCAAAAGAACTTTGCGCAGGCCGGACAAATTGTGCTCGATAGCTGTGCAGGAGGCCGTTTCTTCGTACGATTAAAATGTTCGTCAGTGCAAAATTATGATATCTGTAAATTTCACATTAGTAACGTTTTCCTGTAAACAATTATTGAAAGTACATTTATTGAGCATAGGCTTCGTTTGCAGCCTATGCTCAATACATGTAAATCCATCAATTGAAATTTCCAAATGATCCTAAATTTTCACTTACAAACATCTTAGTCGTACGAAGTTTAGTGAAACGGGCTCCAGGTGTCTTAAAACAGTCCATGATGTGGTGTTACAACCTATAGTCTGTTTCACGAAAGCTGCCCAAATTTTACGGCTATATAGACAATTCAAAAACAATATTATTTTCAATAATATTAAATTAAAGGAAAATTTAAGAATGAGCCTTCTTTTTATTTCGTGAAATTTGGTCAAATATTGATTTTATTGCGAAAACAAAATTTCCCCATGTTAAATCCCCATAGACATCTTCATGGAGTGAAGATGTCTATGATTTAATTTAACATGGGGAAATTTTTTTTGAATTTCAGAAATACTGCACCGATTTTTAAAATTTAACTTTTGTTTTCTTAGTTAGATCATATCCAAGCTATCGAGCCAGGTTTCGGAGTCAATTTCCAAAAAAAATAGTTTTTTGACTCCTCCCACACTTCCTTACCACTTTTTCCCCCATGTTAAATTCCCATAGAGAAATCAATTTTTCGTAATAAAACCAATATTTGACCGAATTTCACGAAATAAAAAGAAGGCTCATTCTTAAATTTTCCTTTAATTTAATACTATCAAAACAAATATTGTTTTTTAATTGTGTATATGGCTGTAAAATTTGGGCAGCTTTCGTGAAACAGACTATAGTGACAAATATCTCCAAATATCTCCGAATTACCAACGTACGACGGCTGTCGGAAAATCCTACGAGCATATTTCTGCCATCTACGTGCACAAGTTTACGCCGGCTCCGCTAATCTTGCCAAACATTTGCTAATTTATTTATTACAAAATACTTCTATATTGTGCTTGAAAGCAAGCAGCTCGATTGGCTGAGCATGAGCTGTGCTACAGCTCATGCTCAGTCAATCAAACTGCTTGCTTGCTTGCCTGTTAGTATTGCCAATAGATGTTCACAAACGTGTATTTCTGGGCAAGATTACCACAGACGGCGGTATTTATAAACGTGACAATGTGACAGCTAATTCGTCTCAATACATCTCATAAGTCGTCTTATAGCTACCTAAATTTCCTTCCAGACGAGATCATTAGGACGAGATAAATAACAATTAAATAACGTTGAAGACGTGATACTGCTAGTTACATCGCTATTCACTATGTGAATATAGCGGAGACTTTTCTTCATATGTTGTTTGTTGCTAGAATTCTTAATAATATTAAAAATGTGCGTAACCCTAGTGCTGGATTTATAGTTTATTTGATTTGTATGTGGATATATGTCACTCGTTCCGCAGCGTGCGATATTGCGCGACTTTAGGCGCGCAATATCGTTGCGCGGCGGAACGAGTGACATATATCCACTAAATCAAATAAGCTTTTTATTATATACGTACATCATTCACAATTTATATACGCTTCAAAATTATACAAAATATAAATAAAATAAACAAATTAGTGATGATTTAGAAGGAACTATTTTGTGACGTGAAGTGTAGTTCCGGCACTGACCAATATGAACTCACGAGACGTCACTATGGAAAACTATTGACGTATTGAGTTCCATTGCGTTTCACTGGGTAACGAAAGTACGTACAGCTCATCTGTGTAAGGATAAATTACTAGAAATTAATATGATTAAACAATGACAATTTAATAGCAGTTAAGGTATTCGCAACTCGTGTGATAATTAAAGTGCATGGATATGTATGTGTAAAGAGGCGGCAGGGAATACAACTCCATATACTAGTAATTACTCGAGATACTTCTGGAAGGCGATGCCTCGGTTAACGCGAATTCTCTATCTGTAACGATGGTCGACTTGGGATGCCATGCGTTACAGAGAGAACATTCAGTTTATAACTCGGTCAGTTCTGGAGGTTAATGCCTATCGTTTTCGTTTTTTTTATAATTCGAAAACGATTGTTTCGTTGGTTTAAACCAAATGTCCGTTCTGAAGGGCGGCCTTTATGACGGCCATCAGTTCTAGATGGTGGCCTTCATGATGGCCATCGCGGCAGCGCTCAGCCCTCCGGCCACGGGCAACGTGACAAACCAGGCGAGGATGATCTTGGAGAAGAGGCGCCAGTCGACCGACTCCCGCGACCGCACTCGTCCTACGCACACTACGGACCCGACTTTGCAATGCGTCGTGCTGATCGGCACTCCGATGTTCGAGGCCAATAGGACGGTGAGCGCTGACCCGATCTCGATACAGAAACCACTGCAAGTAAGTACCAGTAACGTAAGTAAATTAAAATGCTGTTTATTCCCAAGTCCTTCCTATATACCAGGCATCAGGGGGTCGCTTCACTAAACTTCGTACGACTAAAATGTTCGTAAGTGCAAATTTAGGACAGTCTGGAAAATAAAATTGATGGATTTACATTTATTGAGCATAGGCTGCACATGCAGCCTATGCTCAATAAATGTAAATCCAGTTGTTAATGTGATATTCACAACTTTGCACTTACGAACATTTTACTCGTACGAAATTTAGTGAAACGGTCCTCAGGTGGGTTTGCAATTGGTATCATTTATTTAACTAGTTGGCGGCTCACCAACCGGCCATATCAGCCGGCCCTATCAGTCAGAGCAGAGGTATGAACCTTCGACCTCCCAACCGCGAGGCGAATGTCTTAGACACATGGACACACCATCTGTAAATACATGTGCGTAAAGCGTGGCTCTATCAATAGGCCTTTAGAGCAGATTTTCTGTTTTCATGGCAAGTTTTATTGCTCTGACTTTCTGCTGGTTTTTAAACATAACTATGTTGTTTATTTTAAACCGTGCATCATCCCTGCCAGTGGGCAACTATAAAAACGCACTGGTATAAATAACACAGCATGCATAACCATGACGAGACATGCACAGTCTGGTTGTGGTCTACATCGATCGCAAAGACATTTATATGTTTGTACATGTAATTATAAAAAATAGTTTTTCATTAATGACGTCATAGTGGAACGCGTACATTTCAGCAAATTGGAACATTCAATCTCTTTATTGTTGCGTGCCTTGTTTAGTATTGATTTCATCTTAACAAACTGCATCATTTAACCCTTAGAAACTGTCGTCTGCGGTTGTTTTATATACTATCTTTCTCCCCAATAAAAACATGGTCCGACAGCACTTGAGAATCATTTCCTTTGGAAATGATTATACAGTGTTGTCAAACCATGTTATTGATGAAAAGAAATATAACATAAACAGCAGACGACAACATGGTTTGACAGTACTTTAGAAGCGAAATATGGAAAATAGAACATAAACAGCAGATCTGAACATTTAATTCAGCATTGTACGGTTTAAAGATTTAAAAATACATGCAAACTGTGTATTGCTCGTTAAGGGAGATAATCCATGAGACGTGTACCTGGACGGAGTTATCCTGGTGAGGTCCTCGCCCATTGTCTTCATGACGCGGCGGCCCCAGATCCAGAGCCCGATGGATATGCCGATGCCCCCGTAGACGAGCACCCAGATGGGGACCGGTGCCTTCTGGGCACTGCTGCCAGTCGTCGCCGTGATCCAGATGGCCACAAGGGGGCCGATACAGTTACTGCAAGTCAACAAAACAAATTGCATTCCAAAATGTTCCACAGCCACCAATGTTAGGCTATACATCATGTCATGTACATCCTGTTTAAATTGCGTTCTACACATACGCATGCGCAAAACGCAATCCAATGCGCATGATTTTTACAAACGCATGCGCAAAGCGTATATATTCAAAAGCGGAAGGCGAGATCGCGAAAAGGCGAGATAGAGCGAACACGATGCGTGGTCGCGAAATTGAATATAATAGAATTTCGCGTTTTCACCTTGCGTAACCATTGGGAATTTTCCATTTTCTGGGACTTCCACCTGTGGTAGACAGGTCCATGATGGTCGCCGAGCACCGCTCCATAGCAGTATACATTGAAGGGGCCAATGGAAGAAAGGGGCTAAGTCCATAACGGACTAAGCCCCCTTTTTCCACTGACCACGTCAATGGCAACTGCAGTTTTATCACATAGGGTACCTATGTATTAGAATCGCCTCGGACAGTTAGCCACGCCCAAGACCCCCTCGATGGGATGGTCCGTAGTGATATATTGGAATAACCATAACAACAAAATGCATTGTGTTACTCAACGTTTAACTGCCATACGCAACCGCTAATTGAAAATAATATTATGAAAAACTACTTGCACTGCACAATATCAACAATGGATGTTCTACGTACAAAAATACATAGGATTATTTTGTTGCGCGTGATTTGCCCCCATTTGCATCACAAATCGTGCGGTCATCGCTAAATTTAGTAACAGGCCATATTTTTCGGCAGAGTTAACTCCCTTCCGAATACTCTCCACCGGATAAACAATTCTTGTTCTGACTTAGGGGAGATAACTCTTGTTTACTAATGGATTTGTTATACTGGAACATTTATTTTTGAAAATAACTTTATAATAAACGGATAGAGAAGGACAAATACTATATAATCTTAATAGTATGTACATTAGTACTCGTCTAAAAGCTGTAGCAATATAATTGTTAAAACATTTAAATGATTTTGTGTTTATCATAATACTCTTTTTTAGGCACCATCTCGTTATTACATTCATACACATCACTCTATTTTCTTGTCCAATCTGAAAACGCCAGTAGCAATATAATTCGAACCAAATGGTTTCCCAGTGAAGGAAACTTTTGTACTTTCAGTGTTGAATATGCAAGGGAGCCAGTCCCCTCCCACCCCACAAATTTTGCTGTTAAACATACATGTAACACCAAGCCAATCCATTAGTCATTATTATGTTCTCATGCTTCAGATTTTGAACAATTATAATACCAATCTAAGGGACTGGACATTATGTATCACCAAGGGGGTTGGGGTGGGAATGGGGCTGGATAAATTTTGTTAACTCACCTTAGACAAGCATAAGCCCCCACCCCTTCCCACAGCTTTTCATTAAATTTTCAAGGCCTTCCCCCATTGAACAATTAATAATGTTCAAGCCCAAAACGAGACAGTTCAAATGAGTGGTAACAACATAATTATTCTATCATATTTTGTTAATAAACATATATTGCATCTACTGATTGCACTGCCTGGGTTAATTATGCCCCTATGCGATAGCCAGGGTGACATATTGCCTTGCTCTTGCGGTTCCGTATGTCCGTCCGTCTGTACATTTACATGCAAAATATTGTAAGAGTTTCTCCAGTTAGAGTCCAGTATTCCAGAGGGGCATATCCATGTTTTACAAACATAATGTCTAGTGTTAATGTTGGTGCAAAAGCTAATTTATTAGAGGTATTAATACTTACATTTTCCTAAAATGTCTGGGCAAGTAGATTATAATTGTACTTGCCCGGCCGGGCAAGTATGAAAAGTGAATATTGTTAAGCCCTGTCACCTGTGCGAAAATGTGTCACACGTTTGACAGCTACAAACTACCTGACCTCCAGAAGTACCTGAGAAACAGAGGCGTGACCGTGACGGGCTACAACTATTTCATTCACAAAACAGAAGTAAACATGGCGATGTCAAAGTAATGCAGAAACTTTAACAAAAATCCTGCTACAACATTGTTTTGTACCGACAAGGCATTTTCAGGCGCGACACCGCTTCCGTGGCGGAATTCTTGTAGTACCCTATGTTCAGTATTTTCAGTACTTTGATATTGAATTAGTGATCTGCTATTTCCATTATGCAGCTGATAATGATGTGTACCACTGACTGAATGGCGAATATTTACGCAGGCTGATCTGGGACTACACTGGTCACACTGAGCCGATAGTACGTGTGGACTTGTGGATGTCTAATACCCGTGGATTACTTTGGCTGTTTATTTCCAGTCTCTGCAATTCTTTGCTGACTAATTTAGAGATCCGGAAGTTTTGCTGTCTAATTTCCCGTGTATGTCCCGGGGATGGGGGAGGGGGAGATATTGATAGGTGTATATAGTGATGAAATGATAGAAATTTTACATATGCTAAAGTAAACTATGTACAGAATCAATCCATGTGAGAACAGAGGTATATCACGTAACTCGCCATGGATCGACATACAGGCTGACTGATAACAAATCGCCATGCATAGACATGATACAGTGGGGTCAGCGTGTAAGTGCACACACGAACGAACACGACAGGTTGGAACCAACCTGTCGTGTTCGTTCGTGTGTGCACTTACACGCTGACCCCACTGTACGCGTATCCGAGTGGTCCAATATAGCCAATGTGTTCAAAACACGCGCCTGGCGGCCGTTTCACTAAACGTCCAACGACTAAAATGTTCGTAAGTGCAGAATTTCACATTAACAATGTTTTATTGTAAACAATTATTGGATTTACATGCAGCCTATGCTCAATAATTGTAGATTCGTATATTGAAATTTCCAGACGATCCTATATCTGCACTTACGAACATTTTAGTAGTACGAAGTTTAGTGAACGGGCCCCAGGATAGTCTCCCTTTACCTGACGTCGTTGCCACCGTGGGCGAACGATCCAAATATGGCGGTGAGGATCTGCAGGAACGAGAACAGTTCGGCGGATTCCGGAGTGTCAGTGACTGCCGCTCGGGCTAGCTCTCGGAGGATCTGACAAGTCAAAGTTTATACGTGTCAGTGACTGGAGAAATGGGGCCTATGGGATTTGTGACAAATAATAGCTCCTGAACACAAATAGCACAGTCCCGTAGCCTGATATTGATGTGTGTTCCTTGTTACAGTGGGCCCCACTGTAGAAGCGAGATGGGTGTACCATTGATGGAATGGCGAACAGTGCAGATATTGAAAAATCTGTGCGGATGCACAAGCTGATCAGGATCTACACTAGTCCCACGACCCATAAACGCTATTTTTCTAGTGTCAACCGCAATTCACCAACATACAGCGCGGACTTGTTCCTGGTTCCACAAACGAAAGATTGCCTATCGTTTTCACATCGTTTTCGATTTTATTATTAGAAAATGATGTTTCGTACATCACTTTCTAATTAATTAACCCTTTGAACCCGAAATCCCGCTATAGCGGTTTATGCAAAAAATGCAGATCCAGATGAGCCGGCTCGTAACGAGCCGTCTCATCAGGATCTGCACTTTTTTAAAGTAATTTTAATATTTCTTAGAACAAAAACACCCCCTTTTCATAAATGGACGAATCTGAAAATCATTTTGTGACCATTGGATTGGTCGGAACATTAACATATCACAGTCCATTCCAGTTCCTTCGGGTTGAAAGGGTTAAAACAGCAAAAACTTTATCAAAACGATGCGTTGAAAGACACGACATGCGTTTAAACATTTGAAAGCCTGGGGGCCGTTTCACTAAACTTCGTACAACTAAAATGTTCGTAACTGCAAATTTACGATCGTCTGGAAATTTCAATTGATGGATTTACATTTATTGAACATATGCTGCGTATGCAGCCTATTCTCAATACATGTAAACCCAATAGTTGTTAATCGTTAATGTGAAAGTTACAGACTATCATCAGTTTGCACTTACGAACATTTTAATCGTACGAAGTTTAGTGAAATGGCCCCCAGGTATTTAAACGAAAACCCTGCATCGTTGGACAAAACGATCGGTTTCACTTCGTTTTCCATTCGTTTCCTTTGTGAACCTTTAACTATTTCTTAGTTGTGCATGTGTGCAGAGTTCGCACTGGCACAACTACCGCGATGTGCCACACTGACGTACACGACTGATGCACGACTACTAACTACTACTAAATGCAGAGTTCACACTGGCACAACTACCGCGATGTGCCACACTGACGTACACGACTGATGCACGACTACTAACTACTACTAAATGCAGAGTTCGCACTGGCACAGCTACCGCGATGTGCCACACTGACGTACACGACTGATGCACGACTACTAACTACTACTAAATGCAGAGTTCGCACTGGCACAACTACCGCGATGTGCCACACTGACGTACACGACTGATGCACGACTACTAACTACTACTAAATGCAGAGTTCGCACTGGCACAACTACCGCGATGTGCCACACTGACGTACACGACTGATGCACGACTACTAACTACTACTAAATGCAGAGTTCACACTGGCACAACTACCGCGATGTGCCACACTGACGTACACGACTGATGCACGACTACTAACTACTACTAAATGCAGAGTTCGCACTGGCACAACTACCGCGATGTGCCACACTGACGTACACGACTGATGCACGACTACTAACTACTACTAAATGCAGAGTTCACACTGGCACAACTACCGCGATGTGCCACACTGACGTACACGACTGATGCACGACTACTAACTACTACTAAATGCAGAGTTCGCACAGGCACAACTACCGAGATGTGCCACACTGACGTACACGACTGATGCACGACTACTAACTACTACTAAATGCAGAGTTCGCACTGGCACAACTACCGCGATGTGCCACACTGACGTACACGACTGATGCACGACTACTAACTACTACTAAATGCAGAGTTCCAGATAAGGTGCGTATTGGCGTATTTTACGCAATTATTTTAGCTGAATACGCATTGATTATCAAAAGTGTGAGTACAAAATACTCACAGCAATGTTAAAATACACATTGATTTTCAAACTGAGTAGTGGAAATAGCGTCATAAAGTTGAAAATTCACTTATTTGAGCAGTGTTTGCTTTTGTGCAGCTCAAATATGTGAATGTTTAAATGTGTTATATTTTTTTATCATTTGTTCCCTATTTAGTAATGAAGAAAATCAATAATCCATTTGTAAAAGTAAAATACGCAATGCTTTTGAAATCAGGGGGTATAGTACGCTTTAGACACAACGCTTACCTGGAGCCTATTTCACCAACATTGCAAAGTATACTTTTCTAGCAAAGTATACTTTGATAGAAATTTTCAATTTTAGGATAAATTTATTAATTTTTATTATACTGAATTTATTACATTATCACAGCCATTATGGCTGTGATAATGTAATAAATTCAGTATAATAATTATACATACTTTTAAAATCATCAAATATATGTAGTCGTTAGTTCTATATGAAATAATGCATTTCAGGAAAAATAAATGATTACTCCCTCAAAGTATACTTTGCTAGTAAAGTATACTTTGCAATGTTGATGAAATAGGCTACTGGTTTCTATGTACATAACCACATGACCTGTACATTGTATGTCTCCTTATAGACGTGATATCGAGGAGTATCAGCATGGACGAAAATAAAGCGCCTTTAGACACGGAAGAGGAGCTGATAGATTCAGAGGTAAACTCATAGTTTATGTGACCTTACACTCGAGTGTTGACAACAAGCTAAATGCATTTACAGAGCTCCAGTAGCCTATTTCACCAACATTGCAAAGTATACTTTTCTAGCAAAGTATACTTTGAGGGAGTAATCATTTATTTTTCCTGAAATGCATTATTTCATATAGAACTAAAAAATGCATATATTTCATGATTAAAAGTATGCAGAATTATTATACTGAATTTATTACATTATCACAGCCATAATGGCTGTGATAATGTAATAAATTCAGTATAATAAAAATTAATAAATTTTTCAAAAAAAATGAAAATTTCTCCCTCAAAGTATACTTTGCTACTAAAGTATACTTTGCAATGTTGATGAAATAGGCTACAGAGCTCCAGTTAAGCTTAAATACCCAATTAAAACCCCAATTGAAATCAGAAGTAATGAGTATCAAAAAGCAATAACAAAAATTGTGTTACCTTTATCATGCTGCAGAAAACCAGAAACAGACCAAAATATAGCATTTTTTTCTTATTTTCCATGAAAACCCATCTTGGTATTTGATTAGAATTGTCTCCAAGGAGATAATTCTAATGAAATGCCAAGACATGTTTTCATTTCGAAGCAAACTATTCAATACTTGCTGTCTGTTGATGTAAACAGTAGTGTGATTTTATTTTACCCAATTACAATTTTGAAATACCTAATTGCTTCAGAAAAGATGGAGTGAAAATACTCAATTATTAATTCCTTATCTGGAGGCCTGGAGACTACCAGTATTTTAATATCAAAATTGGCAGGCTCGGCTAGCAAACACGTAGGAATTACATGTTCAAAATAAGTCATTTTTACCAATGCGCGTAGGGATACACAAGTCTGTGAAACAAAGGCTGGTAAAATGGAGATTTTATATGCTGTGCTTTTTCATATTGTATAGCTCTCTATTATAGTTGCATTAAAATTTGCATTTGTGATTGTGCACATCGTCATGTAACCCTTCCTACGCTGTTGACGGAAATTGCCGTCTGCTGTTTTTCATTTTTGCTTTAATTCTTAACAAAAAACTGGTTTTGACAGCACATGAGAATCGTCTCCACTGGAGACGATTCTCATGTGTGTCAAAACCAGCTTTTTGTCGAGAAATATTGAAAATAAAACATTTCCAGCAGACGGCAACATTTAATTCAGCGTAGTAAGGGTTAAGTAATGAGTATACTGTATAATAATAATAACTACCTTTGTGGATGTGTCCATCGTCCTTTACCGTTCCGTTGTCCTGTGTCAGCGACGCATTTTTCTGCTCCACCCCGTCAATCTGGGGTATTGGCAGCGGGTGCGGTTCTGGTCCTGGCCTATGGTGGTCTATGGATCCTGGAAACGAAAATAAACAACGTAACGCTGAATTAAATTGTCTCTGTCATATATTGTTTTGTTTTCCATTTTATCTCGATGAAAACATAATGTTAACAGCACATGCGAATCGTCACCAATTTGCGTCAACAGGCATGCTCAAGGTGCATGATCACGTGGCTACAACAACAACAACAATGGCTGAAAGTGTTGAAAGTGCACCCACTCCAAGTAAGTAAGTATTATTTGATGTTTGCCTTAATAGGCAACGGATTTTAATGAAACGCAAACGCGTCTTCATGAGCTGTATTTGGTGGTCCCGGCAGTTCGGCACATAATTATGTTGTTTTTGCTCAGAATCGATTTCCGTGTCAGTCGACGCGTTTGATGCGCCATATTTCATCAAAATCCGTTACATAATAAGGACACAATAAAAGAATATATACTTTGAATCGGAGGGCTTCTGGAAGTTTCAGTACTTGTTGTTGTTTTTATAACCACGTGATCATACACCTTGATTCTGTTATTGACTGAAAAGCCAACTGTAATGCCCTGATCAAGATATATGTACAGTGGGGTCAGCGTGTAAGTGCACACACGAACGAACACGACAGGTTGGAACCAACCTGTCGTGTTCGTTCGTGTGTGCACTTACACGCTGGAACCAACCTGTCGTGTTCGTTCGTGTGTGCACTTACACGCTGACCCCACTGTATGTGATGTGTTCCTGGTTTCACAAACTAACAATTGCCAATCGTTTACACATTGTTTTGACATCGTGTTCGTTTTTTTATAATTAGAAAACGACCGGTGATTTATCAGAGTTTGGTGTGTTCGGTTTAGTTGCGGGAAGTAACTCTAAAACTCCTGTATGCAGACGGTACGAGAGTTTTGCAGAGTTCCTGTCCGCAGCTAAGTTCGGTTACGATATATTTGGTCAGTTCTGACCTTTACCTGTCTGACTAGTGCTGTCCGACCGGAGTAGATGCATCCGGAGACTGTGGAGACTCGTGTGGTGGGCTGGCACCGATGTTTGCCGGCCCAAGTTCGTTCCGCCGGGGCCTGTGCTGTATTTGCCCAGGGACCAGAGAGACCCAGGTATCTTCAGTCGACCTGTATCAGCGAATTAGAAATTACGAGTGTCAGAGAAAGCCGGATAGTCAATAAGAGACGTATCCCCATTTGTCTCACCATGGGACAAGCGTATGCTTCAGACGTTTGTGAAATATATAGTTTCGGGCAAGTAATCGCAAATTGTTGTTTGACACCGCTCACAGCCGTGTTCAAACGTAGAGCGCTTGCTGTTTGACCATGGCTGTAGAAAATGTAATGCATATACATGTAATTACAGGGGCGGATCCAGCATTTGGGGAACGGAGGTGTTGTCTAGTTGCGAAGGTAACTCTTGCAATGCACTCCCGCTAGCTACGGACGGTACGGGAGTAATTGCAAGAGTTACCGTCCGCAACTAAGGGGTTGTCCTATTTTCGAGCTCTTCGAAATGCACTTTCCTGTGTTTTACGGCATTTAAATTCAGACTACAATTGGTGGTAAACTGTGATCTATGTAAACTCCGTGGCTGAACCAACCCCCAGAAACCCCCCCCCCCTTCAGATCCGCCCCTGAATTATTATGTCTCGTGGCGTGGTCACCAGATCAGTTCGCGGCTGCATCACGCGACGTGTACTGCGGTCCCGGAATATGTACACATACATGTAGTACTGTATAAATGCTCAAATTGCATGATAGTTCCGACGGAAATGTAACAATAACATTCGACCATGTCCAGCCGTGGGTACACGTTTGCCGTGGCACTCGGGAACTGTTTGAACCCGCGGCGTAAACGTTTGCCGTGGCCCTCGGGAACTGTTTGAAACCCGCGGCCGCCGCGGGTTCAAACAGTTCCCGAGGGCCACGGTAAACGTTTACCCATCGCTGGAAATTGTCGAACCATATATTCTCCAGTACCGAGCTAACTGAAAAGTTACAGACACATATAACTCCACAGAATATACAAAGTAGGAATGGACATTTGGAACAGTATCATATACATCAATATTGGTCAATGTCAGATATATATTTGGCTGTGACTGGTGAAATGGGGCTGATGGGATTTGTGACCAGGTGTAGCTCCTGATCAAATAGCATACTCGTATAGCGTAATGGCAATATATATTCCTTGTTACAAGCACGACAGGTGTTTCATTTATTGAATGGCGAACAGTGTAGATCCTGATCAGACTGTGCAGATGCACAGGTTGATCTTGATCTACACTGGTCACAAAACCCATAAGCCCCATTTCTCCAGTCACAGACACATAATTGAGACACGCCATGTGATTTTGTACCTTTGGACATCTGCGTAATTTCATGAAATACTTTACAAAATTTACAATATGTCCGCAAATGGCGTCAAAAGTTAACACAATTTTCAACTTTTGACTTTATTTATGAAAATATTGTAAATGTTGTAAACGTATTTAATGAAATTACGCAGATGTCCAAAGGTACAAAATCACATGGCGTGTCTCAATTATGTGTCTGTGACTGGAGAAATGGGGCTTATGGGTTTTGCGACCAGTGTAGATCCAGAACAGCATGTGCATCTGCACAGTCTGATCAGGATCTACATTGTTCGCCATTCAATAAATGAAACACCTCATATTGAAACAAATTGCTACCAAAATTGCTACCCCGCTCCATACCTCTCACGAGAATAACATATCGGAGGCGAATTATTGTAGCTAGTCTCATATAATTCCAGCACAAAAATATTTACACAATTCCCTAACATTTGATTGGTCCGTTGCAAGTCTCCGTCCAAAATTTATCTCCCAGTAAACTCCCACGCCGAACTATTTTCCGTAACTGTGAGGCGCAGTTAAATAATTCTTAAGAAAACGGAAAATAAACACATGTTCTTGATGAATTTATTTCAAATGCTGGAATTATAAGGAATGAATGGCCTTTTCGTGGAATTTATCGGGGATATAAACTTGGAAAAGTCGCGGGAATACTGGACGAAGCGATAAAAAATTACAATTTTCGAAAAAAAATCAAAAAAAAAAAAGGCCATTCATTCCTAATGTATTTTTGTATTTGCATATTTCGCTCATCTCCGGCACAGAAATGTTCTGGTAATTAAAACATTGACATAACGGTTTACTTTGTTGAATTTTCTGTCTTATTAGTATTTAACGAATACCGGCATTTTCATTTGTGGATTTCAGCGCTACAAATGTAATATTACATGTATAGAGTTGAAACTGTTACATGTCAGACATAAGTGCATGAATTCACATCATGAGAAGGTATACACGTATTGAGATACTATATACAGTATGTGAGATTCTACTTATTATCCACTCGATACTAAAACCCTGATTTGTTCCTGGTTCCACGAACGAACGAGTGCCTATTCTTTACACATAGTTGTTACGTTGTTTTTGTTTTATAATTAGAAAACGAATTGTGTTTGTTGGTTTAACGTGCCACGTTTAAACCAACGAAAATATCATTTTCTAATTTAAAAAAAAGACAACTATGTCGAAACTATGCGTTGTATTGAAAGTAACAACAGGCGCTTAAATAGTTGGAAGCGTATATTGTATCGGCCATATGTTTCGGCCATCTTGAATATGAGATAAAACAAAAAAGACTCACCGTCCCTGTGCATGGCCACGTGGGCGTTGACGTTGTCCAGAGGGACTAGGATGCTCTTGCTGACCCGATAGTAGTGGCGACCGTCATACACCGTTGCCAGAGACCGCTCCGAGGCATGGTGGGACTGGCGCCCGCCACCAATCGCCACCCGGCCCTCGTCACCTGGCACGGGAAATACACATAGGTGGGTGACTCAGACATAGGACCCAGTAAACGGCCCGTTCGAAAGACATTACCCCACCCAGACATTGCTATTATACTATATCCGGTTATCAAGGTAGTAAAGAGCGTGGGGAATATGACATGAGGGCTCGTTCAAACATCACACATTTTGTTATGATACGATGTTGTGTCCGACCAAAGTTATAAGTCTTGTTCATATATATGGAGTTATACCGATGAAAGCCGAAACACGTCGTATGCCTGTGATTCTACATGCACACTATCGGCCAAAATATATGTTACGTGCATGTTGTAATGTCTGTTCGTGAAAGTCGTTCATTGTATTTGGCTGCATGCACTTCTATAACCACTTGTGTTGTGTCTCAGGCCATAGAGACGTTTAGAGACCAAATATGATACACTCCATGTGATTGTGTACCTTCGGACATTTGCGTAATTTCATGAAATATATTTACAGAAAATGTCATATTTTCCGTAAATGACGTCAGAAGTTGACAACATTTTCAGAGTACATGCGGAATTAAATTCTGTCAACTTTTGACTTTATTTATGAAAAATATTGTAAATTTTGAAAACGTATTTAATGAAATTACGCAGATGTCCGAAGTTACAAAATCACATGGCGCGTCCCATATATGGCAGTCCATTCACGGTATGGTGCATACGTGATCTGACAACATACCAGACCACTGTACAGTGAACCCTCTCTAAACCGGACACCCTGGGAGCTCCCCGGGGTGTCCGGCTTAGAGAGGGTGCACTGTAAATCAGATATTTGATCATTCTGAGTTCTGAGATCACGAATAGACATTATCACGTTAGATAAATGACCGGGGAACTTTATCCAAAAAAAGATCACAGGTGTGTTCTTGGTGTCCGATTTAGAGAGGTTACACTGTATATAACTATCAATGTACGCATTGCTAAATGTAGATAGACCATGTGGCTTTGGCAGATCGCGATCCGCGTGTATGGCATTGCAGGGGCGGATCCAGCATTTGAGGAACGGGGGAGTTGTCTAGTTGCGAAGGAAACTCTTGCAATCTACTCCCGTACCGTCCGACGGACGGTACGGGAGTAATTGCAAGAGTTGCCGTTCGCTACTAGGGGGTTGTCCTATTTTTGAGCTCGTCGAAATGCACTTTCCTGTGTTTTACGGCATTTAAATTCAGACTCCAACTGGTGGTAAACTGTAATCTATGTAAACTCCGTGGCTGAACGGGGTGTTTGCAACCCCGGAACCCCCCTCGAGATCCGCCCCTGGAGGCATATCGTTTGACTTGATTGCATGCAACCACCATACATTCATAAGCATACACTAGTATCGGTCATTGTCATACCTACCGATCTATGGTTAAGTTACAGATTAAACATGTTAAAAGAATGACTGAGACAATATAATATATATCATTTTCTTGTATATAATATGTATTATCAAGGCCTGTCAATTATAATATTAATTTGTATCAAATTGGAGATATTTAATTAATGGTATTATCGACATGTCTTATTAATATGTAGTAATATGTATACATTTAAATGGAGTTATCAATCATAGAAGTGTGCTATAACCAATTGACTTTAGCACACTTGGAATTTGAGACAAGCCATGTGATTTTGAACCTAAAACGATGTGCGGTATCCCATCAAAAACATTTACAAAATTTACGATGTTTTTCGTAAATGTTGTCGAAAGTTAACGAAATAGTTTCTGTAAATAGTTTTCATGAAACATCGCACACCTACGGAGCCCCGCAGGGGACATGGACTTTTTTTTATGAATTCGTTCCCACGAAATAACAATTCGTTCCCTTAATTTAACATTTCGTTCCCTCGCATTAACAATTCGTTCCCACGATATAACAATTCGTTCCTCGAATTAACAATTCATTCCCACGAAATGACAATTCGTTCCCTTTACTTAACAATTCGTTCCCTCGAATTAACAATTCGTTCCCACGATATAACAATTCGTTCCCACGAATTAACAATTCGTTCCCGTGGGAACGAATTGTTATTTCGTGGGAACGAATTGTTAAATTGAGGGAAAAAATTCTAATTCGTGGGAACGAATTGTTAATTCGTGGGAACGAGTTGCTATTCCGTGGGAACGAATTAATAAAAAAAAAAAGTCTACGTCACCTGCGGGGCTCCATAAACATATTCTTACATGTAGGTACAAAATATCATGGCTTATCTCAGTAATTAATATCAATATGCAAATCTGACAAAGTACCACCGCTTGAAATGTCGCTTGACTGTGTGTTATTGGCACAGGAGGAAGACTCGGACCTAGGACCCAATACTTGGCTCATTTAGAAAACGTTACCCCACCCACCCATTTCCATACACAATACCTTACAGGCTTATTTGAAAAACGTTACCCCACCCACCCATTTCCATGCACAATACCTTACAGGCTTATTTGGAAAACGTTACCCCACCCACCCATGTCCATGCACAATACCTTACATGCTTATTTGGAAAACGTTACCCCACCCACCCATTTCCATACACAATACATTACAGGCTTATTTGGAAAAGTTACCCCACCCACCCATTTCCATGCACTATACCTTGCAGGCTTATTTGGAAAACGTTACCCCACCCACCCATTTCCATACACAATACATTACAGGCTT
This sequence comes from Conchocele bisecta, assembly GCA_029237695.1. Taxonomy (NCBI): domain Eukaryota; kingdom Metazoa; phylum Mollusca; class Bivalvia; order Lucinida; family Thyasiridae; genus Conchocele; species Conchocele bisecta. The sequence continues at coordinate 57,409,953 of CM055266.1, read as the reverse complement.
ATTTGGAAAAGTTACCCCACCCACCCATTTCCATGCACTATACCTTGCAGGCTTATTTGGAAAACGTTACCCAACCCACCCATTTCCATGCACTATACCTTAGAGTCTGTAAGGTAGAGTGTATGGAAATGGGTGGGTGGGGTAACGTTTTCCAAATGAGCCAAGTATTGGGTCCTATATCCGAGTGTTCCACCTGTGGTTATTGGTAGTGCACTTGAATAATATAATGTCTGCTCATGCATGCACTGGAACTGGTTATCGCGGACCTTATTTACATACAAACAAAATCCTGCTGCGTTCATAAAAGGAGTTCGTACGAACCCATCGAACCGTTCCTGACGACGCATTTGCGTCCGAATGTACAATCTGAACCAAAAATATAATTCCCACAGGAAACCATACCACATACACCGTTCAAAGGAGAATGTCCATTAAATGTAGATGGCACGTTTTATTTGAGACAATATTTGTGGTGGACGAAGTCCTTCGACGTAAGTGGGCCTATTGAGAATACTCACTCTTTGCCGGTAGCTCAGGCTCAGCCAATGACATTGTTTGATACATATCCACAGGTGTTTCTAGGATATATACATGAAACACCTTTCTAAACAATGTACAAAACAATTCCAATACGCCCGGGTCATACACTAGGCGCATTTCAATTGCTTTGTATATTGTTTAGACAGGTCTTTCATGTATGTACAAACAATAATTGACCATCATAGATACGATAGCAACGTGTAGATATCAAACATATTCAGAACCACAGACCAATATAAGAAACTAAATGCTGCGACCGTTAAAGGTACATGCTCACTCAGTAGGCCAAACATGTTCTTTATATGAATTAAATAAGTGTATAATTGTGTCACTATTCCACCAGTTCTAAAAATTACGAGTGCCCGCTAGACATATATAATCATTTACTAATATTTATTTTACTGATAGTGACGCGCGGTGGAATCAGATTATTTTCATGCGCAAATGAGGCATTGTGTGCTTTAATTAGTTATACAAATTAAATTCTTAACCTAAAAAAATAGTATTTTAGACAGATTATGAAGTATGATCATTGCACATTGAAAAATAAATACAGAGAATAAATAGTAATGTCTGTTAACATTTTACGGAAACACGGTTATCGCCCCTGATATCAGTGTGGAAATTTATGTTGGATATAAAATGTATAATAATGCCAATCCATACGTGAGGGAATGGTGAATGAATGTTTATGTTGCCAGGAAATGTCTCAGATGATGTTTTTTGATATAAATAACATTTTGTGCCTACTGAGTGGGCATGTACCTTTAACCCTCCCTAGCATTTAAGTCGTTAACAATCCAAAATGTGAACAATAACTTCTACAAATACAGCAGCTACAATGATGACCCTGTCTTACCGGGTTTGTGGTTGGTATCCAATGCCATCGCTTCTTCGTCCTCGGCTGACGCGGCTTTGGCTGAAATCATTCGGGGAACACTATAAACCCATGCATAGACGGGTTATATAACTGTAACACCCGTCATTAGCATACAGGAGAAGGGACCGTGCAGATATTGCAAACGATGTCTAGGACTCGCGACTCAATATAACTGGGGGCTGTTTCACTAAACTTCACGATTAAATGTTCGTAAGGTCAAAATTATGATAGTCTGTAAATTTCAATTAGTCGGTAACAATGTTTTCTTGTGAACAATTATTGGATTTACATTTATTGAGCATAGGCTGCATATACGGCCTATGCACTATAAATGCAAATCCATCAATTGCAATTTCCAGACGATCATACATTTGCACTTACAAACATTTCAGTCGTACGAAGTTTAGTGAAACGGACCCCATGTTAATAGGCGTAGGCGGGTTATGTAATGTTAACCCTTTCACCACTAAATAACTGGAATGGATAATGATATGGTAATGTTCCGAACAATCCAATGGTCATAAACTGGTTTTCAGACTAGTCCATTTATGAAAATGGGATGGTGTAAAAAAAAATTGAATTCAATAGGACATAATTCCAGCACAAAAATATTTACACAATTCCTTAACATTTGATTGGTCCGTTGCAAGTCTCCGTTCAAAATTTATATCCCAGTAAACTCCATGCCGAACTACTTTCCGTAACCGTCAGGCGCAGTTAAAATAATTCTTAAGAAAACGGAAAATAAACACATTTTCTTGATGAATTTATTTCAAATGCTGGAATTATAAGGAATGAATGGCATTTTTGTGGAATTTATCGGGGATATAAACTTGGAAAAGTCGCGGGAATAATGGACGAGGCCTTCCGGCCTTCGTCCAGTATTCCCGCGACTTTTCCAAGTTTATACCCCGATAAATTCCACAAAAAGGCCATTCATTCCTATATTACTCGACAGAATAGAGCAAAACCTACGCTTATTTCAAATAATGTATAAGTAGTATGAGGTAGTGTACAGTATGACAACAGGCGTGTGGGGTAATGACCATTTTTGAAGAGCATTTTTATGACACAGTTATGTCTTCCACATGTAGAAGCATCCAAAGCTGTTACCTGTAATTTTCTTGCGCATGTATGGCACGAGAAGCACCCTGACGACGATGGCCGTGATGATAGCGGCACCTATCGTGATTATGAAGGTTCCATACAGCGGTATTCTGTTGAACTGCAGCACTGAAATAGTGGGCGTGGCTAGAACTGTACAGTGTCACACAGTGACATGCATTCTCAATGTATGTGTCTGTCAATAGTGTTGCCCACCTGTTATTGTGATAATAGTATCGTATACTTTTCAGTGCTCCAGATAAGCTGCGTATTTGCTTAAATACCCAATTAAAATTGTCAAAAACCAAATTTATTTCAGAAGTAGAGAGTATCAAAAAGCAATAACAATTTTGTGGTACCTTTATCATGCTGCATAAGACAATAAACAGACCACAAATATAGCATATTTTTCTTATTTTCCATGAAGACACATCTTGGTATTTCATTAGAATTGTCTCCAAGGAGACAATTATAATGAAATGCCAAGACATGTTTTCATTTCGAAGCTAACTATTCAATAATTGCTGTCTGTTGATGTGTAAACAGTAGTGTAATTAAAATCTTGAAATATCCAATTGCTTCAGAAATGATGGAGTGAAAATACTAAATTACTAATTCCTTATCTGGAGTTGCTTTGTTAAATGCCTTCTAGGTAAATTGGTCGGCTTGTGATAAATATACACATATATAAAATACTTATCGTAAACACATGCTCATCATTTTACCAACACAAACGTCCATATTTTACAGAAATTGGTGGGAACAGTTTTGAATAAATGCTACAAGTGAGTTTGGCGGACTTACGAAAAATGACACGAGTGTGAGATACACTCCGATGTACAACTGCAGTCAAATGTGGATACTACGGAGCCACGCAGGGGACATGTACTTTTTTTATTAATTCGTTCCCACGACAAAGTTCGCTCCCACGAAATAACAATTCATTGTTAATTCGTGGGAACGATTTGTTATATCGTGGAAACGAATTGTTAATTCGAGGGAACGAATTGTTAAATTGAGGGAACGAATTGTCATTTCGTGTGAAAGAATTGTTAATTCAAGGGAACGAATTGTTATATCGTGGGAACGAATTGTTAATTCGAGGGGAATTAATTGTTATTTCGTGGGAAGGAATTAATAAAATAAATTCATGTCCCCTGCGGGGCCCCGTAGGATACATCATGGTAGGATACATCATGGTAGGGATACATCATGGTAGGATACATCATGGCATCATGGTAGGATACATCATGGTAGGATACATCATGGTAGGGATACATCATGGTAGGATACATCATGGTAGGGATACATCATGGTAGGATACATCATGGCATCATGGTAGGATACATCATGGTAGGGATACATCATGGTAGGATACATCATGGTAGGGATACATCATGGTAGGATACATCATGGTAGGGATACATCACATCATGGTAGGATACATCATGGTAGGGATACATCATGGTAGGATACATCATGGTAGGATACATCATGGTAGGGATACATCATGGTAGGATACATCATGGTAGGGATACATCATGGTAGGATACATCATGGTAGGGATACATCATGGTAATGGTAGGATACATCATGGTAGGATACATCATGGTAGGGATACATCATGGTAGGATACATCATGGTAGGGATACATCATGGTAGGATACATCGTAGGATACATCATGGTAGGGATACATCATGGTATCCCTACATCATGGTAGGGATACATCATGGTAGGATACATCATGGTAGGGATACATCATGGTAGGATACATCATGGTAGGGATACATCATGGTAGATCCTACATCATGGTAGGGATACATCATGGTAGGATACATCATGGTAGGGATACATCATGGTAGGATACATCATGGTAGGGATACATCATGGTAGGATACATCATGGTAGGATACATCATGGTAGGGGTGGTGGTAAACTATAGTCTGTTTCACGAAAGCTGCCCAAATTTTACGGCTATATAAACAATTCAAAAACAAGATTTCTTTTGATATTATTAAATTAAAGGAAAATTTAAGAATGAGCCTTCTTTTTATTTCGTGAAATTTGGTCAAATATTGATTTTATTACGAAAAATGAATTTGTCTATGGGAATTTAACATGGGGGAAAAGGAAGTGGAGGGAGTTGTGGGAGGAGTCAAAAAAAGAAAAAATTTGGAAATTGACTCCGAAACCTGGCTAGATAGCTTGGATATGATCTAACTAAGAAAACAAAAGTTAAATTTTAAAAATCGGTCCAGTGTTTCTAAAATTCGCAATAAAATAAATATTTGACCAAATTTCACGAAATAAAAAGAAGGCTCATCCTTAATTTTTCCTTTAATTTAATATTATCAAAAGAAATCTTGTTTTTGAATTGTCTACATAGCCGTAAAAATTGGGCAGCTTTCGTGAAACAGACAGTAGTCAACCATTTCCTAATTACTTATGTTTAGAAACTAGTTGCGGGTTGTAACTCTGCAAAACGTCCGTACCGGGAGTTTTGCAGAGTTACTGCCCACAACTATCTAGAAACCTGCAGAATGTTAGCGAAATAAATATTGCCATGAAAATAAAGAAATGTATTTAATAATAGCTCTTTAAATGCGATTTTTACTATGATGGCAATTTCTCTGATTTTCGGCTGGTTTCTAAGCATAATTGGGACGCTTTATCCACCTGTGGCTGCCGCCAGCATATTGCCGACGCCGGCGCGACGCGACTTACTCTCGGAGCCTTTGTAGAAGACGGAGAAGAAGTTGACGGCGAGGGTGAACGCGTAGAACAGCGGCAGGAGCTTCAGTCCCGGCTCCAGCTGCTTCTCCTGACAACAGGACGCGGACAAGGTCTACGTAGCTATTGGTTCATGACTAGATTCCATAACCATGGGGTCGCAAGAAGGGTATAACAACCTTAATACAAATACAACTAAATAGTCATGGGTAATCTATGACGTCACAGTAAGTCCTACGTAATACAAGCTGATTTAAAATTAAACCCTACATAATTTGTGACAGAGATGGAGTATTTGCATGCGGTGTTCGCCAGTCGTGTCAAGGACTATAAAGTGAATATTAAACAACTGCACCGGGAGCACAGGTTCTTGAATAATGGTTCATATTTAGGTGTATTATGGGTTCTTTTGGTATCTCTGATGGTGTGAGTGCATTGTTACCAACATACAACTTACGTCACACCCGACGAATTACACGCCTATACGTTTTGATAGTATAAAGAGGAACGGTAAATGTGTAGATAATTGATGATTTCTGTCGTATGTAAATTACCCAAAACCAACGAAATCCGCCCAAATCCACCAAAATACCCATCTGACACCAAAATAATGACCATCTGTTCAAACACCTGTGTCTGTGAGGCCCGATAAAGTAAATAACATGACATCAGACTGCCAAACACCAACAATACACACGACGATCATGATGACCCGGAAATATTTCTAAGGGACTTTACTCTTTCCAAATACGGTAACATATTTATAAATGTGGTCTATATTGTGTGTTAGTTGCGAACGGTAACTCTTGCAATTTACTCCCGTATCGCCCCTAGCCAGCTACGGACGGTACGGGAGTAAATTACAAGAGTTACCGTTCGCAACTATAGTGTTTGTATTTTTCAGAACATGTCCTAGAACCATATGCACAGACGAGACAGAGGTGGCACGTGTTTACCTTGGACAGGATGAAGTGGTTGATGAACTTGAATAAGACGCACGACACAAGTCCGGACAGCAGAGGGGAGATAACCCAGGAGGCCGCTGAAATGGAACATTTACTCGGTTGTACGTTGTATCCATGGGTAGTTCGTACACTTGAATGGGGTAAGTCGAATAAGGGGGCTAAGTCCCTCAGTCTTCCGCTGACGGACCCCTTAAATGTATGTATCCCATAGCACCGAAATGTACAAACACCTATGGGCCGCGGTCAGTGGAAGAATGGGGCTAACTCCCTCGTGGAGTTAGTCTCCTTCTTTCAACGACCCCTTCACTTTATGTATCACCTAGCATCGAGATTAGCCTGGGAATCCGCGAATCTCCTATTTACATCCACCCACTTGACCCCACAGTAAATATGATTTACAATGAGCATTGACTTGAATACAATGGACTTATTTTAGTAGCCCTGTGGTATTGCTGTGAGATGTAGGAAACTGTAGGTCGATGCGAGCCGAAACAGCAGGGGGCCGTTTCACAAAACTTCGTACGACTAAAATGTCCGTAAGTGCAAATTTAGGATAGTATGGAGATTTCAATTAATGGATTTACATTTATTGAACATAGGCTGCATATATGCAGCATTCCCAATAAATGTAAATTCAATAATTGTTTATAAGAAAACATTGTTAATGTGAAATTTACAGACTATCAAAAGTTTAAACTTACGAACATTTTAGTCGTACGAAGTTTAGTGAAACGGGCCCCAGGTGTGCGTCACAACACCGCCATACATACTACAGGCATGTGCTATTTGATCAGGAGCTACACTGGTCACACATCCCATAAACCTCACTTCACCAGTCACAGCCACATTTATTGTAGGCCTTTAGAGGCGATATTTTACTTTCATTGAAATATTTAGTTGTTTGACTTTGTGCTGGTTTCTCAACATTTGGAAAAGTCGCGGGAATACTGGACGAAGGCCGGAAATTCCGGCCTTCGTCCAGTATTCCGCGACTTTTAATTATGGACAATTGAAACAATTTACCATCCCAGTTTCACGTCATTCATCCGTACGGAGCACCGCAGGGGACGTAGAATTCTTGTTTTTATTCATTCGTTCCCACGATATAACAATTCGTTCCCACGAATTAACAATTCGTTTCCTCCATATAACAATTCGTTTCCATGAAATAACATTTATTCGTGGGAACGAATTGTTAATTGGAAGGAGCGAATTGTTAAATTGAGGGAACGAATTGTTAAATTGAAGAAACGAATTGTTATTTCGTGGGAACGAATTGTTAATTCGAGGGAACGAATTGTTATATCGTGGGAACGAATTGTTAATTCGAGGGAACGAATTGTTAAATTGAGGGAACGAATTGTCATTTCGTGGGAATGAATTGTTAATTTGAGGGAACGAATTGCTCAATTGAGGGAACGAATTGCTATATCGTGGGAACGAATTGCTGATTCGAGGGAACGTATTGTTAAATTGGGGGAACGAATTGTCATTTCGTGGGAACTAATTGTTAATTCGAGGGAACGAATTGTTAAACTGAGGGAACGAATTGTTATTTCGTGGTCAAGGACGGAATGGCGGATACAACCAGATACTGGACAATCGTTGCTTGTCCGCCAACTAGAAACTCGTGGACATTTCTTACGCATGATGCACGCCGTGTGATTTTGTACATATAAAGGTGTGCGATTGTTCATGAAAACTATTTACCGAAACTGTGATTGTTATGCCAATGACGTCGAAAATAGACGAAGTTTTCATTGCAAATTATGTATTTGCTCTGAATATTTCGTCAAGTTTCGAAGTTAGGGATGATATCGTAAATATTATAAACATTTATCATGAGATATCGCACATCTTTTAAGGTACAAAATCACACATTTTTTATACTAATTCGTTCCCTCGATATAACAATTCGTTCCCTCGAATTAACAATTCGTTCCCACGAAATGATAATTCGTTCTCACAATTTAACAATTCGTTCCCTCGAATTAACGATTCGTTCCCACGATATAACAATTCATTCCCACGAATTAACAATTCGTTCCCACGAATTAACGATTCGTTCCCACGATATAACAATTCATTCCCACGAATTAACAATTCGTTCCCACGAATTAACAATTCGTTCCCTCAATTTAACAATTCGTTCCCACGAAATAACAATTCTTACCCTTGGGAACGAATTGTTAATTCGTGGGAACGAATTGTTATATAGTAGGAACGAAATGTTAATTCGAGGGAACAAATTGTTAAATTGAGGGAACGAATTGTCATTTCGTGGGAAGGAATTAATAATAATAAAAAAAATCATGTCCCCTGCGGGACTCCGTTGGATTCATATTCAAATTCCACTCAAAATTAAATAATACATGTAACAATACAATGAACCTCTCTAAACCGGACACAAAGAAAACATCCGCAATCTTACTGTTGGGTTTCTTCATTTACCTTAGATGATAATGAGTGTTCATGATTGAAAAGGATGCAAATACATTTCAGAATGGTCCTGTGTCTGATTTACAGTGGACCATCTCTAAACTGGACCCGCTGTCCTGTTTAAAGAGGTTCATTGTATATTGGCAAACTGTTTTACATTTACAGTACATGTAAATATATATTACAAATGTATTCGAAATTGGGCCTACTTTGCTCTGATGTGTCACGTATAAATGTTGACTCCATTGTTATTAACAAGTTCAACATGCAACACATGTAGTATTAAATTATCATTTATAGCTAATCAATTTGAACGAAAACACCATGTAGACAACATTTCAATGTCGATCATTCTAGTTCGTCGCAGTCGAAGACCTTGCGGCTTTTGGAATAGTATGTGACGCCGCGACACAAACGGGTCTCATTTGGGCTGTTGACCAGCGCAGATCCTGATTAGTTAGCTCTTTCAACACCACAGGCATGTATAGTGGGTTTGGCAAACAGTGTAGATCCAGATGAGCCGGCTCGAGACGAGCCGGCTCATCAGGATCTGCACTTTTGCAAGTATTTTTTGTGTTTTTATTCAAGCCCCTGTGGGTTGAATTTAGGTTTGTTTAATGGATTTTCCAGGTCTCGCAGGATCGCGTAGTGATTTTTTTAGCAGCCAACGCACGTTCATAATTTTACCTACGCCATGTTAAAGAATGCGAATGTGAACGGTGCATTATGAACGTTTCACTCATATTTTTCGCCAGCTACATTTTTTTTCGCTACAGTTATATAATTTCTCAAAAAACTTTCTTATTTTATCAAATATTAACTGTCGTGTTGCATAATAATATCTTTTCGCGGGTTATGCTGACCGATACACATACGTCGCTATATACGCCATGAAAAATAGTTCTGATATGAGCTAACATAATTTGTATTGTGTCGTGTAATACATGTGTTGTTATTTTTTCTGCACGACATTTATATTAGAAAATGTTTATCTGATATAATATAATATAAACTGGCATGTATTCATTTGAAGAATTTTTTTTTTCACGCGCAATGATACAACCGCATGTCTCCGTATAGTATTTTCCGACCGCCATTTTATGCCGACCCATTCCATAAACACAAAGAATATGTAAGATTTGTATCGGTTCTATTGTGATAATATATCCACATTTATTGTTATATTATAAATAAGTTATCTCATCTTCTATTGCACAATATTTTTTTAATAATCAGCGTGGTGGAAGCTATTTTATTTAATTCATACCAAGAAAACATTATCTGGTAGCCTGCCTGGAATCGAAACTGAAAGTATGATATAAATAGAACACAGCTACTGAGTTCATCTACAGGATACATCGCGAGTTTGATTGGGAACTACAATCGCGGTGCATATCGTAACAAGAAATTTGTGGCACAGATATTATACTACACAGACTAGTGTAAAAGTGAAACTGTTCAGTGAAATCAAAGGAAATAGGCAAGGGGGGAATCCCATATACAACACGCAGAGTGATTTCCCCTAGACGACTCTTCAAGAGAAATCACTCTGCGTGTTGTTGTTTTTTGTTCTGTCGTGTTTAGTGAATGGATTCTCGCTGTCTACCTTATTCATATACTACTATAAACATATACGTACATTAATAAAATTGTCTGGCACCTGTGGTTAAACATGGTCACATATTATTTAAATAATTAACAATTCATTTCCATGGTTTGCGTGAATATTGTCCAATTATTGATATTATTTACTCTTTTTTTTTTCCACTGCAGATCTGGTTTCAGAGAAGAAGTGATATTGCAGATCTGGTTTTGGAGAAGAAGTGATTGATGGTACATGTATGTGAAAATAACTTCCCCCCCCCCCCCCAACCACCCCACCCCCCCCCCCCCAACATTCCTGTGCATTCAACAAGACTGCATGGGAGGTACATGTAGGAGGGAGTAGCGAAGGGTAATTTAACGATTGGTGTTCATCCTTATGGAGTGCCAACGTACATAGTTTGGCCATCATGTACTAACTTTGGCCCCCTGGTACTTGAGAGCTAAATCCTGTTATGCCCCATTAAGAAAGTAATAGCATTAAAAGCTAATCATATTGCTTTTGGGGTGAGCTAAGACTTAAGTGATTCTGGTGCAGCATGGATCTGGCACCAGGCCAGGAGATTCTAATTTCAGGGCTGAATATATATAGTTTATGTGAATATTGAGCTGTGATTTTGGGAATTTCCCTCATTTTATACAGGTTGAATACAGGATAGTCCATCCTGTTGGCCCGGCCTTACATGACCCTGGCTGTTGATAGGCCGTTAAACACCAATAATCAATCAATCAATCAATCCACAGCACTCTAATTTCAGGGCAGAATATATAGTTTATGTAAATATTGAGCTCTGATTTTGGGAATTTCCCTTACTTTTTTTACAGGTTGAATTCAGGACACATCCTATCCTGTTGGCCCGGCCTTACATGACCCTGGCTGTTGATAGGCCGTTATACACCAATAATCAATCCATCATCCTTAATGGAATGCTGACTTACATGGTTTGGCCCTCATGTACCAACCATTTCAGCCCCCCTGGTACTTGCGAGCTAATATGCGCAACATGTTACAACAGGATAGATACTCCAACACCTAAAATGACTATTTACACTATTATATAAACCATATTTGAATATATGCCTTTGTTACCAGCAATAAACATTTGTTCTCTTATTTTTGAGGGGGAGGTAGGAGGGAGTAGCGAAGGGTAATTTAGCGATCGGTATTCATCTTGTCGGAATGCCCACTTACATGGTTTGGCCCTCATGTACCAACCATTTCGGCCCCCTGGTACTTGAGAGTTAAATCCTGTTATGCCCCATTAAGAATTTCTGTATATGCAAGGATTATGTTCCTATCCTCAGGAGTATGCTTTCTCATCGGCGAGCATTGCATTTGCCAAAATGGTACAAGAGGGCCGAACCATGTAGGTCGACCATATGGTAAGGATGTCCTACTCAGCAGAAGGCTAGATTGATTGATTGGATCCCTTCTATGACCCAATCAAAATGAATGCAAACCAATTTTTAGCATATTGCTTATCCACACACACGTACTGCGCAGAATTTCTGGACTTTCAGTCCTTTGATTTGATTTGTTGCCAAATATATCACAATCCATTCCAGTTGCTTAGGGGTGAAATGGTTAACATACTCATGAAGCGTGGTACAGAGCCAACGTTTTGTCGAATGAATAGGCAATGGTCCACAAGACGAACATCGAACAGTGTATGCCTGATCAGGATGGTCTGACGAAACACTGATCACGAACTCAATAATCCTCTTTTTGTCCTTAACTATTACATTGGCTTATTTATCAAGTAAACGTTTGGGTATATATACACAATCACGCATATTCCAAAGGAAATGGAAGTTTATAAATAATCTTCAAATATCACCTTCAACAAGATACGAGATATAGTTGAAATAAATATCAACTTTTACAAGTTACGAGAGATGGTTGAAATAAATATCCACTTCAACAAGATACGAGAGATAGTTGAAATAAATATCAACTTTTACAAGTTACTAGAGATAGTTGAAATAAATATCAACTGTTACAAGTTACGAGAGATGGTTGAAATAAATATCAACTGTTACAAGTTACGAGAGATGGTTGAAATAAATATCAACTGTTAAAAGATACGATAGATAGTTGAAATAAATATCAACTGTTAAAAGATACGATAGATAGTTGAAATAAATATCATCTTTTACAAGATAAATATCAACTGTTACAAGATACGAGAGATTTTTTAAATAAATATCAACTGTTGCAAGTTACGAGAGATAGTTGTACAATATATGCTATCTTGTCCAAAGTGATGTGTATCTTGATTTTAAAAGATCTAACTACCGAATATCGATATTATTTAAGGAATACCACCATGGGCTGTTGCTTTTACTTTGATACGACAAACAAAATATTTTGTTTCCTAAGGATACCGCGCAAACTTTAAACAGACGAAAGGTATAGTTACCACAGTAAACGAAACAACCCATGAGTGTAGTACTTATATTTACATTGCATATTCAGATAGGTTCAAAAATGAAAATAACCAAATATGGCGTTAAACTAAGAATGATTTTGTTTAACGTCATTTTGTCGCAAGTTATGCAGCAGCGACGTTTCTTGTCAGGTAAGTAGCGTGCCGTTATTGACAACGTCGTGGAGAGATCAATGGTACACTTTAACTAATCAACAACGTCGTGCGACGTCACGTGGGGATATGTAATACATTGGGATATAAATACCTGTACGTTGAATGGACGTTTCCATTATGAATTAATGGAAGGTGTAAACAGTATTGAATACGTTGGGTATCTAGTTTAAATGATGCACGGCAGTATCGTACCTATCATGGCGAGTTTGCCGAAGTTGATGCCCCGAAGACCGTTTACGACGAGAGAGAAGCCGACGGTACCGCCTACGATGCTGTGTGTCCCCGACACCGGCAGTTTCAGGAACGTCGCTGTTATCAGCCATAGGCAAGACCCTGAGGAAGGATATGTGGGGTTATGTATGAGAATATTTGGCCGAAATCACGCGCCTGTTTAAAAAATATGAGGTAATTTATAAACAACTGGTGCGTCAATACGCCGCACAGCATCAGCCATAGGTTCATTTATGGGCAACATTGTATTTATACGCCATCCGGCATTATCCCCTGGTATGAACACTATATAATTCCAGCACAAACATATTTACACAATTCCCTAACATTTGATTGGCCCGTAACAAGTCTCTGTCCAAAATTTTATCCCAGTAAACTCCCATGCCGAACTACTTTCCGTAACCGTGAGGCGCAGTTAAAATAATTCTTAAGAAAACGGAAAATAAACACATTTTCTTGATGAATTTATTTAAAATGCTGGAATTATAAGAAATGAATGGCTTTTTTGTGGAATTTATCGGGGATATAAACTTGGAAAAGTCGCGGGAATACTGGACGAGGCCTTAAAAAATTACAATTTTCGAAAAAAAAAAATATTTTTTGTTTTCTTTTTTTTCGAAAATTGTAATTTGTTATCGCTTCGTCCAGTATTCCCGCGACTTTTCCAAGTTTATACCCCGATAAATTCCACAAAAAGGCCATTCATTCCTATATTGTCGTCTATGCAGAACGGTAGTATGATGGGTTGCCGACACATTGTAGAAACAACGCAACCATATTAAAATGAAAGTAGAAAAGAATGGACACATTTTGATAAACATGTTTTGCAATAATCAGTGGTACACCACCGTCTGCGCTAAACATGCCAATATTTTGTATTTGAAAATATTTGAATGCTGTACTTGCAATGAAGCAGCTTCATTGGCTGAGCCTGTGCTGTGCTACAATCAAGCTGCTTCATTGCGAGCTGAGATGGCCAATAGATGTTCAAAAACGTTGACATCTGGACAAGATTAACGCAGGCGGTTGTGCACTCGGTCGCCTTCACTGATGATCGTACCTGAGAGCGCGGCGACGTTCCCCGCCATAAACACCTCCTCGGTGCCATTCGTGTACAGGTCGGGAGACACTATACCCTTCCGTATTGTGTTCGACACTTTCGCCCCTGCAACACAGAATGTCATTCAGGACCAATGCTTAGAAAACTCTCAGAGCATATTCTCGAAGTGTGTGCTCTAGATCAGTAGGTTGTTTGGTAGTTGCGGAGAGTAACTCTGCAAAACTCCCGCACAGTACGGGAGCTTTGCAGGGTTACTTCCCGCAACTAGTTGATTCGGCGAGACTGAGCACAGAACTCTTGGAAATCAGTAAGCTGATTGGTAGTTATGGACAATAACTCTGAGTTTGGCCGTTGCGGACAGTAACTTTTAAAAACTCCAGAGTTATTCCCATAACTAGTGGATTGGTCGAGACACAGACTGGAAAATGCACTAACAAGGTGCATGATCACGTGGTTACAACAACAACAACAATGGCTGGAAGTGTTGAAAGCGCGCCCACTCGAAAGTAAGTATTATTTGATAGTTTCCATAATAGGCAACGGATGTTGATGAAATATGGCGCAGTAAACGCGCCTTGATGAGCTGCATTTGGTGGTGCCAGTAGTAATGGGTGCATCGTTCCATAGTGGCATACCACTAAAAATCGTACCATAGTGGCATACCACTAAAAATCGTACCATAGGTGGCACCCCTTATTACTCCCATTATCAGGGGGTAGCAACTTGATGAGCTGCATTTGGTGGTGCCGGGAGATCGGCACATACATATGTCGTTTCTGCGAAGGATCGATATCGAATCCTCGCAAAAACGACAAACGTTTGGGCCAATGTACTGAGACCACCAAATGCAGCTTAACAAGACGCGTTTGATGCGCCACATTTCATCAAAATCCGTTACATAATAAGGACAAAATAAACGTTAATGCGTGTATATAAATGACCTCTGGGAGATGACCACGACAAGTTATGCTTGCGGTAAAATCCTACGAGTGACTGACATGCAAGTAATAGTTATATATTGACTTTTTAATAAATTAATGTCGTAGCGAGCGCAAGCGTACGGTGGCACAAATCCTGTCAAAGGGGACATGGGAATATGTTTTACTATTGCGTGCGCACGCAATAGTAAAAAATATTTCCATGTCCCCTTTGTGCCACCGTACAAGCGAGCCAGAAATTAATGTATTCAAAATTCAATTTCGCAAAGCTCCACCCCTAAACGTGTTTCGAATTGCTATAATAGTATGTGATTGTCGGTGTGACAAGAAGAGAGCGCGTGTGTGGGCGGTAATATGCTTTGTGTCTCGTGAACTGATGACAACAAGGCATAAAATCAGTTCTAAATATAGCCCTGAACATTTAATGATTAATTTAATAGATATTGGCGAAAGTGTCGCAATATGCGATTAAGTGAGACGAAATGCTGTTCTTTCATTGGTCGAGAAACTAGGGTAAACAATAATTGAATTTAACTGTTACACTCTTACCTAACAATTAGTGTTTGAAGTAAATGAACTCACCGACAAGAATGGCTCCCAGCATTTCGAATATGGACCCCAGTATGCAGGCTTGCCGCAGCGTGAGAACCTTCGATCCGACGGAAGTTCCGAACGCATTGGCTACGTCATTGGCCCCGAGGCCGAACGCGAGAATAAACGCGACCACAAAACCCAGTATCACCATCCATAGCCAGTCTTCGTTGAAAAGAAGAGTCATTGTTTCAAATGTATTAGAATTCTGAATTGTCCTCCTTGCTATTTCTCCGTTGTTAAGCAGAAATAATTTCGTAAAACAGCCATGCTTTTAGTAAATGGCATCGAACATTTATGAAAAGAGCAATGATAATGCGCAATGGCTGTGCAATGTTTAAACAATCATTCATGGAAAATATATATTTGTTTTAAATATATATAAGCATGCACAATACGATTTATAAGACAATCACTAATCCGAGTCGACGTTTGGATATCCTAGAATATGTCTATCGGATATGCCAATGTTTGGACACAGACGCCGGGTTTTATATCATCTACCCGTTCTGGTTGACCGGTGAACACGTCAGGTCCGATTCATTAAATGACTAACGTTTTGACCCGAATATTGGGTTGCAGATATACGAATCGAATTGTTTGAAGATATAATACGATGTTATTTGTTTGACTTCACATTATGTTAACTCAGATTGTTTATTTTAGTAAATCCGTACTCATCTTATTCAATGTGGTTACTGAAGTACTGAAACTTCAAGAAGCCCTCCGATTCAAAGTACGTATTATTTTATTTTGTTCTTAATATGTAACGGATTTTGATGAAATATGGCGTATCAGTATCAAACACGTCTTGTTAAGCTGCATTTGGTGGTCTCTGTACTTTGGCCCAAACTTCTGTCGTTTTTGCGAAGAATCGATTTCCATGTCTACTGAAATCGATTCTTCACGAAAACGACATAAGTATAAGCCGAACTGAGGACGCCTTTGATGTGCCATATTTCATCAAAATCCGTTGCCTATTAAGGAAACTATCAAATAATACTTACTTTGGAGTGGGCGCGCTTTCAACACTTTCAACCATTGTTGTTGCTGTTGTAACCACGTGATCATGCACCTTGATACATATGTACATCCCTACTTTTGCTTATATCTCATTACTTACCGCCAGGACTTTTTCCTGGTTCCACAAATGTTTACACATCTTTTGGCATCATTTTCGTGTTATATAATTAAAAAACGATATTTACGTTGGTTTAAACGTGTCACGTTAAAACCAACGACAATATAATTTTATACATGTAATTTAAAACAACGAAATCGATGTAAAACGATGCGTTGAAATAAAAGACAGACGTTTAAATAGTTGAAAGCCGGGTATTTAAACGAAAATATCGTTTTCACGTACTAAAACGTAACAAAACGATAATCGTTTCTATGCTTATCGTTGTACAAAATGATAGTTTTCTTTTACTTCGTGTTCGATTCGTTTTCGTTTCTTTCGTATGGGACCCTTTCGCTGTAGTTCAAACCATTCATTTGAATACGCACATGTCATATACACACATAAGTATTGGCGAATTGAGGAGAAAGCAAACATACTTGAAATACTCTTTTCTACATCACCATCACTATTCAGTTGTTTACTACGATACGTCACGTACTACCTACCCCCAGCATGCATGCTATGGTTACCGGTATCATTGCCGTATTTGGTTGTTTATTTATTAAAAGAATCACCATCTGAAAAGTGTCTATTTTCATTAGTGACATGTGATAGTACTGTATGACAAAAATGGGTTTATTAAGTGTTTGCCTAACCAGAATGTTCTGGCTGTCATGTGTGACAGCCAGAACTCGGGTAAGTGGTTGCCCAGTGTAGTTTTTTGTCAAACTAGTACACATATGTAGTCTGATAAAATGTTCTTCAGGGAATTCAGGGATGTTTTCCAATGTTGCTTATTTTATCTGTTTCAGTATCTTTTTTGCATGTGGCTGTGACTGGGGGAATAGGGCTTATGGGGTTTGCGACAAGTGTACATCAGACTGTACATCCGCACATTCTGATCAGGATCTGCACTGTTCGCCATTCCATCAATGAAACACCCGTCATGTTTATAACAAGCAATATAGATCGTTATCAGGCTACAGGAGTGTGCTATTTGTATCAGAAGCTACACTGGTTACAAATCCCATAAGCCCCATTTCTCCAGGCACTGACACGTACGTATAACTGTGACACGATGCCAAATACAAGGGCAAATACAGGCTGCCAAAATGTCTCGTCATTCTGTCATTGACCCTGTTGAACGTGTGACTAATTCAAATGTTCCACAGATATTGGTATTTCAAAATAATATAATCAGCTCACCAGACTAATATGGCCACCGGCTGAAAATAAGATATGTCGGAATGTTCAACCATCTTAAAAATAGAATGTTGTTAATCTTCTGGCATATTCACCCTGTTCACATAATAGGCTAAAGTAATAAAATACTGTTTCCTATCAACTGTTACAGTATACGGCAACTGCATAAGGCTACTTAGATGGCACATGTATGTTAAGTCATATGTCTCTGCATGACTGACTGGCACAAGCCGGTCTCAAATTCCGCGAGGTCCATTTTGTCAGGATATGATCCAAATATAATTAATGTTTCGGTATGATATATCAAAAAGCTTATTTTTTACATTTCTGCAGACAAAATTAAGCTAGGCAGTGTAAAGTACATTTTCTAATTCTACACCATGTGTCATTATATTCCATATACTTCAGGGGCGGATCTTGAAGTACGGGAGTAGATTGCAAGAGTTACCTTCGCAACTAGACACCCCCCCCCCCCCCCCCCCGTTCCCCAAATGCTGGATCCGCCCCTGTACTTTAATCACAGGTAAGACCCACAGCAGGAAAGAAATGTGGCTGTGACTGGAGAAATGGGGTTTATGGCATTTGTGACCAGTGTAGCTCCTGGTCAAATAGCACACTCCTGTAACCTGATACCTATCTATAATGCTTATTCTAAATATGACGGGTGTCTCATTCATGGAATGGTGAACAGTGCAGATCCTGATCAGACTGTGCGGATGCACAGGCTGATCTGGATCTACACTGGTCGCACAACCCATAAGCTCCATTTATCCAGTCACAGCCACACAAAAAAAAAATAGCTCGTCACTGATGGTTAACACTCGTTTGATAAATGTTTTAAATAATTGACAATTAACATGTGTAAACATAGCTGTTTGAATTACGAAAATAATACTATCAAACACGCTTCTAATTCTTATTTATTATGAAATGATCATCGTTTTGAACATGTAGTATCAACCTTTTGTACTGTATCTGAGATACCACTCATTCGTATTCAAAATGCTGATATCACTCATTCAAATATGTGTTATCACTCATTTGAATGGGGGATATCACTGATTCGTCTGGATGATACCATGCATTCGAACAGATGATATTACATATTTATATTGAAATAGGTGATATCACCCTTTCGCATAGGTGATATTGCCTTTTCGATTGCGTGATATCGTATATGTTAATGGGTGGTATCATAAAATGTTATTAAATTCCAAAACCGGCACCCATAGTAAACGACTGCATGACGAATGTGAGCATCAGAACGTCTACCTGTTTGCCTGTCTACTTCGTGTGTCTACGTGATCAATCCGTCGACACTGTTAATCAAGCAAGGCTTGTGAACTATTATGTATGCTTATGGAAATGCGTGGCAGTCCACTCAAATTGTCCAGCTATCCCACTGCGGCATGTTTACACACGTCATTGATGGTGAGACATCGGCATCGTTCTCCGTCACCAATGGAGTACAGCAGGGCTGCGTACTCGCGTCAATTCTATTCAACTGTATTATCTCTGCAATGCCTGCAGTTGCTTTCCATGTTGAGTACCCATATTTCGATAGCAGGTAGCACACACGAGGCAAGTTGATCAACCGAAGACGACTTCAAACAGAAGCAAAAGTATACAGTTTTGTGATTATATATATATTGTGATTGCACATTCGATTACGGGACACTAAACGCCATGCAAAGCAAAATGGATATATTGCAGTTCGGCAGGTCGGGCTACTGCCCGACCAAATACTTCTGCAACAAAAATATGTTTTTTATTGATATATTTAGAATTCACAGATATAGTATACAATCATGTACAAACGTAAAGGCCAGGAATGTAATTATTATTAATAATATTATATAAACATGAACTATATATGCATTTCCCATGCGGTTGATTTAAACATGAATTTTCGGTTTGGTTTTCGTGTCAGCTAGATGTCGTTTGATAATATTATATCGCCGATGCACAAATCTCAGTTAAACCCCGTCTCGTCGAAGCGGTTCACCCGAGTGGTAACAACATACACTTTGAGTGGGTGGTGAGGGTGTACATTTGTACACATACCTTCGCCGGACGAACCTTATGATGCTTCCGACACGCCTGCATAAGCACCAAAAGGTCTAGTTAATTTACCAGCAGGCACAAGGAAAGCCATGCCGAGCACCCACTGATCATAGTCAATGACGAGTTCCTCGCAGATGTAGACATGCTAACACACATTGGCTGCACCCTGTTCAAATCTCTGAGGAAAGTAATGGCAGGATCGTGAAAGCCAGTACAGCTTATGAAAGGCGTGACTCATCCGTCTTTGAATGAAGAGATATTAACCTGACAATTAGGACTTGATTGCTCAAGACCTCTGTTAGCTTAACGAACTGTTAAACCCTTAACCCATTGAACCCGAAAGCCAGCTATATCGGTTTATGCAAACAGTGCAGATCCATATGAAAGTATTTTTCATATTTTGGAGAACAAAAATACCCCTTTTCATGCATGGAAAGTCTAAAAATCATTCTGTGATGATTGGATTGGCTGCACAATTAACATATTACAATCCATTCCAGTTACTTAGGGGTGAAAGGGTTAAAACACTCCTTAATTTTACTGAGAAATCGGTAATTTTCAAACCACCTTGCATACATGTACCTTCAGTACGTAGCACTGTCTAATGAAGGATGTATAACGGCGTCTTCAGCATTCATTTGCATATTCTGTAGGATGTATTAAATGAAATATCACAAAATAATCGTGTTCGCCTCTGTTTATCGGCAAATGTTTTGAATCTCCGCGTCATGTTTCGTTTGGGATTCTCTACATTGCTCTACATGTAAATAGAATATATGCATATATAAATATGTCTCGTACACACACTGATTATGACTTCCCCAGACCGTGTATGTCCAACGAGTTAGCCCTTTCAACCCTAAGGAACTGGAATGTACTGTGATATGCTAATGTTCCGACCAATCCAATGGTCACAAAATGATTTTCAGATTCATCCATTTATGAAAAGGGGGTGTTTTTGTTCTAAGAAATCTGAAAATTACTTGCAAAAAGTACAGATCCTGATGAGACGGCTCGTTACGAGCCGGCTCATCTGGATCTGCACTTTTTGCATAAACCGCTATAGCGGGATTTCGGGTTCAAAGGGTTAAAACATGCCACTATAGTGTTCAGAAACGGGGTCAGGGAATTAGGCTCTAATTTATGTTTAAACGCTTGTTCCCAATGTCAAATGATCTCCGTTAGCAAATGTCAAAAGTTCCATGTTTCCAAATATGCCATGACATCATCATTCAGGAAAATTACTGTTTGGTTTTCTTTCATTTATTCTTCGATGATTGTAAGTGGGCTACAGTTAATCCACCGATCGTGAAATTTAGATTCGAAATTAAACCACCAACATTCAGTGTTTTCAGAAATGGTATGCATCTATACATCGCCATATAGTTAGAAATACATTGAAACCTCGCCAAATCCACTGTAAATCAGACATGTGAGCACTTCTTGACACATTCTAGTGTTTTTTCTAATCATGAAAAGTCATTATGAGATGCATAACAGCGAAACACATCTAAGGTAAACAGTTCCACTGTATAGACATTATGTCTTGTTATGATAACTCTCAATAAAGTCAGATTGGAAAGTATTTTGATTTCGCTCATGTATTCTCATAATAATTCTGTCAGCAAATTGTCGTTATTTAATAGAGATAGTTCCGCTAATAACATATATGACAGGATATGGCATCACGTGGTTTCAGAACGTTTCCGAATCTGATTTTCAGACGTAACGTCATGTTTGCAGTATATTTCTTCCTAACAAACGCACGTACTTTGTTGATATATAGCGCACCAAAGATGATGACCTTGTGTTGTCATGGGTGTGCTAAAAGTTCTTTATAATAACTTATAGCTTTCACGAAGAATCTAGTACCATATATGTCTTCATCAACTGTAGAATAAAGAGTAACATGTACTGCGTTTGATGCGCTATGTTTCATAGAAAACCATCACTCTATTAGAAACGGATATCACAGGAAATCTGCTGTAACACATCGAAAACATGACGCCACGACGTTCGGAAACCACGAGATGACACACCCTGTATGACGCGAGTACCAATACAGTCGACTAAAATGTTCATAAGTGCAAAAATAAAGATAGTCTGTAAATTTCACATTAACTATGTTTTCTTGTAAGCAATTATTGGATTTACATTTATTGAGCGTAGGCTGAATCAATCAATTCACATTTCCAGACGATCCTAAATTTGAACTTACGAACATGATAGTCGTACGAAGTTTAGTGAAACGCACCCCTGATTTGTAATTAACACATCACTTGTAAAACTTTCTGGAAACCCCTCGCAATTGGGACAGCGGTACCAGGCCCGTACGCAAGATTTTCTATTGGGGGGTGCGTCAGGGGTGCGTCAGGGGCGAGCCCCATGTAGTGGCGCGAGTACGCTAGGGGGGTACCCCCCTAGCATACTCGCGCCACTACATGGGGCTCGCCCCTGACGCACCCCCTGAAATTTGTTAAACCTAGATGGCCTGAAATGCACTCTCCTGCATTTTATGTCATTTAAATTCGGATTTCAACGGTGGTAAATTCCCCCCCCCCCCCCCCCCCCTGCGTACGGGCCTGGGTACCCCAAGTTGACTATAATGTCATAAATACCGTCTATGTTTCATCTGTCCTGATTTCTGAACAGAGTGTGTCATATGTAATAAAACATCAGTCCGCATTCAAGATGGAAATGTACACTCAGAGACCGTGTTTCGAAATAGCATGTCAAACAAAGTACAATATCCAAAACCTGTGAATATCAGTTTAGTATTGTATCAATTGGGCACGCAATTAGAACATGTGAGCTATTGTATTTAATTTGCGATCGGTTTAACCAATGTCAGCATTCGCTAACAGAACAGAGCCTATACTGCTTGAGATTTATTCGGGAAACATTTTAACAAACCCTTTTATATCGTTTTGGATGAAATTGTTGTTAATATGACTGTGAGGAATGTCTTTCAAACATAGTATCCAGTATCCAGTACAGTGCAATCTCTCTAAACCGGCCAGCAAGAAAGCACCTGCGATCTAATTTTAAATTACTGTCTGTTTCACGAAAGCTGCCCAAATTTTACGGCCATATAGACAATTCAAAAACAATATTATTTTCGATAATATTAAATTAAAGGAAAATTTAAGAATGAGCCTTCTTTTTATTTCGTGAAATTCGGTCAAATATTGATTTTATTACGAAAAATTGATTTGTCTATGGGAATTTAACATGGGCCATGATGGGGGAACAAGTGGTAAGGAAGTGTGGGAGGAGTCAAAAAACGAAGAATTTTGGAAGTTGACTCCGAAACCTGACTAGATAGCTTGGATATGATCTAACTAAGAAAACAAAAGTTAAATTTAAAAAATCGGTCCAGTATTTCTAAAATTCAAAAAAAAATTCCCCATGTTAAATCCCCATAAGACGTCTATGGGGATTTAACATGGGGAAATTGTTTTTTCGCAATACAATCAATATTTGACCAAATTTCACGAACTAAAAAGAAGGCTCATTCTTAAATTTTGATAACATTTAATATTATTGAAAAAAAATATTGTTTTTGAATTGTTTATATGGGCGTAAAATTTGGGCAGTTATAGTGAAACAGACAGTAGTTTCTTGGTCATTTATCTCAGGTGATACAGTACATTCGTGATCGCATAGAACACAACTATGGCTCATCGAATGCCTGATTTACAGTGACACCTCTCTAATCCGGACACCCTGGGAACCTCCCAGGGTGTCCGGTTTAGAGAGGTTTCACTGTAGTGCAGTTTGTCACAAACAGTTTCGGTCATTTAACTAATTCTGCTGTTTAAGGGAATTTGCGACGAACTGGTCAACTGGCAACGATGACACTTGAACGTACCAGTATTAAAGTGATGCAGTCGTTCAAACTATGGTCATGATTGGTTGGGAACGGCTGTCGGTGACTTATGTAAGACTGATTGTCAAGGGAGCTATCAAACTGAATATGACTACGATAAGAGTAGTACAGCATTAAGTTTAGCTTACCGAAGATCCGGAGTACTGTTTTAAATACCCCGAAAATAGTGGTACATATAGTCGCCACCATGTCTGTCTGTCTGTCTGTCTGTCTGATATTTGCGTTAACGTTTTCGGCTATCTACTTATTACCGTAAGTCTAATTGCCATGAAACTTATTTATCACCTCTGCTCAATGTCAATGTCATTCAGTACAAATATCCAATACGTTTCAGAAAGCTCAATGCAACTGCAAGTCACTCAATATGTTGCTAAACAGTTGACTTCTTCCATACGGTAAACAACGTATTCAGTCCGAAAATGGAAATGGGTGCAATTTGGTCCAAGAAGCGCTCCTGTAGCCTATTTCATCAACATTGCAAAGTATACTTTCCTAGCAAAGTATACTTTGAGGGAGCAATCATTTATTTTTCCTGAAATGCATTATTTCATATAGAACTAACAAATGCATATATTTCATGATTAAAAGTATGCAGAATTATTATACTGAATGTATTACATTATCACAGCCAAATTGGCTGTGATAATGTAATAAATTCAGTATAATAAAAAATAATAAATTTATCATAAAATTGAAAATTTCTCCCTCAAAGTATACTTTGCTACTAAAGTATACTTTGCAATGTTGATGAAATAGGCTACAGACCTCTTTCTGTATTTGAAAAGTAATAAAAACTCTTAGCCTAAATGGTCAACAGTGTCTATTCGATTTTCTTTTGATTTGTAAAACCTACTTGATAAGTTGTTGTTTTTTTTTCGATTCGGCTTATATTTAAGGGTGGGGATTGGCTCGAACACCTTCCATACCCTTGATAAGTCTATAGATATGCAACTTATAGTTTAGGGTTTCAAAGCATGATTGTTTTTCATGAGTCATCTGTTCTATCTTGCGTCTATCTAAGATGGCATTAAGACATACCTGTGTAGAAAATACAAATATAATGCAGAACTAGTTAGAATGTCTGGTACTACACGGTTAACAATTCAGGAGTAGCTTTGCCGTCGTAAGAAAACTATTAAACCGTAATGAAAATGTGTGACTGTGCAAGATTACCAGTATCTACAATTGTTGGAAATGTCATAATGTACCCAGTCAAAGGCATTCTCTTAAGCGGCCCTCACATATCGGTCGCGGCGCCCGCGCGACTCCTAAAACGGACCAAAAAGGGCATCTTCGCGAGGCATCCGGCCGGACACTGCCCGATTTATACGGGATCCGCAGCGATTTTTCGAGGTCGCACGAACGCCGCGGGCGTGAAAACCTGACTCCCAAATCTGCGATTTTCCCAGCGCGATTTTAGGTCGTGGCCAGTCCGTATACACGTCGCTAAGGCCCCACCCGGCGGCCTGACGCAAACCGACCAGTGATCTGGCGGCCGCATGAAGATTTTGACGTAAATTATTGGAAAATAAATCCCCCGGGCGCCGTGGGATTTTCACGGGCCCCTCACGGCCACCCTGCGATAGCTTCACGGCCCCCTCACAGATCCCGCCAGGACGCCTACCGATCTGTTATTTGATCAGCCGGCGCCCGCCAGATTATCTAGCGGCGTCCGGCCGACGCCCTAGCGGGCGCACTGTCTCCACTGCGATACAATGTTCAAAGGGCACCGCCCGGGCCCGTCTAATATGTGAGGGTACACGTCGCAGATATGAAATTCGCCCGATTCATCCACGGGCTCTAAATCTCCCGGCGACTCCTGCGATTAGAAAAATCGCGCGGACGCCGGCTGATATGTGAGGGCCGCTTTAGTAGATGTTACCATTATAACAGGATTGACTGCAACCCAAATGTTCTGTCTGTAACGCAGTGCGACTGACATGTACTTACATGTAAGTCGCCCTGCGTTACAGACAGAACATTCGTGCTAGATTGACTGTACTTACATCGGTGTATCATTCGTTTTAGTTGTCTCCTCTTTCTCACACCGGTTTACATGAATGATAGGAAGTAGCTGCTATGGAAACCTGTCATACAGTGGGGTCAGCTTGCAAGTGCACACACGAACGAACACGACAGGTTGGTTCCAACCTGTCGTGTTCGTTCTTGTGTGCACTTACACGCTGACCCCACTGTAGGTATGGTGACACGGATATGTCGGACCGTATTCAACGTTTATGTCGATGTGTGAGCAGTGGTGTCAATCAACGGCAACTGTCATCCACATGCCATCTAGATTCTGCTGAGATACAACACTATTGTCTTGTTAAAGGTACATACCCACTCAGTAGGCACAACATGCTCTTTATATCAAAGACATCATCTGAGACATTTTCTGGCAAAATAAACATTCATTCACCATTATTCCACGTATTGATTGACATTTTATATCAGATGTAAATTTCCACACTGACATCAGGGGCGATAACCGTGTTTTCTTAAGCGGACATTACTATTTAGTATCTGTATTTATTTTTTGATGTGCAATGATCATACTTTATAATCTGTCTAAAATATTATTTTTTCACGTGACGTATTTAATTAGTATAAATAATTAAACAATATCCTGCCTCATTTGCATATGACAATAGCATGAAACCAGCGCGAGTCACAATCAATAAAATGATTATATCTGTATAGTGGGCACTCGTAAGTTTTCGAACTGGTGGAATAGTGACACACTTTAACTTAAATAATTCCTATAAAGAACATGTTGTGCCTATTGGGTGGGCAAGTACCTTTAAAATAGTAATGCCATTGGTGTATTGTAAAGTAGATAGTATCAACGACATCACTAGTTTAACTTACCAAATACTAGACTCCGGTATACTCATAATAACCCATAGTTTTTTGTTATGTTATCATTTGAGTCAAGCCACCAGGGGGCCGTTTCACTAAACTTCGTACGACTAAAATGTTCGTAAGTGCAAACTTATGATAGTCTGTAAATTTCACATTAACAACGTTTTCTTGTAAACAATTATTGGATTTACATTTATTGAGCATAGGCTGCATATGCAGCCTATGCTCAATAAATGTAAATCCATCAATTGAAATTTCCAGCCGATTCCAAATTTGCACTTAACAACATTTTAGTCGTAAGAAGTTTAATGAAACGGGCCCCAGATGTGGAGATGACATCCATGGTCGGGTGATTTATTTGACAATTCAGTCCAGCCCAGCAGGCCACATGACCGTAACGTATTGATGTCGAAAGTCCGTGGTACTCCGATACCAGTGACTATGTTCAACCCGCCTAATAATTGACAAGCCATGTGATTATGTACCTAAAAACATGTGCGATCGATTTTTCATATCTTATTCACAGAAACTGTACTATTTTCTGTAAATGACGTCGAACGTTCACGAAACTTTCATAACGTCAAAGATCTTTTGTAAACAGTTTTGATGAATACTCGCACATTTTCTTAGGTACAAAATCACATGACTTGTGCTGATATAGCTTGACAACAGAGTGCTTTCAGCCCATTAATGACAATAATAGGTTGTATGGTACGGAGCCCCGTATTATTAATTCGTTCCCACGAAATAACAATTCGTTCCCACGATATAATAATTCGTTCCCACGAATTAATAATTCGTTCCCACGATATAACAATTCGTTCCCTCGAATTAACTCTTCGTTCCCACGAAATGACAATTCGCTCCCTCAATTTAACAATTCGTTCCCACGATTTAACAATTCATTCCCACGAATTAACAATTCGTTCCCGTGGGAACGAATTGTTATTTCGTGGGAACGAATTGTTAACTTGAAGGAACGAATTGTTATTTCGTGTTAAATTGAGGGAACGAATTGTTATTTCGTGGGAACGAATTAATAAAATAAAATCTCCATCCCCTGCGGGGCTCCGTACTATGGTAATATTGAGAACTTGAGTATGCGACCAGCATAGACATACATTGTCGCATAGACTGGAGTATTGGCGTTTGTGTTTCTCATCAGATATCTCTATCTCCTACAGCAGATAAGGATCCATGACGGGTGTTTCACAGACTGAATGGCGAGCAGTAAAGACCCTGATCAGACTGCGCGGACGCGCAGTCTGATCTGGGTCTACACTGATCGCAAAAGACAATACTCCCTATTTGTCCAAAATTGACAAAAAAAGATATATATATTGTTTACATTTGATGACAGAGCATATCCTGATCACGTACCAGGATTGAATATATTTCTTATCTCAGGATCTCTACTTCACTGACTAAATGGCGAATAAAGCAGACCCTGATCACGGACTACATTGGTCGCAAACGTCGAAAGGTCAATATGCTCACCCGTTGGTCCATATACCGATGACTCGGCCAAAGATCGGATGACTTGGCCAAATATCATGTTTGAATGCTCGTTAAATCTAACTGAAACAGAGCCACCGGACGTGTGTACTTCAGTATGGAGGGCAACCCAGTGTATCGTGTGTATAGGCTGACAAGTCTACAAGCACCAATGATGTTTGATATATGTGCCGCTAACACAAAATTGGGCTTATTAAGTGTTTTCTCAGTGTAACCCCTGGTCAACAGGAGTATTCATGACGCTTGTTGCTTAAGAAAGAACGGACGTTATAGAATATGACATTTTGTTTCAAATGTAGTAGAATCATAAATGTTACTGAATATCTATATAAAGTATATCTGACCCTGTTCTTCAATATCTTAAGAGTATATTATACCGAGCATTGAGTTAAGTTGCCATCTCCACCATTTTAGTTTGTAAATGCTATCGGACAGCTTCACAACTTGGAGCGTTTGACACATACAGCAAATAATATGGCAGCAAACCTAATAAGATTTGATGCAATACATCCCAAATATATAGGACGACAACGTCCTATAAATATCATTTCAGCAGACTACAAAAAAAGCTAGATATCTGAGATTTTCTACCATCACTCACAGCATATACAATGGACAGTTATTCAATGTGTAAAATGCCAAACTGATGCACTGTCTATTATTAGAAGTACATCCGACACAGGTAAAAACCGTATTTACTCGCATAGCAGGCAAGTAGACAGTAGTGACAATACACTCCGATAACTGCTTACAAGCCACCGGATTCGATACAGTATGTATGGTAATACAGGTATATATCTACAGCACATTGTGTTTTGTTCTTACTGTTGCAGTCTTTACTAAATTCTCAAACATTTTAATAAAGGGTCAACAAACCCTTCATATATCATACTTTGTATATAAATTTGATGAAAATAAAGCATAGCATGATGTCTCCCCATCATGTTGCACCAAATGTTATTCATGTGTTTGTCATATTATTAGTGGTAGGTGTCAAACTCAATAAGAGGTAAAACTGGCTGATGTCTTGTACACACTAAGATGGCCGACATGGCAACTCCATGAACCATGTAGGATATAGTAAGAAGCGAATGTTCACATGTATGTTATGATTATATCCCATCACATTTACGAAGCAATTATGTATGAATCATTAAATGACAAGGGGCCCCATGGGTCCTCAAGCCTGGTTAACCCTTACACTACTGAATTAAATATTATAAGTAGAACTCGAGTTATTGCGTGGACAAGCTGTGTTCGACAGACTGTGCAAGGTGAATAAATAATATGACCTTTTTATTCAATGAAGCATATACAACTAGATAATACTGAAAAACTAGAAATTGACGCTTGTCGACAAGCGCATGTGTATCCCCCTCCCCAGATACACAAGTAATTTGAAAAAAGGGTGTTCGAGTTATGCTCCGGAGACAAAATCAGTGACGGAAAAAACAAAGGGAGATAACTAAAAAAATATAGTGATGCAAGAGTTGTCATTCTTGCGTGACACACCTTTAGGGTTGTGGTCTATGCATGTGTGAAGTTTCATGAAAATATTCCAAAGGGTGTTCGAGTTATGCTCCGGACACGAAATCAGTGCACGAAACAACAAAGGGAGATAACTAAACAATTAACGACGCAAGAGTTGTCATTCTTACGTGCGACACACCTTTGGGTCGTCTTCTATGCATGTGTGAAGTTTAATAAACTAGAAAATGTGTTCATAGAACACGGATGTCCCACATATCGCTTTGATAATAAATGAGGCCAAATTCCAAGTCAAAATTTTCTTTTACCTCAGCGTTAAAGTTTTTGAAGCACCAAGTATGTCACCTTGACCCTGGGCTTGGCGGGGGCAGGACGAACGTGGATAGGGCGGTAGAGGACCATTAGAGCAATGCATATATGAAATATGAAGCTGATCCGTGAAAGAAAACAGAAATTATAAGATATTTACCTGAGCGTTAAAGTTTTTGAAGCACTAAGTATGTGATGTTAACCCTGGGCTTGGCGGGGACGGGACGAACGTGGATTTGGCACAGGGCGGTAGAGGACCATTAGAGCAACGCGTATATGAAATATGAAGTTGATCCGTGAATGGAAAGAAATATTATAAGATATTTACCTGAGCATTAAAGTTTTTGAAGCACCAAGTATGTGACCTTGACCCTGGGATTGGCGGGGGCAGGACTAACGTGGATTTGACACAGGGCGGTAGAGGACCATTAGAGCAATGCGTATATGAAATATGAAGATGATCCATGAAAGAAAACAGAAATTATAAGATATTTACCCGAGCGTTAAAGTTTTTGAAGCACTAAGTATGTGACCTTGACCCTGTGCTTGGCGGGGGCAGGACGAACGTGGATTTGGCACAGGGCGGTAGAGGACCATTAGAGCAACGCGTATATGAAATATGAAGTTGATCCGTGAATGGAAACAGAAATTATAATATATATACCCGAGCCTGGGCTTGGTGGGGGCAGGACGAACGTGGATTTGGCACAGGGCGGTAGTGAACCATCAGAGCAATGTGTATATGAAATATGAAGCAGATCGGTCGAAGGATGAAGAAATTATGAGACAGATAACCCGAGTGTTAAAGTTTTGTGACGGACGGACGAACGGACGGACGGGAGGACGGGACGCACGTTCCTACGAATGAATACTTGTTGGGTTTTTACTGTATAAAAATACCCAACAAGAGTACCCAACACTATCCTAACACTACCCAATAAGATCCCCGTACGCTTACAACAAGTACCCATTCGTGTGTGCGGACGGACGGACGGACGGACAAGGGTAACACTAAATGCCCCCTCCACTATCGTGGTGGGGCATAAAAATATTCCAAAGGGTGTTCGAGTTATGCTCTGGATACAAAATCAGAGCACGAAACAACAAAGGGAGATAAGTAAACAAGAATTCCGCGGAATCAGATGCCTCGCCTTGTCCCGCCTTCACCTCGAGCCTGGGCCCGAAAGCAATTTTCACTGGCCCGAACATATTATACAATTATTGACTAGTGAGCCATAGAATATCAGATTATATTATATGGCTCACTAGTCAATAATTGTTTTATTATATGATAATAGTCTGTATATAGCACTTACGACCTTATGCTACTAGACAAAAATTGAAAAAGAATTTAAAAAAAAAAATGAAAAAAAAAATGGAAAAAAAAAGTTTAAAAATTAAAAATAATAATGCTTGCTACTGGAGCCCAGAATTTTTTTTTAGTAGTCCTATATGTATCTACATATATCTGCACAGGTCCACATAATGCCACAATATTTTCAACACAGTTTACGGAAACTGAATGTAATATACAAAAAAAATTAAAATAATAATGCTCGCTACTTGAGCCCAGAATTTTTGTTAATAGTCCTATATTTATCTACATATATCTGCACAGGTCCACATACTGCCACAATATTGTCAACACAGTTTACGGAAATGTAATAATGTACCTGTATAAATTACCTGTAATAAGTAAAAGAATGTAAAAAAAAAAATGGAAAAAAAAATTAAATTTAAAAAAGATAAAAGAATAATGCTCCCTACTGGAGCCCAGAATGTTTTTTAATAGTCCTATATTTATCTACATATCATACATACACAGGTCCACATATTGCCACAATATTTTCAACACAGTTTACGGAAATGTAATATAATCATTTACCTGTATAAATTACCTGTAAGTGGTCAGTGGTCAGTTGCACATGCTAGCACATGCATAGGTGAATAGTCTGTATATAGCACTTACGACCTTATGCTACTAGACAAAAATTTGAAAAATAATTTGAAAAAAAAAATGAAAAAAATAAAATGGAAAAAAAAAAGTTTAAAAATAATAATGCTTGCTACTGGAGCCCAGATTATTTTTTTTAATAGTCCTATATTTATCTACATATATCTGCACAGGTCCACATAATGCCACAATATTTTCAACACAGTTTACGGAAATGTAATATCCAATGTAGTAATTTACCTGCATAAATTACCTGTGGTCAACAGTGGTCAAGACTGGACATTTGCACATGCTAGCACATGCTAGCACATGGACAGGTGAATGGTTCTCCCAGTCTCTATTGTTCTCTCTACAGGTAAGGTGTACAGAGCACACGAGAAAAGGTGTACAGAGCAGACGAGAAAACGGGTCTTCATGCATTATTGTCCAGTTTGTAGAGTGCGCAAAAAAAAAAACAAAAAAGGGAGATAACTCAAAAAATTAGCTACGCAAGAGTTGTCATTCTTGTGCGCGACACACCGCCGGGTCGTGGTCTATGCATGTGTGAAGTTTCATGAAAATATTCCAAAGGGTGGTCGAGTTATGCTCCGGACAGGAAATCAGTGCGCGAAAACAAAAAAAAGGGAGATAACTAAATAATTAGCTATGAAAGAGTTGTCATTCTTGTGCACGACACACCTTCGGTTCGTGGTCTAATTGAATGTGTGAAGTTTCATAAAAATATTCCAAAGGGTGGTCAAGTTATGGTCAATCAGTGTGCGAAACAAAAAAGGGAGATAACTAAAAAATTAGCTATGCAAGAGTTGTCATTCTTGTGCGCGACACACCTTCGGGTCGTGGTCTATGCATGTGTGAAGTTTCATGAAAATATTCCAAAGGTTGGTGGAGTTATGCTCCGGACACGAAATCAGTGCGAGAAACAAACAAGAGGGCCATGATGGCCCTAATTCGCTCACCTGACTCCATGAACACCAGAGGAGAATGTGACATTGAGTTCATGTGTTTTAAAAAAATTGTGCTATTTTTAGATGGCGGTCATCTTGGATTAAGCGATGACTCATTTTACAAAATCTGAAAATGCTTCACCCAGCATCGGCCATGTGGTTCCTGAGAAAAAGACGTTAAAAATCTTGAATAAATGGACCTTTTGGTGGCCATCATGGATGACATAATCATCCGATTCCGACAAATATTGCACCAGAGTGATCGCCTCATTGATACCTTCAATTTGATATATGACATGACCATATTCAGGCAAAAATAAAATTTGACCCCAATTTGACCCCACGGGCCACGCCCATTTTTAACCCCGGCGTCACCATTTTAACAACTTTCAAAGAGCAATGTACACCAATCATTCCTACCAAGTTTCGTCGAAATCCGGCTAGCGGTTCATGAGAAGAAGATTTTTTAAGAAT
The DNA here is from genome assembly GCA_029237695.1 of Conchocele bisecta. Classification (NCBI taxonomy): domain Eukaryota; kingdom Metazoa; phylum Mollusca; class Bivalvia; order Lucinida; family Thyasiridae; genus Conchocele; species Conchocele bisecta. The sequence continues at coordinate 57,376,444 of CM055266.1, read as the reverse complement.
TTATGCTATTTTTAGACGGCGGCCATCTTCGATTAGCGATGACCTCCATTTTAACAAATCTGAAAAGGCTTCACCCATGGACCATAACTTTTAAGTTTGGCTACCATGGGCCAAGCGGTTCATGTGAAGAAGAATTTTGACATTTCGGCGGCCATCTTGGATGACATAACAATCCGATTTGGACAAAAAAATGTACCGGAGTAATCGCCTCATTGATACCTTCGATTTGATATATGACATGACCATATTCGGTCAAAAATAAAATTTGACCCCAATTTGACCCCACGGGCCACGCCCATTTTTGACCCCGGGGTCACCATTTTTACAACTTTGAAAGAGCAATGTACATCGATCATTCCTACCAAGTTTTGTCGAAATCCGGTTGGCGGTTCTTGAGAAGATTTTTTAAGAATTTGTGCTATTTTTAGACGGCGGCCATCTTGGATTACGTAATGACGTCATTTTAACAATTTTGTAATCCCCCTACCTAAGGACCATGACCATGAAGTTTGGTGACTATAGACCCAATGGTTACCGAAGAGAAGACGTTTGAAAATGTTCACGGACGACGGACGACGACGGACGACGACGACGGACGACAGACACATTGCGGTAATCAGTTATGGTCAATCAGTGTGCGAAACAAAAAAGGGAGATAACTAAAAAATTAGCTATGCAAGAGTTGTCATTCTTGTGCGCGACACACCTTCGGGCCGTGGTCTATGCATGTGTGAAGTTTCATGAAAATATTCTAAAGGGTGTTCGAGTTATGCTCCGGACAAGAAGTGTCTGCGGCGGACGCGGACGCGGCGCGCTGTCAAATCCATAGTATCCCCCGACGGAGTCCGGGGGATACAATAACTAGCGTTGCAAATTAGTTTTTTTCTGCAATCGATGGTTACGAATTTAATCAATAATCCCATCTTACATATAGCAACAGTGGGGTCAGCGTATAAGTGCACACACGAACGAACACGACAGGTTGGAACCTCAAATAATTAATGCTAGCTCTAGATGATCTTGCATTAAATATTTAGAGCTGGCTCCAAGTGATTTACAGCTCTTCAAATCATTTGGAGCCAGCTCTAAATATTTAATGCTAGCTACAAATTTGCAACAAGTAATTCGCTTATACATAAACTCAAATAATAAATTAATAAATAATTAAGTTGTTGCTAGATATAATAAAGAACGGGATTAGAGCATTAATTATTTAGAGCTAGCATTACCCTTAGACCGCTATCTTAATTTTTCTGTCGTCTGCTGTTCATCTTCTATTTTCCATTTTTATCATCAAACACATGCTTTGACAGCACTTTAGATTAATTTACAACATGCTTTGACAGCACTTCAGAATCATTTCCATTGGAAATGATTCTGAAGTGCTGTCAAACCATGTTTTTATTGAGAAATAAGGCAATATATAACAGCAACAGCAGACGAGAATTGTTGTGAGTAGCGGTCTAAGGGTTAATTATTCGAGTTTATGTTGTTTATTTATTGATGTTTTAACGGCCTATCAACAGCTAAGGTCATGTAAGGCCGGGCAAACGGGTTCGATCCCGTCTTAACCTGCTGCATTGGGGGTGAATCCGAAAATCAGAAAAATCGAGAAAAAAATAGAATAACCCGACATAGTGCCAGGTCCATACCACACAAGTCACTTGGTCCCTTCCCCTAAAATAGGATTACGAATAATCGTAATACTCATATAAGGGGTATAACCAGTTTCAACTGTCACATACAAAATGCCAAAGACATATGTGACGGTCAAACCAGGTCTCCAGTCGGAATTCCGGCAAGGATGAACTCCGATCGTTAAATTACCACCATGCTCCCACCTTCCCGCGACTCGAGTTTATGTAGATTTGGCATTCCATAAAGGTGGAGGGGTGTGTAAAAATGAGCAACATTGGATATTGTTTAAACCCAACAAGGTGTTTATTTCCTGACGTATCAATCATTACAGCATAATTTGCATACATGTACAATCAAATGTGTTATCGACCATGATTGGTTTGGGATAGACATGTAAATTAAGTAATATATCGGTTAGCATCAGTATATGGCAGTCTAATTATTCATTGGCAGTAACTAATACAAGGTGCATGATCACGTGGTTACAACAACAACAACAATGGCTGGAAGTGTTGAAAGCGCGCCCACTCCAACGTAAGTATTATTTGATATTTTCCTTAATAGGCAACGGATTTTGATGAAATATGGCGCAGCAAACGCGATTTCATGAGCTGCATTTGGTGGTCCCGGGAGTTCGAATCTGGGTATTATATTCATTCCAACAATCGGAATAGGATGTAATCATGTTGAGGGTGGTAGGGTTGTTTGTTTGTTTGTTTGTTTGTTTGTTTGTTGGGGTTTAATGGCCTATCAACAGCTAAGGTCATTTAAGGCCGGGTCAATAGGTTTAGTACTAAATCCCATATATTACCTGTATAAGTAGTACAGGTGTATTTCAGTGCCAGACTGGCGAATAGTGTAGGCCCTGATCAGGGATTCCGCTGGGGAAAATTAAAAAATCGGCACTTCCAAAAAAAAAAATAATAATAAAAAAAATAACCAATAGGATAAAAAATAAAATTGGCGATAAAAAATTACAATTTTCGAAAAAAATAATATTTTCTCGAAAATTGTAATTTTGTATCGCCAATTGTTTATTTGTATCGCCAATTGCGATCGCCAGCGGAATCCCTGCCTGATCATCCGCGCAGATTGGTATGGGACTATGCTGGTGCAGATGTAGTACAGTACCTCATCTAAGATGGACACCCGTTTATACCAGTGGCAGTAGTATACATGTACAGCCGATTGTATTATTAACCCTTACTAGCTGAATTAATGTTTGTCGTCTGCCGGAAATGTTTTATTTTCAATATTTCTCGACAAAAACCTGTTTTGACAGCGCATGAGAATCGTCTCCACTGGAGACGATTACATGTGATGTCAAAACCATGTTGTTTTTTTAAAAGAATTATTGCAAAAATGAAAAACGTCGGACGACAATTTCCATCCTGTCTCCAGCGTAGTGAGGGTTAACAACCACATGAGACACACCATATAATTTTGTACCGAAGAATATTTGCGATTTTCATGAAAGATATTTACAGAAACTGTGATATTTTCGGTAAATGACGTCGAAAGTTGACGAAATATTCATAGTAAATGCGGAATTTACTTATTAAGGCAATATGGTAAAGTTGGTAAATAGATTTCATAAGATATCGCACATGTTCTTGGTTACAAAATCACATGGCGTGTCTCAATTATAACATGATACATACAGCTTCAGCTGTATATTAACTTATCAATTTGGGTCAAATATCACAAAGACATCAATAGTAATTAGTTTGTAACTATACAGTTGATTAATTAATCAATCGAGTGATTGAAAGGAGTTGACTGTGCATTCACCCTTTCACCACTCAGTAACTGGAAAAGAATATTCCATTTTATATATGGACTATTCTATTAATCAGAAAAGGGAGAATTTCATAAAAGCTGTGAAAATATCCACAAATAGTGCAGAGCCTGATGAGACGGCTCGTTACGAGCCGGCTCATCTGGATCTACACTGTTTGTACGCATTGGGATAGAGGCGTGTGGTGTTGACAGGGTTAAACAGCAGCGGCTAGTAAACATATGTATAATCTGCTCACCAATATAGTAAGAAGGTTAACAGTAAGTGACAGCTACAGTCTGGATTTGTTCCTAGTTCCACAAACGAATGTTTCGTTTTTTATAATTATAAAACAATGTTTTCGCAAACATCATTTTCTAATTAAAAACAACGAAATCGACGACAAAACGATACGTTTAAATAGCTGAAAGCCGGGTATTTAAACAAAAATATTGTATTCACGTACAAAAACAAAATGATAATCGTTTCAATACACATCATTGTACAAAACGATTGTTTTTACTTTGTTTTCGTTTGTTTTGCTCGGGAACCTTCAACAAATCTTCACTGTAGATCACACCTTGTGCTAATCAATATTACTTGAGTGATTGAATGAAACGTTGCGTCCATTCAACAAAATAGTCAAATACAGATATGCATTGGCACGAGGCAAACTGAGTACATGGTGCAAAGTTTTGCAGATGGACATCACAAAATATTTTGTTCATCTTCATAAAAGTAAAGTATAGTGGCATCTCACAATGTTAGCCCTTACTACACTGAATTCAATCTTGTCGTCGGCTGGAAATGTTTTATTTTCAATATTTCTCAACAAAAACCTGGAGATGATTCTCATGAAAAGCAGTAGACGACAATTTCCGTCTCCAGCAAAGTGAGGGTTAATATGAATTTGCAGTAAAAGACAAGTATAGGCAACAATTGAGACGCGCCATGTGATTTTGTACCTTCGGAGATCTGCGTAATATGATGAAATACGTTTACAAAATTTACAATATTTTCCTTAAATGGCGTCAAATATTATAAATTTTGTTGTTTGTTTGTTTGTTGGGGTTTAACAGCCTATCAACAGCTAAGGTCATTTAAGGCCGGGTCAATGGGTTTAGTACTAAATCCCATATATTACCTGTACAAGTACATGTTTTGTTTATTTGTTTGTTGGGGTTTAACGGCCTATCAACAAGGTCATTTAAGGCCGGGTTTAGTACTAAATCCCATATAACATGTACAAATTGGGGGAAAATCCCAAAATCAGAACTGATTATTATGCCACAGGGTTTCGAAGAAACGGGTGGCATATAGTGTTTGGACCGTCCGTCCGTCCGTCACACTTTTCGGTTAACCACTTTGTCAGTTTCTCAAATATGCTGCAGGTGGCATCTGCGTTCGACAGACGCATTTCTTGTTTACAATAAAAAACAAGAAATGCGTCTGTCGAACGCGGATGCCACCTGCAGCATATTTGAGAAACTGTGACAAAGTGGTTAACCGAAAAGTGTGACGGATGTTCTTACAAATGGATACTTATGTGGCTTATCACATGTTAAATATTAGCCACATAAAAGGATTTTTTAGGTGGCTAATTGTAACCAACCCTATCCTTTACTAAGTCCATAACCCTGTGGGGCTAGCCACATAAGTACCCTAATGTGTGCCCGGACGGACGGACAGACGGACGGTCCAAACACTATATGTCACCCGTTTCTTCGGAACCCGGTGGCATAAAAATATATATTCAGCCCTGAAATCAGAATAATCCTGATCTGATGCCAGGTCCTTGCCACACCAGAATCACTTGGCCCCCTCCCAAAAGCAGTAGGATCAGTAATAATCTTACTACTTTCATACTGTGATTCCTATAAGGAAGAACCCCTAACGTTAATTTACGCCGTAACATTCGCCCGACCAACCACCCACTATAAATTTTGTAAACATATTTAATGAACTTACGCAGATGTCCAAAGGTACAAAATCACATGGCGTGTCTCAATTGAGAGAGAATTCTTAACAAGGCAAGTCGAGTGTAAATGTAAAAATCAACTGCAACACAAAAATGAGCAAATTCATATGTACAAAATGCATGAACAACTAACAAAGAATAAAGCATATGCATAAATATGTGAGCTGTTGGATGACAAAGGGTATTTCAGAACATTTTCCACCAGCGTAGCTTCAGTTCGGTGTGCACATCATGATCAGTAGTCTAAACTACTGTCTGTTCCACGTTTTGCTGCCGACAAACTTTTGGCTATTAAGCACATTAAATTAAAAAAAAAATGAAATTTAGTTACTTTTTCATCAATAACAAAATAGGAACCCTCCCCAAATTTTTTCACAATAAAATCAATATTTGATGAAATTTGATCAAATACATTTAAATATTTTTTAAATTTAATATGTTTAATAGCCAAAAGTCTGTCGGCAGCAAAGCATGGAACAGACAGTAGGTCTACGCTTATCGCAATTCCGCCAGTGATGTATTCTATACTTACAGGATGATCTGCAGTGGTCACTAGTGGTCAAGAATGTTCCAAAATACCTTTTGTAACGCAGCAGGACCATTTGTAGAATGTTAAAAAGCAAATTTTAGTTCACTGTGGGGAGGTTGTAAGTTAAATCTGATGCATGTATTACGTGACAAGTAAGTGCACTGTGTGAAAAGCAGTCCAATATAATAGGTACTTGTGATTTTCATATTAAAGCCAAACTTTATGGTGTTTGCACAGGGCGGCCAGCTGGAAAAACGCTGTCCTATTTAAGCCAACACATGCCAGTTTAAAAATCAAATATTACAAATACAGTGAAACCTCTCTAAACCAGACACCCTGGGGACCTCCCAGGGTGTTTGTTTGTTTGTTTGTTTATTAGTGTTTAACGGCCTATCAACAGCTAAGGCCATGTAAGGCCAGACAAACGGGTTCGATCCCATTTTAACCTGCTGCTTTGGGGGGGAAATCTCAAAATCAGAACGGAATATTTACATCAAGAACAAATATATTCAGCCCTGAAATTAGAATAACCTGACCTGGTGCCAGGTCCATACCACACCAAAGTCACTTGGGCCCCTTCCCTTAAAATAGGATTACGAATATTGTAATACTCACATAAGGGGTATAACCAGATTCAACAGTCACATACAAAATACCAAAGACGTATGTGAGGGCCAAACCAGGTCTCCAGTCGGGATTCCGGTAAGGATGAACCCCGATCGTTAAATTACCCATCGCATTCTCCCACCTGCCACCCACTCCTCCCAGGGTGTCCGGCTTAGAGACAAGCGATGTTTCTAACCGATAAATGCAAAATGAACATGTAGCAATACAGGAATGGCACTATTTGAATGGAATGAAATGGTGCTATTTGAATGGATTTGATCAATCAAATCTATTCAAATAGCACCCTGTCATTCCAAATTGAATGGAATGAAATGGCGCTATTTGAAGGTTTTGTTTTTTAAAGGGCAAATCAGCAAGCTGAAATTGGTCAGGCAATAGTGGCATACATGTACTTTGAACAGGAAATGGTGGTTAGATGCCCTTTGCGAATGCCAGAAAACTTGGGTTCCGTTTACCATACAGAGGACTTACTTCCTGTAATGCAACCAAATTTTCAGTGCTCTTGAGAAACTACAGGCTGGTGATTACTGAAAAAAAAAACGTAATTTGCTTAGTTGAGCCTCACGATCGGTCAAACAAACTTCGAAGGTTCGAGTACAAGTTCAGAATATAGCTAGGAGTTAAACATATTTGACTACAATTTTTTTCTATTTTTTTTTTTTTATTTTTTTTTTTAATTTATTTATTTTTATATATATTTTTTTTTGATTATCATATTTTATTATGATTTTTTTTTTGATTTTTTTTTTTTTTATTTATTTTTATATATATATTTTTTTTGATTATCATATTTTATTACGATTTTTTTTTTCTTGATAAAATTTTTCCAACATAGGACGAGAATGTACCAGTAGAATTAAATGAAACTGGAAAGATGCCCGTGATCTATGTTGCTACTGCATATGAGTGGTCACAACATATACTTTAACTGAGGAGCAAGAAAACAAACAAGAGGGCCATGATGGCCCTAATTCGCTCACCTGACTCCATGAACACCAGAGGAGAATGTGACATTGAGTTCATGTGTTTTAAAAAAATTGTGCTATTTTTAGATGGCGGTCATCTTGGATTAAGCGATGACTCTCATTTTACAAAATCTGAAAAGGCTTCACCCAGCATCGGCCATGTGGTTCCGGAGAAAAAGACGTTAAAAATCTTGAATAAATGGACCTTTTGGTGGCCATCATGGTGGCCATCATCCGATTCCAACAAATATTGAACCAGAGTGATCGCCTCATTGATACCTTCAATTTGATATATGACATGACCATATACAGCCAAAAATAAAATTTGACCCCAATTTGACCCCACGGGCCACGCCCATTTTTGACCTCGGGGTCACCATTTTAACAACTTTGAAAGAGCATTGTACATCGATCATTCCTACCAAGTTTCGTCGAAATCCGGCTAGCGGTTCATGAGACGAAGATTTTTTAAGAATTTATGCTATTTTTAGATGGCGGCCATCTTGGATTAGCGATGACCTCCATTTTAACAAATCTGAAAAGGCTTCACACATGGACCATAACTTTTAAGTTTGGCTACCATGGGCCAAGCGGTTCATGTGAAGAAGAATTTTGAAATCTCTAATAAAAGAACGACCTTTTGACCTTTCGGCGGCCATCTTGGATGACATAACAATCCGATTTCGACAGAAATTGCACCAAATGTGATCGCCTCATTGATCACTTCAATTTGAGTATATGACATGACCATCATTCGGTCAAAAATAAAATTTGACCCAATTTGACCCAAATTTGACCCCCACGGCCACGGCCCATTTTTGACACCCGGGTTCACCATTTTAACTACTTTGAAAGAGCAATGTAACATCGATCATTCCTACCAAGTTTCGTCGAAATCTGGCTAGCGGTTCATGAGAAGAAGATTTTTTAAGAATTTATGCTATTTTTAGACGGCGGCCATCTTGGATTAGTAATGACCTCTATTTTAACAAATCTGAAAAGGCTTCACCCATGGACCATAACTTTTATTAAGTTTGTTTGGCTACCATGGGCCAAGCGGTTCATGTGAAGAAGAATTTTGAAATCTCTAATAAAAGAAAGACCTTTTGACCTTTCGGCGGCCATTCTTGGATGACATAACAATCCGATTTCGACCAGAAAAATGCACCGAGTGATCGCCTCATTGATACCTTCAATTTGATATATGACATGACCATATTCGGTCAAAAATAAAATTTGACCCCAATTTGACCCCACGGGCCATGCCCATTTTTGACCCCGGGGGGGGTCACCATTTTAACAACTTTCAAAGAGCAATGTACATCGATCATTCCTACCAAGTTTTGTCGAAATCCGGCAAGTGGTTCATGAGAAGAAGATTTTTTAAGAATTTATGCTATTTTTAGACGGCGGCCATCTTCGATTAGCGATGACCTCCATTTTAACAAATCTGAAAAGGCTTCACCCATGGACCATAACTTTTAAGTTTGGCTACCATGGGCCAAGCGGTTCATGTGAAGAAGAATTTTGAAATCTCTAATAAAAGAACGACCTTTTGACCTTTCGGCAGCCATCTTGGATGACATAACAATCCGATTTCGACAAAAAATGCACCAGAGTGATCGCCTCATTGATATCTTTAATTTGATATATGAAATGACCATATTCAGTCAAAAATAAAATTTGACCCCACAGGCCACGCCCATTTTTAACCCCAGGGTCACCATTTTAACAACTTTGAAAGAGCAATGTACATCGATCATTCCTACCAAGTTTTGTCGAAATCCGGTTGGCGGTTCTTGAGAAGAAGATTTTTAAGAATTTGTGCTATTTTTAGACGGCGGCCATCTTGGATTACGTAATGACGTCATTTTAACAATTTTGTAATCCCCCTACCTAAGGACCATGACCATGAAGTTTGGTGACCATAGGCCCAATGGTTACCGAGGAGAAGACGTTTGAAAATGTTCACGGACGACGACGGACGACGACGGACGACGACGGACACATTGCGGTAACAATAGCTCACATGAGCTTCGCTCAGGTGAGCTAAAAATGAAAAAGAAATCTGAATGTATATAATGGGTTAAAATATAGATTTGTTTAGGGTTTGTGTTAGTATAGTATCAGTGTATGTCAATTAGACTAGGAATATTTTCTCTTTTTTCAGCCAATGCTGAATAATATTTTAGCCCGAAACCGCAAACGAAACTTAAATTGTCTTGGACTAATAAACACTGCACCCACAATCATAATTGCGTAGCTACATATTTTGCATAGGTAAACAACTACGTACATTTTGCGTAGGCAAGAAATTACTAATCAATTGTGACTTCCCGTCATACAAGGAGACTTATTGATTCGTCGTGGCAGTGCAGTGCAATACATGGCCAACTATCGTGATACAAGGATTGTGTTCGAAATCTACTTTGTTATATCGAAGGCAATCCTGATTTCTGTTCGAAGTCATCTGGGACTACACTGTTCATGCAGACAGTAATCCTCTTTTCGTCTCAGTGAGTCCCCAGTTACAAGTAATATGAAACCAGCTATGTGATTTTGTACCTAAGAAGATAAAAGATAAAAAAATATTTACAGAAACTGTGATATTTTCTGCAAATGACATCGAAAGTTGACAAAATGTTCAAAGCAAATGCGGAATTCTATTCCGCATTTGCTCTGAACATTTTGTCAACTGTCGACATCATTTATGGAAAATATTAACAATTTTGTAAATATTCTTCAGGTGATAATGCCCATCTTCTTGTGTACAAAATCACATAGCGTGTCTCTATATAGGACATTGATTTTTCTATTCCATTAAGTCGACAGTACATACATGTACAAGCATACACGTTAAGAAATTAGCATTATGTATATCAAGTGCAATATAGGAAAGTGAATAGCAACAGCTTGAAACATGACGCAGTTTGAGAAAAGCTGTGCAGAATATGCATTAATTCCAACCAGTTTGCTAGAAATTGTACAATAATTGGTCAGTGCAATAACGATGATGACCATTAGGAGTGTAATGATACACATACCTCACGATTCGATGCGTATCAAGATACTTGGGTCACGATACGATTTATTTGATTTCATTTGATTTATTGGTGTTGCATTTATGTTTGTTTGGTTATTAGTGTTCAACGGCCTATCAACAACTAAGTTTGCTGCATTGGGGGGAAATTCCCAAAATCAGAACAGAATATTTACATCAAAATAAATATATATTCAGCCCTGATATTAGAATAACAGGACCTGGTGCCAGTCACTTGGCCCCTTCCCCTAAAAGTAATACGATTAGGAATAATCATATTACTCATACAACGGGTATAACCAGATTTAACCCTCACATATAAGAATGCCAAAGACGTACACGAGGGCGAAACCAGGTCATTGATTCCGGTAAGGATGAATCCTGATCGTTAAATTGCCCATTGTATGCTCCAACCTGCCACCCACCGATATGATTCATCTCACGATACTAGTACCTCCTTCACAAAGTACATTTTCAATGGTCCACATACATTTATGCGACATAATGCATAAAACCGAAACCAAAATTGGTTGCAGACATCTAGCCCGATTTGTGTATATTCCCAATGGTTTTAGTATTCGTACAGTGTATCATGAATTGCATTGTCTGCAAAATATCGCGGTGCATTATAGGAATGAATGGTCTTTTTGTGGAATTTATCGGGGTATAAACTTGGAAAAGTCTTGATAGGCTTGGAAGGCCTCGTCCAGTATTCCCGCGACTTTTCCAAGTTTATATCCCCGATAAATTCCACAAAAAGGCCATTCATTCCTTATAATTCCAGCATTTGAAATAAATTCATGAAGAAAATGTGTTTATTTTCCGTTTTCTTAAGAATTATTTTAACTGCGCCTCACGGTTACGGAAAGTAGTTCGGCGTGGGAGTTTACTGGGATATAAATTTTGGACAGAGACTTGCTACGGGCCAATCAAATGTTAGGGAATTGTGTAAATATGTTTGTGCTGGAATTATCAATGTTTGTTTGTTTGTTGGGGTTTAACAGCCTATCAACAGCTAAGGTCATTTAAGGCCGGGTCAATGGATTTAGTACTAAATCCCATATATTACCTGCACAAGTACATGTTCAAGTACATGAACAAATGGGGGGGGGGGGGGGGGGTGGGGGGGGGGGGGGGGGGGGGGGGGGGGAAATCCCAAATTCAGAACTGAATATTTACAATAAAAAAAATATATATATTCAGCCCTGAAATCATAATAATCCTGATCTGATGCCAGGTCCTCGCCACACCAGAATCACTTGGGGCCCCCTCCCAAAAGCAGTATCATCAGTAATAATCCAATTCAACTCCCAGGTAACAAAAGAGTGTGCGGTGCATCAAACGTTCAGTGAATCGTTACATCCCTAAAGACCATACATATGTATATAGACCAATCATAAACAAGTAACAAGCGCAAAATAACAAAAAGTTTAGATTAATCAGAATGTGAAATGGAAGAATGTTGATCGAATGAATTGGATGTTTGCATCCATTCAACATGCAGGAAATGGAAGAAATGGAAGACGAGATACTACAGGGATATTTTTTTTGTGGCTGCGACTGGAGAAATGGGGCTTATGGGTTTTGCGAACAGTGTAGATCCAGATCAGACTGTGCATCCGCATAGTCTGATCAGGATCTGCACTGTTCGCCATTCCACTAACGAAACACCTGGCTAAAGGAATGTGCTATTTGACCAGGAGCTACACTGGTCACAAATCCCACTCGCCCCATTTATCCAGTCACAGCCACAATTACACACTATGACTGGAGAATACAGTTCCGTAACGGAACTGTATTCTCCAGTCATAGTGTGTAATTGTGGCTGGTAGACAACAATATATGAGGCATAACAACACACATTTCATAACAGTAGGCGACAACCAAGGATGCCATTGATGTTCAATCAGTGTCGACCATGATCTGCCTGCCTGTGTACATGTACCGCGGTACATCATGGCTGACGGACTGAATTCAATTCTACGTTCAATTAACATTGCACAGACAGTAGCCGATTTCATGATTTGATTTACTGGTGTTTAACAGCCTGTCAACCGCTAACGTCATTTTAGGCCGAGTTAAAGGGGTCGAACCCCATTTTTCACCTGTTGTGATGGCCGATCGGTTTGTGACGATCGGTTTGGTGCACTCATCTCGATTAGGAGAGTTTGAGGCAGCACTGGTAACCTTTCATTTACACAGAAATTACTGTTGTTATTTAATCAGAATAATAGATCTAAAATCAAAATAATGGCTGCCATGATACAATAAATATCATTAAAACCATTGATAAACGATTTTATTTATGGAATAGAAGTAATTGCTCGTTTCATATGATACATCAAAGTGTACGTACGAAGCCAGATAGAAAGTAACGAGATTTTCATTAAATCAGCTAGAGCCATGTTGCTCTTAATATGAAGTGATGAACAACATAGCATAGTTATAAACAATATTGTTCATCACTATACTGGGATCGGGAGGGAAAAGCGTAAATCCGCGTATATCCGCCAAAAAGCGTAACTTGTTCATCCCTGTTCACATATAATCAGCGTCTACACCAGTTTACAAATGGGCCCCCAGTGCTGACAAAACAACCTTAACCCTTTCAACCCAAGAGGTCAGAAAGCCAGCACGTGCAAACACTGTAGATCCTGATGAGCCGGCTCGTAACGAACTGTCTCATCAGTATCTGCAGCATTTGTCACTATTATTCACCTCCAAAAAAAATCCACATTTTGTAATTAATGGAAGTTCAAAAATTAGTATGAAAAACTCAATGTAGGTTATCCAGGGTTCAAAGAGTTAACCCTTTCAACACCACAGGCCTGTATAGTGGTATTGGCAAACAGTGTATATCCAGATGAGCCGGCTCGTGACGAGCGGTCTCATCAGGATCTGCACTTTTTGCAAGTAATTTTCATATTTTTGAGAACAAAAAAAACAAACCTTTTCATAAATGGACTAGTCTGAAAATCATTTTGTGACAATTGGATTGGTAGGAAAATTAACATATCACAGTCCATTCTAGCCACTTAGGGGTGAAAGGGATAATGCAATGTTTGTGGAGACACAGATGCAGATAATGCCAATCTCTGAGGAAGGGTAGACGATATTCTCATGAAGACACATTGCTCAATATACATTGTAGTTACATTAAATCTTTGGTCAAAGTAATGTTCACCGGTACATAATACAGCCCAGGGGGCCGTTTCACTAAACTTTGTACGACTAAGATGTTTGTAAGTGCAAATTTTGGATCTTCTGGAAATTTCAGTTAATGGATTTACATTTATTGAGCATAGGCTGCATATGCAGCCTATGCTCAATAAATGTAAATCCAATAATTGTTTACAAGAAAACAGTGTTAATGTGCAATTTATCATTATTTTGCACGTACGAACATTTTAGTCTTACAAAGTTTGGGGAAACGGGCCCCAGATTTGTTGCTTGTTCCACAAACGATTGTCTATCATTTACACATCGCTTTGACACTTTTTCGTTTTCACAATTAGAAAACGATGTTTTTCTTGGGTTGAACATGCTTAAAAAAAAATGACAAGCGTCTAAGTAGTAGAAACTCGGGTATTTAAACAAAAATATTGTTTTCAATTACAAAAAAAAAAGACAATCATTTCTATGCATATCGTTGTACAAAATGCTGATTTTCCATTCGTTTTTGTTTGTTTCATTTGGGAACCTTCAACAAATCTTCGCTGTATTTAAGCAGACATTTGTCCTATCCAATACTGTAAGGAGTAACATTGAAGCCAATCCAATTGCCAGGCACACAAAAAACAGGTTAGGCAACGTGACTTAGTACACAGAACCAACATACATGGCTGTTACAAAACACAGAAAATGGAGAAAAATGTACGAACAGAGCTCCAGATAAGCTGCGTATTTGCTTAAATACCCAATTAGAACAGCCAAAAACCCAATTGAAATCAGCAGTAGCGAGTATCAAAAACCACTTACATAAAACAATAAACAGACCACAAATATAGCATATTTTTCTTATTTTCCATGAAAACACATCTTGGTATTTCATTAGAATTGTCTCCAAGGAGACAATTCTAATAAAATGCCAAGACATGTTTTCATTTCGAAGCAAACTATTCAACAATTGCTGTCTGTTGATGTGTAAACAGTAGTGTGATTTTATTTTACCCAATTAAAATTTTGAAATACCCAATTGCTTCAGAAATGATGGAGTGACAATACTCAATTAATAATTCCTTATCTGGAGCACTGTATGAATGTTGTATTTGTCGAATAGCCTATTCCGAATGTTCGCTAGATAGCGAAACAAGATTTCTTGATGAGATGATTCTAAAGAATGCCAAACAGCCAGATGTGGACAAAACGAGGTAATTGATGTAAAATAGTACAATATATATATTAATACATAATGTGTAAGCAATGCAAACGAATAGGCCCCAAGCTGAGAAAACGTACCGGTATGTACATGTTGGAGATTACAGGCATTCGGTGTGTTTCGGCTTTCATCGGTATAACTATATAGATATATGAACAAGGCTTCTAACTTTGGTCAGACACGACCTCGTATCATAACACATTCCGCGATTTTATTAACGCTAATGTGAATATTTTGGTGGAAAGTGCACATGTTCATTTGAGAATTATTGTTATCTTGCTAAAAGAACATAGTTAGAACATATTTATGCAAATAATATCGAATTACAGCCCTTTTCCGAGGTCAGACACAAACTTGTATAATAACAATTGAAATAATGTGTTTAAGGCTCTAACATCAATATTGTAGTGGCAAGTTCATATGATCATTTGAAAATAATGGATATCCTGCAGAAATACATAGAATGCATAGAAATTTTAAACATGTTATTCCGTTATGCTACGAGGTCGTGTCCACCAAAGTTAGAAGCCTTGTTCATATATATAGAATTATACCGACGAAAGCCGAAACACACCGAATGCCTGTGTTGGAGTCCACCCTTATAATGCTGAATTAAATTTTGTCGTCTGCTTTTGCTTTTTAATTTCCCATTTTCTCATCAATAACATGCTTTGGCAGCACTTTAGAATCATTTCCAACGGAAATGATTCTAAAGTGCTGTCAAACCATGTTTGACAAAGAAGGCAAACTGTACAGCAACAGCAGACGACAATCTTCATTTTCCGCATTCTGAGGGGTAAAGTTAAGCATGTGAGAACAGTGTAGCACTTGCTGTCGGCCCACAACGCAATGATGAAAAGCAAAACATGGCCCACCATGACAAAAATGGCTTTCCGAGTAGAGTCCGATAAATAGAGAACACAACGCTATATCAAGTTTATCAAGCATGGCTAGGAAACGCGTAGGAATTCCGAGGCTTGCCTAGGAATTCCTACCGTTTCCGAGCCAAGCCTGATAAACTTGATATCAAAAGACAGTAGTAGCATGGTATTCTATTTATCAGGTAACGTTTTATGCTAGAAAATGACAAAGAGATGATGTCGTTATCCATGGACGGAACGCGGACTTGTTTACGCTGCGTCACTATACTGACGTCATTCGGTAACGTCACGTGACATCATCCGATCAAAGGAATGTCATTTTTCACTTCGTTGTAGCCCGGATGTTTGTAGTCGATGATCAAATATAAAATAGTTTTCGATGAAAAAAAAGAGTACATCAAGTCATTACACTGACACCATTCGGCGACGTCATGTAACACCGTTCAACCCATGAAACATCAGTTTTCAAATCGTTGTAACCTGGATATTAATATTGTACGAGGCGGTACGTATATGGCCAATACAAAGCGCGTGACCTGATAAAAGCCCATTTCTGTCATGGTAAGTAGGAAATAAGCAAAAAGGACTAAAAAGATGTATAGACAACAATGAGTAAGATAATTAAAATCACATATGAAAAGATGCTTACTATATCATTTAATTCAACAGATCCTTCAAAGACTATCAGATACATAGTAATCAAGTATAAAAGCAAGATAACTATTAAAGAGTATTATAACTGCGAAACAAAAGATTCTATTGAAGACAAAAATATGCAGTTGAAACCACACAGGTTTTTACAACTGTACAACTAGCTACAAAGCTCGGCAAGCCTCGTATACACATTGTAGATATGGTCGTTCTTAATACTGGTTATGTTTGGGAATACATTTATGGACATGAAACACGAGAGATTGCATATTATAATACAAGTCAATTTCGATTTACCAGTACCTTTCACACGTTTCAACATTTTGTCACACGTTGCCAGAACATTGGCTGAAAGACATGTACATAACAAGAGAACAACAGGGATCCGTTTCACTAGACTTTGTACGACTAAAATGTTTGTAAGTGCAAATTTAGGATCGTGTGAAAATTTCTATTGATGGATTTACATTTATTGAGCATAGGCTGCATATGCAGCCTATGCTCAATAAATATAAATCCAATAATTGTTTACAAGAAAGCACTGTTAACGTGAAATTTAGACTATTGTAATTTTTCACTTACAAACATTTTAGATGTACGAAGTTTAGTGAAACGTCCCCAGGTACATAGTATCAGTGTCAATGCCTGTAGCCGAAACATGTATGCAACTACTGAATGTGAAATTTCAAAGTTAAATGACCTTGACCTTGGGTATGAGGGGAGCATGGGTGGGGTGTGGAATGAATCTATGAATGATGATAAACATGCACATGAAGTTTGAAGCCAATTGGTCATACACTTAGGAAGTTATAGGAAAATGGAGAAACGTGCACGCAGCTACTGCCTTGACCTAGCGCACAAGGGGATCATGGGTAGGGTGGGGAATGAAACTATGAATGATGATAAACATGCACATGAAGTTTGAAGCCAATTGGTCATACACTAAAGAAGTTATAGGAGAATGGAGAAAGGCGCACGCAGCTACTGAATGTGAAATTTCATCTAGTGAATATGAAATTTCAAAGTCATACGCTAAAGAAGTTATAGAAGAATGGAAAACGGACAGACAGACAGACACAGACTGACTGACTGACTGACGGACGGACGGACGACAACATATCAGTACTCACTGATCACACAATCGGTGCAGGTATTCAGCTTGGCCTAGGCATAGACAGGGCGCATATACAATCAATAAGTCCCATTACTAACCCGGCTCAAATATGTTTTTTTTTGTATTCATTTTATAAAAATATATGCATTCCTTCAAAAATACATTTTTCATGTACAGTTCACGAGCACATTAACACACTAATTTTAGCTGAATACGCATTGATTATTAACAGTGGGAGTACAAAATACTCACAGCATAATGAAAATACGCATTGATTTTCAAATTGAGTAGTGGAAATACTGTAATACAGTTGAAAATGTACTTAGTTGAGTTGCAAAAAAGCAAACATTTTGCAGCTCAACTAAGTACATTTTCAACTGTATTACAGTGCAAATAAGTGAATACGAAATAACACACTCAAATAAGTGAATGGTATAAATTTGCTTGGATCATTTGTTCCCTATTTAATAATGAAGAAAATCAATAATCAATTTGTGAAAATAAAATACGAAATTAATTTAAAATCAGGAGGTATAACACTCTTTAGACATAAAGCTTATCTGGAGCTCTGTTACTCATCTTCCAACACTGAGGATTGCACCGAGTCACACACCAACACTCCACAATCGCGATTGCTTCTGAACATATACTTGAAGTTAGTACTCAGTTCAGGCCCGACCAATCGAGCTGGATTGGGAGCCCAAATTTCTAGTATCACGGAGGGTGATGTATGCAACGTACACCGGCTATTACAACTCCGCTTGGAAATATCTTATTTTTTTGTGTGATAAAGTGCCGCCAGCTAGTTAAATAAATAGAGTTTATTCAACTGCCGTTTTGAAATACCGGATTCCCGAGACATCTGCAAATCCGACATAGAACGTCTTCGTCGGATTTACAGTTTCCAAGGGATATAAATCCGGTATTTCAAAATGGTAGTGGAATAAATTGTATATTACATGCTCTTTGAAAAATGTGAAATTTGCTCTTAGACCCTCTTATAACGTTAATTTTGACTTTATCGTATGACTTGTTTCTTCGCCGGAAATTACGTCAAAACATGGAGTCATTATTACGTCTCGTGATCGTCTAGGCGGGATAAATCCCTCCAGAATCATGGTAAATCACTGGGTCGCATGTAATAAATGGTACCAATTGCCTGCTTGACAGATGCCTGGCATACATGATAGGAATTGGGAGGGACTGATGTTCCGAGCTTAACCCTTACTACACTGAATTAAATGTTGTCGTCTGCTGGAAATTATTTATTTTCAATATTTCTCGACAAAAACCTGGTTTTGACAGCACATGAGAATCCGACTTCAATCGTCTCCAGTGTAGACGATTCTCATGTGCTGTCAAAACCAGTTTGTTGTTAAGAATTAAAGCAAAAATTAACAAGAGTGTCGCAAGTCACAAAATACGCCCGTCGAATATGGGCCAGACAGCGAAGATGCAGAAATGTGAAGCTGTCACCAAGGCAAGAAACATTAATGAGAATTTGAAAGTCTATAGCAATATTTCTTCATCTCGTTGTGCTAAACATGTATACTAATTTAGGCAGAGATAGAAAAGTAGAGTGTAAAGTAGAAATGATAGGGAATTGGATACAATAATGTAGAAAAAATGGCTAAGTTAATAAGGTGACATTTTTGTTAAAAAATATTTTTTCGGCATAAAAACACCAAGGTGCACATCTTCAATATGTGTAGAAGACGTGTGTATAGTTTCAAATCGATCGACTGAACGGTTTCGGAGGAGTTGTGTACACAAACTCTGTACTGTATATAGAATTGTATACAAAAATGTAGAAAAAATGGCTAAGTTAAAAAGGTGATATTTTTGTTAAAAAATATTTTTTAGGCATAAAAACACCAAGGTGTTTCGGAGGAGTTGTGTACACGAACTATGCACTTATTCTGTCAGCCGCCTGCCCGCCCGCCCGCCCAGCGGTAAAACATAATATGTACCGTATTTAAAAACGGTCGTACGGTCGTATAAAAACAGCAGACGGCAATTTCCGTCAACAGCGTAGGAAGGGTTAAGTGTCTCACAAGTCAAATCTGGCTGGCCCTTTCAATAGGGGCGACACTATAATAAATAACACTTAACTTTACTATCAGACTGCAACATAACATATTCGTTTTTTTCTGTTTTTTTCTAACATCACTTGTAATAGCAGCATGACGGATGTTTTATTGATGGAACGGCGAACGGTGCAGATCCTGATCAGACTGTGCGGATGCACAGTCTGATCGGGATCTACACTGTTCGCAAAACCCATAATCCCCATTTCTCCAGGCACAGCCAAATTTTGGAAACTGATTGGAAAACGGGCGGAAATATCCGGTACACGTCACATGCTATGCCATCCACCGCGCTTACACACTCAAATTCTATCTACAACCAAGCACCGTCAACGCAGTTTTGACAACAAGGCGAACGTGCATAACACTGGGAATAGTAGCGAAACACAGCAGTCGTGGCTGCCGTGCTGCCGCTATACCAGTTTCCGCAGGACCGCCATGAGTGCTGCGCTGCACCCACCCGCCACCGGCAAAGTCACGCACCACGCTATCACAATGTTTCGGAACAGTTTCCAGTCGACGCCCTGCTTCGATCGGAACCAGCCCACAAACACGATGGAGCCGACCTTACAGTGCGTCGTTGAGATTGGAATACCGAGGTTGGACGCGCCGAGCACGGTCAACGCTGATCCCACTTCGATGCAGAAACCGCTGAAATGGCAACAGATACTTCAATGGCACTGGTTCTCGGGCATGGACGGAAATTATGTGTGTATCATACCAAAAATGTTCCAACGAGCTGCCGGAAAAAGGGTGAGTTTATTAAAAACAATAATATTGAATAATAATAATTACCATGATGAATGCTAGTGAATGCATATCGTTGCACAAAACAATCGTTTTCACTTTTTTCGCCATTAGTTTCCATTTGTTTTTTTGGGGGGAAACTTCAAGAAATCTCCACTGTACACCGCGTAGACGTGACCGGAAACATGGTGAGAACAGGTGTACCTGGACTGAGTGGAGCACTTTGTTCCCTTATAATAGGGGCCCATCTTCGGTGTTGGCATACAGCACCCATGTGATAATGCAGTGAAACCTACCTAAAAACCAAATACTACAAATACAGTGAAACCTCTCTAAGCCGGACACCCTCCGAGGGTGTCCGGCTTAGAGAGGTTTCACTGTATTTGTAGAGAGGTTTCACTGTAAATCAGGCATTCGATCATTCCGAACCATAGATGTGTGCTATGCGATCACGAACAGACATTGCCACCTGAGACAAATGATCAAGAAACTCATAAAAAAATAAGATCACAGGTGTTTTCTTGATGTCCGGTTTAAGAGAAGTTCCGCTGTATTATACATCTCAAACTTAACCCTTCCTACGCTGTTGACGGAAACTGCCGTCTGCTGTTGTTCATTTTTGCTTTAATTCTTAACAAAAACCTGGTTTTGACAGCACCTGAGAATCGTCTCCACTGGAGACGATTCTCATGTGCTGTCAAAACAAGGTTTTTGTCGAGATATATTGAAAATAAAACATTTCCAGCAGACGACAACATTTAATTCAGCGTAGTAAGGGTTAATGCCTGCACCTGATGGAGGCTACCTTGTATAGAGTAGAGGCGTACCTGGACGGGGTAATCTTGGTGAGATCCTCGCCCATGGTCTTCATGACGCGGCGGCCCCACACCCAGAGCCCAATGGAGATGCCAGCGCCCCCTATCAGCAGGATCCAGATGGGGACCGGGGCCTTCTGGGCTGCACTGCCCGTCGTCGCGGTGATGTAGAGCGCCACCAGGGGGCCGATAGCGTTGCTGAACACAACACAATTACAATTGAGACACGTCTTGTGATTTTGTACCTGTGTGATTTTCACGAAGTATGTTTACAGAAACTGTGATATTTTCTGTGAAAGACGTCAAAAGATGATAAAATTGTCATAGCAAATGCGGATTCTAACATTTTAACATGAGACGCAAAAGGAGCTGTAGAGTTGTAAAACAAACAAAACATGGACAACCGACTCCAAAACATGGCTAGATAGCTTGGAAATGATGTAACTAAGAAAACAAGTTAGATTTTGAAAATAGATCAAGGAATTCCAAAATATTTGTCGATCTATTTTTAGCCCCGATGTTAAATAAATTCCCATAGGAAATTTGTTTTTTTCACAATAAAATGTCATTAAATAAAAAAAATTCAAATAAAATTTGTTTACACTTAACTATTTATTTTAGATCTAATGTGTTTAATGGCCAAAAGTTTGTTTGCAGAAAAACGTGTAATACACAGTAGCACATTACCTGACGTCGTTGCCGCCGTGGGCAAATGAACCAAAGACGGCGGTGAGCACCTGCAGAAAGGAGAACATTGAGATCGTCTCCGGCTTCTCCTTTATCTTCTCCCGCGCCAATGCCATCTCCTCCTAAAACAGACCAGCAGGGACCATTCAACAATGTCAACTCATACACAAATGTCAGGAGATTTACAAACAATATTTTAGTTTGAAATCAGGAGGTTTTGCCTCGGCACATTTTAATGGTACCAGATTATCACCGACAACTGCCAATATGGGCTAACAAATGACACCTTGACACACTGGTCAGCTTAATTGCACACACTAAGTCATAAACCCAGACTTTATGCAAATGTGTGAAAATGGCAATAAAACATATTTCAATTGCTTGAAATTGGCTGTCAGAGAAAGATCATAAAATTTTCAAGAGATTGTCAAAAATCAGATGAAAATGAAATCATGAGATGATGAAGTTTATGCAGGAGAAATGGTGTCAGGAAATTTGACAGGTAGGACACATACCCTCTCATACTCCATGAGGAGTTACTATAGAAATTAAGAACATTATTGTGGTATACCATAAGCCAGTATTGGACAATAAAAAGTTTAATATCCCCGATGAATAAGGCAGCAGGCTCTCTCCCTGAGTGACCAGTTCAGAGAGGTTCCACCGTAAAAACTAACAATACACGTACATTCCCATCGAGGCTGTCAGAGTCGAGACTGCCATTACTGGTGGTCGTGGCGCCGGATGTGTTTGTACTGCCCGCGGGCGTCTCGACTTCATTGTTATGCGTCTCGACTTCATTGTTATGCGTCTCGACTTCATTGTTATGCGTCTCGTGGTATTTCATGAGGGGCGTGGCTGAACAGCTGCTGCTGGTGCTGATGTTGCCCTTACTGTGGACCGCATCTAGCAGGTTACCCAGGCGGTCAATGTTTGTGTCAATCACCTGCAACAATAGTAATTGTCGTCTGCTGTTTATTTCCTATTTATTCTCAATTAAAAGCATGGTTTGACAGCATTTTAAATGCTGTCAAACCATGGTTTACGAAATATAAAACGACAGCAGACGACAATTTTGGTTTCCCACATTCTACGGGTTAATGAGTGAATGTATATTGTGTGCCACATCCAGCACTGAGCAGGTTACCCAGCCGGTCAATGTTTGTGTCATGCACCTGCAACATTAGTAATTGTCGTCTGGTATTCATTGTTTATTTCATATTTATTCTCATTAAAAGCATGGTTTGACAGCATTTTATAAATTTCCAATGGAAATGATTCTAAAATGCTGTCAAACCATGGTTTACGAAATATAAAACGACAGCAGACGACAATTTTGGTTTCCCACATTCTACGGGTTAATGAGTGAATGTATATTGTGTGCCACATCCAGCACTGAGCAGGTTACCCAGCCGGTCAATGTTCATGTCATGTACCTGCAACATTAGTAATTATTATACCTCATCGTAAATTCGCCACTTTGCATTGGTCAATTCCCTACCACGTGGTATAAAGCAATTGGCCATGTGTACCCTGAGGGCAACAATGCCATGAGACAATATAATTGTGGACAGTTTCGCCCGAAGATACCCGAAGTCTGCTTACGGAAACTACCGTACATTAATTGGAGTACCTTGTAGCTTATCGCGCATCGAAACCGAAAGTACCGAATGAGATGAAAGCAGACGCTGACTGGTACCCCCGTTTTATTACCCCTATAACAGTAAAGCATTGTAAACCGGGCACCAGCTGCGCATATGTAAACAAAGATGGCGGAAGCCAGTGGAAGCAATGTGTGAAATGTGAAATGTTAGTTATATTCGGTATAATAAAGTAAATGGTGCCCTTGGTTGAGGAGGATATTGTGGATTATCTCCCCTCGAGAACATTATCTCCCTCGGCTGCGCCTCGGGAGATAATGTTCCCTCGGGGAGATAATCCCCAATATCCCCCTCAACCAAGGGCACCATTTATATAATGTAGTCTGCTGCTTATTGATTATTTCCTATTTCCTATTTATTCTCATCAAAAGCATGGTGCTGTCAAACCATGTTTCAGTGAGAAAGAAGACAGAATATAAACCAACGGCAGACAACAATTTTTGTATTAATTGTCTGGCGTTTATTTTTTACTTTTCAATGGAAATGATTCTAAAGAGCTGTCAAACCATGTTTTTATTAAGAAAGAAGACATAATATAAAACGACAGCAGACGACAACTTTGGTTTCCTGCATTCTAAGGGTTAAAGAGTGAATGGAAACTGTGGATCGCGTCCAGCAGGTTACCAAGCCTCAATATTTGTGTCATGCACCTGCAACATGGGGGGAGAGGGAGGGTCTGTGGGTTTAATGAAGTGAAAGCAAATGCGTTTCATGTCCCAGCAACTGGCAAGTGAAAAGTGAAAGGGTTTGATGGGACCACGGTTTCAAGTCTCATCCGGAAGACCAGTGGGATGAAAATACTACAAAAGTATTTCTTATGCATAAGGCGAGGTTTGAACCCACAACCTCCGGATTGAAAGTCAGGTGTTCTAACCCCGAGGCCACAACCCATCCTCGCAACAGGTAAGGTCATTTAAAGACGGGTCCTCGGTTTCACGTCTCAAAAAGAGACCATATGGATGGTCTCCAGGGGGCCGTTTCACTAAACGTTGTACGACTAAAATGTTTGTAAGTTAGTAAATTATGATAGTCTTGTAACCACTTATTGAAATTTCCAGACGATTCCTAAACTTGCACTTACGAACATTTCAGTCGTACAAACAAAGTTTAGTGAAACGGGCCTCAGTACCCTACCCCTAGGCCGCAGTCAGTGGATGGATGAATGAATTAATGAAAAGGTTTAACCCATACACAGCTGTCTTAATTTTTTTGTAGTCTGATGTTTATTTTTTATTTTCCACTTTTATCATCAAAAACATGCTTTGACAGCACGTTAGAATAATTTACAACATGCTTCGACAGCATTTCAGAATCATTTCCATTGGAAATGATTCTGCACCATGTTTTATTGAGAAATAAGGCAAGATATAAAAGCAACAGCAGACGACAATTGTTGTGTGTAGCGATCGAATGGTTAATGGTAAATAGCACTCCCGATGCTTGATAATTATCTATATCCCTTATTGGAAGCATTACGAGTGTTTCATTAATGGAATGGCAAACAGCGCAGATCTTGATCAGCTGTGCGGATGCACAGGCTGATTTGAATCTACACTGGTCGCAAAACCCATAATCCCCATGTCTTCAGTCATAGCCAAATAGAATATGAAATCTAGAAATTGATTACCAGGTTACCTTAGTAAAATGTTGTACTTACATTAAGAGGTAGTTTCTTTTGTATGGAATTGCCGTTTTTTAAAACACCTGCAAAATAAAGTACAAGTCTTACACTTTTCAACCTGGTTTAAACAATTGAATGATTGCTTTCTTGATTGTTTGGTTGTGATCGATTGCTAAAAACAACGAAAATGATGCCAAACAATGCATTGAAAGAAACGACAGCCGTTTAAACAGTTGCAAGCCGGGTATTTAAAAACAATATCAACAAATCTTCGCTGTATTACGAGAGTCGGGCTCAAAATGATAATAACTTGTACCTGCATTCTCCTTGTTGTCTCCATGGACATCAATCTCCTGCTCACAGTACACCGACAGGTCTGCAAATAGAGTGATTGATTAATTGATTAAATGGCGCTTTACATCAGAGGCCCGTTTCATTAAACTTTGTACGACTAAACTGTTCGTAAGTGCAAATTTATGATCATCTGGAAAGTTCAATTGATGGATTTAAATGTATTGAGCATAGGCTGCATATGCAGCCTATGCTCAATACATGTAAATCCAATAATGGTTTACAAGCAAACATTGTTAATCTGAAATAAACACTTACGAACATTGAAAGCACTTACGAACTTTTTAGTCGTACAAAGTTTAGTGAAACGGCCCCCAGTTCAACAGCAATGCTATTCAGTGCTCAGAATATTTATTTATATGCATTAGCAAGATCAATTAGCCGAATGTGCCAATCTCGGAAAGGTTCAAAGATTCATAGAATTGGATTGATTTAAACAATATTCTATTTCATTCATTTTAACCCTTAGAATGCGGCAAACGAAAACTGTCATCTGCTGTTGCTTTATAGTTTGTCTACTTTATCGATAAAAACATGATATGACAGCACTTTAGAATCATTTCCATTGGAAATGATTCTAAAGTGTTGTCAAATCATGGATTTTTTATGAGAGAAATGGAAAAAAAAAAGAATCTGCAGACGACAAATTTAATTCAGCATTGTAAGGGTTAACATTTACATGCATAGTATAACTTCATAATATTAGTGCAAGAACAGTAGGATTAGAAAACAAGCTTTGTAAAAGCTGATATGTAGGGCTGTGGAAATACAGTGGAACCTCTCTATACCGCACACCAAGGAAACACATTTGATCTTATTTGTGATGAGTTTTTTTTAACATTTATCTTGGGTGATAATGTCTGTTCGTGATCGCATAGCACGCAACTATGGCTCAGAATGATCAAATGCCTGATTTACAGTGAAACTTCTCGAAGCCGGACACCCTGGGGACCTCCCAGGGTGTCCAGTTTAGAGGTTTCACTGTATCAAAATTTCTCACTTGTCAAATAAACTCTAAAATCTGACTTGTCTGGACAATAATGTACTTGTCCAGAAATTTTGGAAGAAAATTTGCTTTTAACTGTTTTAAATCATAATCTCTCTCTTTTGTTGGGGTTCAACAGCTATGGTCATTTAAGGCCGGGTCAATGGGTGTAGTACTAAATCCCATATATTTCCTGTACAAGTATGTGTACATGTTCAAGTAAATGTACAAATGTATGAAAGTCCCAAAATCAGAACTGAATATTTACAATATTTTTTTTTTATATATTCAGCCCTGAAATGAGAATAATCCTTATCTGATGCCAGGTCCTCGCCACACAAGAATCACTTGGCCCCCTCCCAAAAGCAGTAGGATCAGTAATAATCTTACTACTTTTATAATGGGCAATAACCCAATTGAACTCTCAGGTAACAAAAGAGCCAAAGATAAAAACGTACCCGAGGGCCAAATAAGGCAAATCATGATTCCTTTTAGGAGGAACCGCTACCGTTAATTGAATTCACCCGACCAACCACCCACCCAATCATAATTTGACCAGCTTATGTATATATCAAGGTAATTTTGTACCACAGAATAAAACACGACTCATTTGTGACATTGTGACATTGGTTATGTTATAAATTTTTAAGTAAAGCCTAAAAAAAACAATAATTCCGCAGAATCAAATGTCTCGCCTTGTTCCACCTTGATCCTGACCCTGGGGCCTTGACCTTGACCCTGGGGCCCCGAGAATAGTCCTATATTCATGTACATATCATAGTAAAGGTATGTATAAAGTTTGATGACTAGCTGAGAAGGTGTGAAGTAATGACCGTAACACGAAAACTTAACATTGAATGACGACGACGCCGCCGCCACCGCCGACTCCGGAAAAGCAAAACCTTAGACTCGCTTTCCGCTTTCGCGGGCGAGACAATTATGTTTGTTTCCAGTTACCCGATGCTACCTAGATTTTCACGCCTGCCCTAAACATTTTAGCAAAAAATAATAATAATAATTATCATAAAGATATGTACAGTGCGACCCCGTTAGTACACGCTTCACTATAACACGATTTCGGTTAGTACACGGTTGTGCCTTGGCTCCCGAATTTTTTTCCTATTTGTATATCAAAATCGTGTTAAATTTGTAACACGACTATTGTCAGAAATCGTGTTAAATTTGCGATTCTTTCCCAAATTAGACCCAAAATGGACAATTTTTTTTTTTTATGGACGCATAGCCTCACCGATGTGAATGTGCAGCTGATCACGTTTGCACATTTCGTAAATTAATCCGAGCAAACTGGGAATAAGATCAGTAAGACCAGTAACAAAGCAGTGCTAATTGTTATGTGCTCAATTTCATTTTTCCGGCATGCGTTCGCGCTCACCATTGGTGGAATATTAATTAGGTGTAAAGGCTGACCAATCGGAGATCGCGTATCAGTCGCGCAGATTAACTCGACCCAAATTAACTAAATTGTTACAGCACTGCCCACGCCCCAGGCGCATGTACACAAATGTGTACTGACAACTGGCCTTGTTTCGCTACGTCATAATTGAGCCAGTGCACGAGATAATCAACTTTATTATATAACTGAGATTTTCGCCGAGAATGATTTGACTTTTTTCTGCAAATATATCGGAAAGTTGAGAACATTTTCAGAGCAAATGCGTAATAATTACTAATTTAATATTCGTCAACATTCGATATCGTTTACAGAAAATGTACACTATTATCAGATTCATCTTCGTTGAAAATCTCACGTGATAAGCCTGATTACCTCATGAACTGGCGCAATATTATAACACGTCGGCAAAACATGTCTATACAGGTCTGTACTCAAACCCACAGGTGGAATAGTCGGACGTGTGACACAAAGAAAATGACCATTACAAAAATATCCATTACCCCACCCACTTGATCTCGTTCTATTATTAACGTCATTTACAGTACGATACCAGGTGAATGGGATAATGTGATTTTTTTAATAGGCATTTATTTTGATGTCGTAGGTCCGAGTCTTCCACCTGTGCTCACCATATGAGTAAACACAGATTGCAACGCACGAGCTTGTCCGTGATGTTGCAGCTGATGGAACAGGATATCGGTCATTGGGTCATTGCGTCATCATTACTACACTTTTTTCTACACGCGTTTACAATAATGGATTGCACGGACCTGCATAGATCTACATTCTACATGAACATGATGAATAAATAAAACATGACGTTAACAATTCTTGGATTAAATATATTTATTACATGCGAAGATAACAGTGAAAACTTATGGCATATTATAGGCATTGGCGACGTCGTTCATTCGCAGTCACAGTGTACAGTGTACATGTATTTTTTGTTGACATTATGATACGTCTTGGGAGAGAACAGATATAGCACGGTTCGGATAAGCAACACAGAAGGTTGTATGTCGCCGGACTTCCGTGTACTAACGGGGTCGCACTGTACTGTCATTTCGGCTAATTCTGCGCATCAGCTAATGCGCAATTCGCATCAAATTTAGCCACTTAGGGAGAGGATTTAAATAAGCTTGCTTTCAATCCAATCCCATTTGTATATATCATTGTAAATTCCATTGTCGCCTTGTACCATTGTAAATAATATGCAAATAAAATATGTTTAAACTAAAACGATGTGTAAACCAGGAACAAATGTGGGCTATACATGTATATAGGGACAAGAGGACTTACCGGCCTTATCTCCCTCTGTCAGCATTTTCCCATGCTCCACTTCCTGCAGCGCCAACATCTTACACTTCTCTGCAACACGGCAAACGTCATGACGGTCATGTATGTAATAGTTAGTTTATATATTGAATTTTTAATAAGTTCAGACGACAACAAAAATAAGATAGCGGTCTAAGGGTTAATTATAAATTGAAAGGGACAAACAGGTAGTATACATTCGAAAATAGTCACGGTAATGAAAATAGGTTTAACAAGCGTGCCGAAGGTCACAATATACGCCCGTCGAGGCAACAGAAGTTATAAGATATTTACATACATTTATAGACATATAAGACATTTACCCCAACGTTGAGTTTGTGGACGACGCCGACGGGGGTATGCCATAAGCTCTTCTGCACTTCGTGCAGGCGAGCTAAAAATGGCTGCCAAGGGGAGATAAGTGATAAACATGTATACCAAATTTGGTTACAATCCGTCAAGTAGAACTCTAGTTATTGCGTGGACAAGCTGTGCCCGCCGCCCGTACAAGATGAATACATAATACATCCAGTTTTTTCAAACGGGCTAATATAAACATTATTTTTATCATCCTATACATAATCTGCAAACTGTATGTGCATAATAAGTGTGTATTAATTACATTTATTAACTCGAAAATTAACGTTTTGTTTGTTTGTTTGTTGGGGTTTAACGGCCTATCAACAGCTAAGGTCATTTAAGGCCGGGTCAATGGGTTTAATACTAAATCCTATATATTACCTGTAAAAGTACATGTACATGTTCAAGTACATCGAAAATATAACGTACAAAACCAATATTTGCTTAGCCAAGGCAGCTATGGCGTAGTGTGCCTTTGTAGCAGATATCTCAACATAGATGTTTCAAACTGCAAATAGAGCAGACTGTCAAATTGTAAATGTGGCTGTGACTGGAGAAATGGGGCTGATGGGTTTTGCCATCAGTATAGATCCAGATCAGCGCGTGCATCCGTACAGTCTGGTCGGATCTGCACTGTTTGCCATTCCATCAATTAAACACCCGTCATGTTCTAACAAGCAATATAGATCGTTATCAGGTTACAGGAGCATGCTATTTGATCGAGAGCTACATTGGTCACAAATCCCATAAGCGCCATTTCTCTATTCACAGCCACAAATATAGAGACGGCATCTAATTGAAAATTGAGCATGACTTCACTTGCCATAGTTGCATCAACAGTCTCGCGCCAAAATTTGAACTTCCCGCCAAAACGTGAATTCAATTGCCTACACACGATTAATTAACCCATAGAATGCTGGAAACCCAATTGTGGTCTGCTTTTAAAAAAAATATATTTTGCCTTCTTTCTGAATAAAAAGCATTTTTTTTAAGCGAAAAATGGAAATTAAACAACTAGAAATGTGGCCTGTCGGCACACGAATGCCCCCGCTGGCAGCCAAAGAAAACGAGGCATATTTGATTATAAGCCATTTACCAGAGCGTTAAGGTTTCGAAAAACGCACCAAGTCTGCGAGCTTGACCCTGGGCTTAGCGGGGGCGGGACGAATGTGGATTGTCACAGGGCGGTAGAGGACCATTGGAGCAATGCATGTGTGAAATGTGAAGCAGATCCGAGCCAAGACACAGAAATTATAAGCCATTTACCCAAGTGTTAAGGTTTCGAACGCACCAAGTCTGTGAGCTTGACCCTGGGCTTAGCGGGGGCGAGACGAACGTGGATTTGTCGCAGGGCGGTTGAGGACCATTGGAGCAATGCGTGTGTGAAATGTGAAGCAGATCCGAGCAAGGACACAGAAATTATAAGCCATTTACCCGAGCGTTAAGGTTTCGAACGCACCAAGTGGAGCGGGACGAATGTGGATTTGTCACAGGGCGGTAGAGGACCATTGGAGCAATGTGTGTGTGAAATGTGAAGCAGAAAGGAAACAGAAATTATAAGCCATTTACCCGAGCGTTAAGGTTTTGGTACGTATGTACGGACGCCGGTAACACTATATGCCCCCCTCACCATTCGGTGGCGGGGGCATAATAACAGCAGACGACAAAATTTAATTCAGCAATGTAATGGTTAAAAGAGTATGTGCAATTTGCCTTGGATCAAAACTGTATGATTTGACAGCCTATTGTCACATTTAACCCATAGCCTGCTGATCGCGAAAACTGTCGTCTGCTGTTGCTTTATATTTTGCCCTGTTTCTCAATAAAAACATGGTTTGACAGCACTTTAGAATCATTTCCATTGGAAATGATTCTAAAATGCTGTCAAACCATGTTTTTGACGAGAAAAATCGAAAATAAAACATAAACAGCAGACGACAACATTTCATTCAGCAGGCTAAGGGTTAACAGGGACTTAGGTGTCCTTCTCAGCCGTAATTCATGCAAATACTTCACCTGTAATTTTCTTTCGTTGCCATGGTACGATAACAAACCGCACAAATATTGCCACGAAAATGGCCGGCACAAACGACAGGATAAACGTGCCGTATAGTGGAATCTCATCAAAATGTAACACTGGAACACAAAGGAATGATTGTTACAATTGTCATAGATCTTACGCGATTGATGATTTAATGACATTTATTAACCCGTCTCTTTCGGAATACACCTTTACGGGTAAGAAATGTATTAAACAAAATTATTTTTGTTATTTCTCAATGAAAGTATATGTTGTGACCACGCATTTGAACCGTCTCGACGAGACGGTTCAAATGGTGCTCGCAACACACACTTCTGAGCGCACAGACGGAAAATATTTAGGATTTTCCGCTAACATAATGGGTCGTATCCTCAGCATGAAAAGGGTTAAACTTGTTGACTGACTCAGTACAGCCTGGTTACTCTTATCAAATCAGAAAACTTGTTTAACCCTTTTCAGCCGCTATGTTTGCGGAAAATCCTAAATATTTTCCTTATATGCACTCAGAAATATATGTCAGCGACCAGCATTTGAACAGTCTCGTCGAGACGGTTCAAATGAGTGGTCACAACATATACTTTCATTGAGAAATAACAAAAATAATTTTGTTTAATAAATTTCTTACCCGTAAAGGTGTATTCCGAAAGAGACGGGTTAATAAATGTCATTAAATCATCAATCGTGTAAGATCTATGACAATTGTAACATATTCAGGAAATGCAGGGCGATAACAGGGCCATAAATGTGGGTGTGACTGGAGACATGGGGTTTGTGGCCTTTGCGACACATACATCGTCTGATCAGGTTCTACACTATTCATTATTCAATCCCTGCAACATCATCTATGCTTCTAACTGTAGAAAAGTGAAAGTGATTGGGTTTAACGCCCCAGCAACAGCTACGGTTATTTAGGGACGGGACTTCGGTATCAGGTCTCATCCGAAAGACCAGTGGTGGGATGGAAAGTATGTTTGATGCCTAAGGCGAGGTTTGAACACACAAATTTCAGATTGGAAGTCAGGTTTTCTAACCCCTAGGCCGCAGCCCATTCCTTCTAAATGTAGAGCTGAACAGTATCAAGCTGCAGGCGTATACTAGCAGATCAGCAGCTAGGCTGGCCACAAATGCCATACTCCCCATATTCTCATGCCACGGCCACATGTGTAACCAGAGCTCCAGATAAGGTGCGTATTGGCGGATGTTATGCACTGATATTAGCAGAATACGCTTTGATTATCAAAAGTGGGAGTACAAAATACTCACAGCAATGTGAAAATATGCACTGATTTTCAAATTGAGAAGTGAAAATATTGTAATAAAGTTGAAAATTGACTTACTTGAGCTGCAAAAAGCAAACAGCAGCTCAAATAAGCGAATTTTTTAATTTTTGTTTTATTTTTTTATCATTTGAAATCTGGGGGTATAATACTCTTGAGATACAAAACTTATCTGGAGCTCTGTGTAACATTGGAGAACGTACATTCGGAGCCTTTGTAGAATATGGAGAAAAGGTTGATGGCGATGGTCAATGCATAGATCACTGGTAACAACATCAGACCTGGCTCCAACGGCTTGTCCTGAAATCACGATCGCATATTTGGGCCATGGCCGGGAAAAGCGACCTTATGACGTATGCGATCAGTGTAGACCCTGATCAGCTTGCGCATCCGCGCAGTCTGACCAGGGTCTACGCTATTCGACATTCAGTTACGGGTAAAATGTGAATGGGTTTTAATGTCCCCGCTACAGCTAAGGTAATTTACGGTTTCAAGTCTCATCCGAAGGACTCATTTTTGTTTTCTTATGCCCAAGGCGAGGTTTGCACTCACAACATATCCCCTAGGCAATGGCAATATTCATTTGATTCACAGTGGATTGTGATGTAATCACCGTGTCATCATAGTGTGCAAGTATGGTGGGCATAAGTAGACCTAATACTATTGAAGATACAAGCTCAAAAGAAAACTTTAACATTGTGACGGATGGGACGCAGGGCCTGAAAATAGCACTGGTCCGAGGTCCTGGACCTGCAAATGTTAATGTCGGACCTTTGTATTTTACAAGCAAAAAGTCCACCGGACCAGTGATAAAATTGAAATTGCGATCATCATTAGTGGCGATGCTAAATCTGTTCTGATTATCGTCTTATAAGATCATTTTTGGTGACATATTCAAGTATTTATACATGGTGTGACGAGTCATTTAGTATGAAACGGACACATACTTCTACCGTTTTTCTTACGAATATCCTCTCGGACCTTCCAAAAAATTCCTCGGACCTTTCACTTTTTTCCTTGTTAGGTCCCGGACCTACTGGTAAAAGCTGCCATTTTCAGGCCCTGGGATGGACGGACAAAGGTAACAAACACTAAATGCCCCCTTCACTATTGTGGTGGGGCATAAAAATGTTTTTGTTATTTCTCAATGAAAGTATATGTTGTGACCACTCATTTGAACCGTCTCGATGAGACGGTTCAAATGGTGGTCGCTACATATATTTCTAAGCACATTTAAATTTATGATTTTCCCCAATCAAAATGGCATATCCTCAGCGTGAAATGGGTTAAAGTGGGCCTAAACAGCGTTTCACCAAGTGCACATACCTGTAATTGGTTTAATGTCTGTGCACGTGGAGTGTACCAAATTAGAGTGACTCGGTGTATGCAATCTTCAGATGTAAAATCAATGTTTAACTCATTAGCGAGAAATCCAAATATACGTACAGGAATTGTGCGTTAACAAAGGTGAAAACAATTTCCACTAATGCCCTGCTGAGATACGCATGCTACAATCTGATCTCTCAGAATATCTTTGGGCCACTGACTAAGGAAATGGACCTTACAATATTTGCAACCAGCGTAGACCTAGATCAGCCTACGTAACCACATAGTCTGATCAGGGCGTACGTACACTGTTCGCCTTTCAGTTCACTGAAGCATGCCTCTCACCTCCATAGATCCTGGCTAGCTTGCATTGCGCTTGCTTGGTCAATATGATGAACTTATCTTGGGTGCAGCATCTGGTCAATCACGTACATGGAAATTTATCAATTTATAATAAAACAATTATTGTCTTTTTGTTTGTTAATACATCGCTTTATCGACTATAAAAGTGATTATCACTTTTCTAGGGTCGATAAAACCACGAATTGACCTCACAAAAAGGCAATAATTGTATAATGTGTCCATGAGCATCCTGTGCAGGCTGTTCTGTGGCTACACTACTAGCAATCACAGGCATTCGGCGTGTTTCGGCTTTCATCGGTACAACTCTATATATATGAACAAGGCTTCTAACTTTGGTTGAACACAACCTCGTATCATAAGAATTCCGCGATTTTATCAACGCTAATGTGAATATTTTGGCAGAAAGTGCACAGGTTTCATTTGAGAATTATTGTTATCTTGCTAAAATATCATAGTTAGACCATAATTATGCAAAGAAAATCGAATTGCAGCTGCTTTTCCTATGTCGGACACAACCTTGTATCATAACAAATGAAATAATGTGTTTAAGTCTCTAATGTCAAGATTGTAGTGACAAGTTCATGTGATCAATTGAGAATTATCGTTATCCTGCAGAAATACATAGATTACATAGAACATTACAATTTTAAACATGTTATTTTATTATGATACGAGGTCGTGTCCGACCAAAGTTAGAAGCCTTGTTCATATATATATATCTGGGGCTACGCTGTTTGTTTAATAAATCTTATTTTATTTATTGTATTGTTTGCCATTTAATCATTGAACTTCCGTCAACTGTACAGTGGACACCTTGTCAGCCAGCCGCCCGTATACAGAGGCGCGATACACAGTAGATATACAAGAGATATACGGACCTTGGTGAGAACGAACTTGTTGATGCCGAGGAACAGCAGCACGGACATTCCCCCCGACAACAGCGGCGACAAGAGCCACGAACTGACTGAAATATTATACATCATCAGAGGTGGGAACAGTTCCAAATGCCAAATCCTGAAAATGGCTAAACAAACATATTTTTACGTATTATTATCTCGAGACAGGGGGCATAATAAACAAATTTGAAAATATAGGAAGGGGCTACTATTAGAATAAATACGGTAACAGACTATTATCTTACATTTCATTGATTATACAAAATATGTTACTGTGACTGAATAGATGGCTAACTGGCCTTGATCATAGTAAAACTAGACGTGTGGGCTCTAATGGGTATTCACCCGGGGCCCATTTCACTTTCAACGACTACAATGTTTGTAAGTGCAAAATTATTAAAATTTGCAAAGTTTTCTTGTAAACAACTATTGGACTTTTATTGAGCATAGGCTGCATATGCCTACGTTCAATAAATGTAAATCCATCAGTTGAAGTTTCCAGACTATCCTAAATTTGCATTTACGAACATTTTAGTCGTACAAAGTTTAGTGAAACAGGCCTCTGCTTCCTTCCTGCCCACAGTTGCCTAACTAAACTCATTATGCCAGCATCTGAATTTCTCACTGCATGCATAACTGTCATTTTGTCGACTTTGTGTTAAGGGTTAAGCTTGGATCATACAATATGGGCGACAATTTCACACCAAAACATTGCAGATCCTGATCAGTATGCACTAATATTTTCAGCCTGATATATATTAAACTGGTTTACATGAATTTGCTGCATTGACCCTGAAAATCATTTTGTAATAATTGGATTGGTCGGAAAATTTACATATCAAAATTAATTCCAGTTATTTAGGGGTGAAATGGTTAATAACCACTTTCTCACTGACAAAACAGTGAACAGTGCAGACCCTGAGACTGCGTGGATGCGTAGACTGGTCAGGGTCTTCGTTGGCCATAAAGGCCTAGTTTTGTCACAGGCACATTTAGCGTATCTAATCAGCTTAGAACCTGATCAAGCTGTTTACTATAATCATTGGCCAAAAAACTCAACCAATATATGCAAATATATTCAGTGTGGTAGATATGTGTTGATGTTTATTCTGTCTGTTAAAGGTACACACTGATATCAGGGGTGATAATCGTGTTTCCTAAAAATGTGACGCATTTAATTAGTATAAATAATTAAAAAATATCATGCCTCATTTGCATATGAAAATAGCCTGATACCACCGCAAGTCACTATCAGTAAAATATATATTACTAAATGATTATATCTGTATAGCGGGCATTAGTAATTTTTAGAACTGGTGGAATAGTGACACATTTAATTCCTATAAACAACATGTTGTGCCTACTGAGTGGGCATGTACCTTTAAATAAAGCAGTTTGCACTTGTGTACATATCAGATTAGATTTTTTCCCATTTGGTTTCTATATACGTCTTTTCAAAACAGAATTTGGTGGCTCCAGTCACCATTCATGTAGCCTCAATATGGATGGATTCTAGTTCATTCTTTCGTTCTGTTGAACAAGTATCTCGAGTACTATCGCTATATTCGAGCAAGGGACGTATGAAAGAAAAGTATGCTTTTCTAAGGTTACATTTCGTGAAAATTTTGCTAAGCATCCGAATACGCCACACGCGAGATTATGAATGATGAAATGTATGACTGTCATTTACCAGTATTGGAAAATATATACGACGTCTAGATGTTTATATGAGACCCGCCTATTTATGGGACAAATAACAAATACTAGTCTAAGGCTGTAACAATGCATCAATATTATCGTCTATCACAATAGTAACCTTGGCAACAGTATTGTCATGATAGTACAAGAGCTGTAGGAGAACAGCATAGCTCGACTACGAGGGTTGTCGATGTACACATAGCTTGACAAAGAAGGTGGCCCGCATAAAAACCTTAACAAAGGGAATCTAATTATTTCAAGGTTAAATGTAGG